>CM020024.1:92270421-92752921 GCA_009769605.1 Bucorvus abyssinicus | reverse complement strand
ACACACCCCTCCCACACACCCCCACCCCTCCTTCCCCCACCCCACGCCAGTCCGCCCCCCCGCCGGTCCGCCCCGTCGGGCTGCGGCACCTCACCGCGCCGCCAACCGTGGGGCCGCAGCGCCCCCTGCCGGCGTCGGGCGGTGGCGGGTGAGCCGCGGCTGCAGGGACGCGCCTGATCCCGCAGCACGGTGCCACAGCCGCCCTAAACCCCGTTTCTTCTTGGGACAGCAAGCATCAATACGTGTGCGCTTGTGCGTGGACGCGCACATAAACACGCAGTGGGCACTGCTGCAGGGTAAGTTCGAAGCACCGTTAGGTCATGCGGGACTCGACCGTGAAGGAAAGGCAGAGTTCAAGCAGAGCGAGGTGTGCCGCGCAACGCGAACCAAACCGCGGCTGTCTTTTTGATGGCCAAATCAGGCAAGGAACCGCCCTGCTGACGTCTTGCGCCACCGCTGTGTGGTCCCGAGGCTGTCGGGGGACCAGCTGAGCAGCCCTCCGAGCTGCCGTGGGCAGGTTACAAGTTGTAAATATTAGACCATTCTCCTTCCAGAGGATCCTCCAAGATAAAGTACCGCGATTTGAAACACGATGCTCTTCCTTCTGAAGAGGAGTAGAAGAGGTTCTCCAGCATGTTGCTCTGTGGCAGGGTAGCAAGATTTGTCCTCGGGGTTTTTTAGGTATGAAGAGGTTGGTGCCAGTAATGCTTTTTACACAAGGTGGTTCAGAAGTGCCACATTCCCTCGGGTCCAGGTGCTTCTTCACTGGAAGTCTGTGTAATAACTGTGAGCCTGGTCTAACACAGAAAGCAAACTTCTTGTGGCAGGGCAGAAGTGTCCAGCGGAGGGTTAAGGGTTAGCTGTCAGGCAGGCAGCTTGGTAAGACTGGAAGAGACAGGAACAACTCTCCAGGGCTCTTGAAGGTCTCTGTGACAGTGGCCAGAGAGGGCTGCTCAGCAATGTTTTCTCTTTGATTTTGCTTTTTGATCTTGCATGAACCTAGAAGAGTCCCTGGGAAGGCCAGGAGCTGCCTGGGCCAGCTGGCAGCCAGGTAGGATCAGTTACTCCTCATTTCTTCCCAGGAAAAGTCCCTGGAGAATGTAAGTATGTGAAGCATTACTACTTAAATCCCACCGAAATCTGGGTTAAGCATGACCATAAGGTTATGATGCTGCAGCTGAACAGTTAGACTACTGCTGAGCCACAATCCCACAGATCCTTAATACCAGTGGCCCTCCAGGGCTGGGTACCTGATCTGATATAAGATCTATTGAAAAAACATTAAAGAGCTATCTAGAGCTCTGTTATAGAGTTGTAAACTACTGGCAAAGCATGGAAGGATGTTAAGGAACAGTGGGCGCCGGGGTGATTAATCCTGGAGTGAGGAAGGGGTGAACAGGGGCATAGCCAAGCATGCATAATGACTCTGGATAAGGAAACCACACACCTTGATGCTCGTAAAGTGATTCAAGACAGACAAACTGTGAATATTAATCTGACATTAAGTCTTCAAAGATAAAACAGCAAATGACTAAATTTAGGTTGGGGGAAAGGGAAGATTAAACTCTTGTCTAATGTGACTGGAATTTGAGAACTAGAACACCTAGCACACCTAGGACCCATGGTTGTTTTGGCCTTTTTCTACTGCTGCAGACTTTTGAAGATCCCCCCAAAGGATCTAAGAAGTAACCCCACTGAAGGCTGACTTGATGGATTCAAAAAAGGTCTGGAATTTCCCACCCCCCACCCCGCCCCAGACACCTGCTAACATACTGGGAGCAGCAGGAAAGTTCCTCTCATTCCAAATATTTGCTTATTTCAGATAACAGCATATCCTAATTTCCCATGGATTGTTTTATGTAGTTACCACATCCTTTGGACTGTGTCCTTGCATGGGATGGCCTTTGCTGCTGGCTGATAGCATGTAGATCCCTTTTGGGCACACAGCATGCAGAAGAAGGGATGATCTGCCCATCCTTGCCTTGCGGAGTCTGTGCCATGCCATGACGAGGGCTTCTGAGGCTCCGTATTCACAGCTCCTTCCCGCCCACACACCTCAGGAATGTACAGATGCTGCAGCAGGTTCCGCACTCTGCTCTGGAGCTTCTCCCTTTTCCTCTACAAAGCAGTGCTCATGAATGTCCCAGTGGTTGAGCACATCTTGGTCTTGCTGCACCTCCTACCCCTGCCACAGCCAAAGCCATCTCTGGTACAGTGTGGGAAGGGCTGACTGGAGCTGTGACTCTTAGACCTAGGGCCTCTCTGGAGATGCCTGAGAAGACCACTCCCTTCTCTCAAGCTGCTGCTTCAAGTGTTCAAGTTTTCTCCTCAGAAACTTAGGGAGCATATAGGCATTCCTTTAAATAAAAAGAAACTAAACACCCCCAAAATTCCAGTGGTGTGACCTGAGACAGAGTCACAGTCCACAGCACAGACTGGCAGTGACCCTGTAGCTCTTGTCGAGACCCCAGGTTTAACATGTCCCCTATGCAGCACCATCTTTTAACCCAGCATTCTCCAAACATTTTTGATTGTACACCACATCAGTAAAAAATTTTTGAGCATGCACTTTCAATCTATGTTTACTTATTCTTGAGTTATGTAAATGTGCTACTGTACTAATATATTATGCATGTTATAAAACATATACATAACAAATTGAAAGGGATGAGATAAAGATGAAATAAACATGATTCTTAAAATTTCTATTTAATTTAATTTAATTTTTATCTTTATCTTATTATTTAATTTATTATTATATCTATATCTATATCTATATCTATATCTATATCTATATCTATATCTATATCTATATCTATATCTATATCTATATCTATATTATTTTAGTCTATTATTTTACTTTATTTTTTAATATTACCAAAAAATCTTCTCTTCCCACATCCCAATGGACTGTCTTGCACACACCCCACTCTGGGGACCACTGCATTAGCCTGTTGTAGCAACACAGCTTGTTCCAGCAACACTAGTGACCCTGGCAGTGATAGCAGAATTTGAGTTCAGTGACCACATGAAATAAGGAGCCATCAGTTCTCCTGAGAGGGCTTGCAGAGGGGACAGCAGGAGAGGAGCAGAAGCACATCCCTCTGCAGTCTTGAGCCTGGTTGCGCTGTCCACTCTTCCTCTGGAAGCAGGGAGGCTGGGAGGAAAAAACCCTGTCTGTAACACAGTTTCCAGCTCAAAATCAGGGAAGAAGGAAAAGAGAATAAATTAATTTCCTGATTTCTTTTCACAGGAAAAGAAAAAGGTAGGGGAATGTCAGTCTTAGCCATGAGCCCCTCTGGCCAACACAGGTAGGAGGTTCCAGCCTCTCCCATTTTGTTTCTTTGGGGCAAACAGCTCTGTTATATGTTGGGGTTTTTTTTGTCCAGGCAGCAGTGCCACCCACAACCCCTCCTCCTCACTTACCCCCAGACTTACATTTGACTCAAGGAGCCTTTTCCTCCCTCAGAAATGTCCTTATTTAAAACTTAGCTATAGCATCTGGTCTCTTCTTCACTGATACAGCTTGTTGCAAACTGGTTTTCAGACCGTGCCATGAAGCAAAAGGGTCTTTTGATTTTTGACAAAACCATTCTTGTGCTGTAGCTCTCTTGGCAAGGATATATTGTACAGCCCTTGAGTTCACTCCCATCCTCAGTAAAATGTGAATGCTGCTCATCCCACAGCGCACATGAATGCATTGCTTCAGGCTATTTGAGTCCTATGTTATGGGTATAAGCTTCATCCTTAGCTCCTCTTCTTCACTGCATTCATAACTCCCGTTCTTTGTTCATTCTTCAACTCCACTATTTTCGTGATGAAGTCTCAGGGACTGGTGGGAATGGCACTGGCATTGAAGAGCACTCTTTGACAGCAAATGTTTTGGGAAGTTTTCAGGACCAGTGGTCTCCTTGTGCTGTCACCTCCCAATGGATTTACATGTTGCTCTAATAAGAATGAACAACAGGCTGCTGCTTGTCATCAAAAATGTCCTGGGTCCATCCACGGAGGGAAAATTGGGCAGAAGACAACCTTGGCTTTTTTAACTTCTCCTTTGGACAGACAATGGGGAGAAGACAGTTGTCAAAAGACATAAAACCGATACAATCTACAGATTTATAATTAAATAAGCAGTGAATATCTCATCTTACACAGACAGGCCTTGGGAAAGCTTGACATGAAAGATCTGCTACAAAACTATATTGAGGGAAGGGAATATTTTGTATATTTATTTGTATATTTTAAAAAAGAAGTTGAATACTTTACTGTGTTCTCTGGCCACGGCTGTGTTTATGTGCACAATTTATGTGGCTCCAGGCACACTAACACAAGGGTTTTCATCACTGCAGTCAAGTAAAAAGACAGACACTGTCATAGCAAAGAGCTCTGGGTGGTTGATCAGTGCCTTTTTGTAAATCTTAACCCAGCAGCGTGATATAAATTGCTAAATACAGGCCAGGGAAAGCCTGAGCACTGGACCTCTGCTTGGCCACACTGCTTAGGTGTTACCCTCTCCCTGTTGCTGTTCTGGATCTCCCTCTAGCTCCCCACAAAGGGAAAGGTTAGTATACTGCAGGGTCAGCAAGGAGCCATTTGGTGCTTTTACCAGGCATCGCTCCCTGGCCCTTTTCTATTAACAATACAAATACGGTCTTAATGACACTCACTGATGGCTACTGCCTTACAGCCCTTGCTGTCTGTCCTCCCTTTGGCTGGAGGGCACACTGACATGGTGGATGAGAGTTTGCTCCTGAACCTCAAATGTTCCAATCCCCTCCCTTGACGTACAACTGTAAACACTCTGGGGCTGTGTTTCCACTAGCATTATGGACTGTGGATGCAATGATGAAGTGAAAATTATGCTTTAGAGGACTTGTGATGCTGCCATATACTGTATCGGCCTCATCTCCCAGACTGTGTTAAATCACTGACTGCAAAACTTGCCCTCTCTTCCATCTTGCTCAGGAAAGGAACAGTGATGCATGACCTAAGTTATTCCTAAGTGCACGGTTTAGTCCCTGTCCTGCAGTCACGTTTGAGGGTGCATTACACTCCCTGGCAGAGTTTCATCCATGCCATCTAGCCTGGACATGGCTCAGGACTAGCAGAGAACTGTTCCCAGTAGGTGCTATGGAAGTACCACTGACTCTGGGGTGGATAATGGTTTAGTTGTATCAATGTGAGCAGCAGCTTGTCACTTAACCCCCAAGGTCAGACAACAAATACTGAACCATTTGATTTACCAGTTTAGATGTCACCTATGAGTCCTGGTTAACCCTAGAAGATTCAGAAGGCATCTGTTGAGACTAGGACAAAGCATGATTGCAAATTAATAGAGCAATTCTTTACAGTTAAGGCATCTAAGAATGGAGGCTTGCATCAGTGTGTTTCTCCTCCCAGCAGTGTCCTCCATTCCCCACAAGGGAGGTGACTTATTCATAATGCTATAGATGCTGAGTCAATGCACTTCCATGTCAATGGAAATGTTCATATATTACTGAGCAGGAGGTGAAGGCTGAAGCAGCCAGTCTGGAAGGAAACAAATGGGACATTCCAGCATACATCTCACCAAAGTTTTCAGATGTGCATTGTGCACCAGAAAAAACACCTGAGGCTATATTCAATAGAATATCAAATAACAAAAATCAAATAACAAAAACTCAGATTCCTTTTGTTGGTTGAATCCATCCGGCCTGGTAAATATGCTCTCTGATGTATGCAGTATCACCTGGGCACCAAATGATTTATTGTCCCTCGGTTTTCATTTATAAAACTGACAAAGTGTGGGCTGATAAATGCTGATGTATGTTAAATTCAACCAGCTTATGATAAAAGTTGCTTGCCAAGTGGCGACAGCTGGCCGCCTCAGTAAACACGCCATGTAGCTACCTTCACCCGTGAGGAATGTTAATTGCTATTTGATATAATAAAGCATGTTTAAGGTCCAAAGGAAAGAGGCAAGGAGGTTAAACTCAGCAGATACATAATGCTACCAGACATAATGCCAATCACTTAAAATTTACTACCAAGCAGGAAAACAGTTAATACCAGCTTCAGCCAAGCCTGCCAGGGCAGTGATAACAGTTATGGATAGATGTGAGATAATTATGATCATGATGCTTCCAGATTTACAGTACAACATTGCTGAAGTGTCATCCAGATGGCTATGGAAGGAAGAAGATCTCATGGGGAGGTGAGTACCGCATTGTACCGTTAAGTTCCTCTGGATATGTCTACACTGGCAGATGGAGCTCTGGCCAAAGCAAAGCCTGGAGCCTGGTTTGAACAATGGATCACAGACAGTGCATCCCCGTCCCTGGTTTTGGGTCTGTCATCCAGGCACTGAATGACTCTGTCAGCCCTTGGTGCTCTCGAGATTGGTCCATGTTGTAGGCACCAGTAGGTACGCTTAGGTCCATGCTGAGAGATGGCATGAGTTTGAGCTTTCTCCTTGCCTTACTCCGCATCTCACCTTAAATTTGTGACTGACACAGGCTGACAAATTTTTGTACCTGACAAACAGGTTGAGCTTGTGGCAAGCTGGAGCTTGTGAGTGGACTTGGGTCCACACTCAAGTGCCAAAGGAGCAATGAGACTGGGAAAATGCACGCAGCTTGAAGGTACCAAAAGCTGGTACAGAAGTCTGAAGAAGGGCTTGTGTTCAGGAAAGCCTGTCCATTTCTTCCCAAAGTTTCCACTGGACTAATTAAAGACATTGCCTCTCTCACAAAATTTGCCCTATTTACAATACTGAACCTTTGGTCTTGTACAGCTCTAAGAGCAACAAGACACTGGAAATCTTCATGGTAATATAAATCATAAAATAGTAACATATAAAAAGCTAATGTTGGCATTTCCAGCTCTGGAAAATATTCATAGCAAGATTTATGACCCTTCCTAAGGCAGAATAGCAGCTATTTTATGAATCGGTAGTTCCATCAGAGCTCTAACAGGAGGGCTGTCATTGATTTAAAACAAGCCTTTGCATTACCACCCCATGCCCATCTGGTTGCTGTGAGCAACCTGCATGTTTTCAAGGGACTTGTGTTTCATTTTAATTCTTTTTACTGTGCTGCGCGAAGGACAAAGCACTGTAGGCTGGAATAACATATAAACATCTTTATAAGAACGGGACATGGCAACAACCAAAGTATTTCAGAGGCAGTAGAGAAGGCACTTAGTTGCCTGAATCTTAATCCCCAGAACCATCTTAGATGTCTGAGATAATCAAGATGTCCATCCATGGCTAGCAAAGGTAATACAGGTCCAGTGGGAGTCTGTCCCATTGCAAAGCAGCAACTGGAGCCCAGACAGTATAACCCAGAGCAGCTCAGGCAGCACCTACATTGGAGCAACTGAACCTCAAACAACCCATTTTGGATTCTCAAGTGTTGCTTTGTGGGCCATGCAGCTGTAGGCAGATCCACCCTCCAAAGAGCTGCTCCCATCCCCTCATGAGGGTGCAATAGAAGCCAGAGTAATTGCAACCTGGAGGGATTCAGTGGGTGCCGGATGTGGGAAAGGCTGCTCAGTCAGGAGACAGATTGTGTTAACCCTCACTGAAAAGTCATCCAGAGCACGATGGCCTGGCTCAGGAGTGCTCATTTGCCCTCTGGAGCCATCCTGTCCACATTTGTTTAATAGAAGATTCTTACGTGGTTTTCTTCTAGTGATGCTATGCAGAGGGTGAATGTGCTCCACAAACCAAGGAAAGGACAAACCTGCTTTAGACCCTTCCAGGCTTTACTGGGAAAATTGTATTGAATCCTGGGAACAGATTTCACATCCTTTCCCCATTGTCAAACTTCAGGACCAAGAAATTCTGCTTAATGTTTGTTGTTGTTTCCCTAGTAGGATCACCATGTTATGCTTCAAACCTGTAGCACTTTACAGGAGATGCATCTGCAAACTTTTGGGGACCACTAGTGTTGTTTTGGGTCTCTGGCATAGTGGGAATAACCAACAGTCTGATGGTTTCACTGTCCTAAACCTTCTTCCCCCAAAATCACTCTGGACATGAGACAGCCTTTCAGGTAAATGTGCCCATTTACACAGTGCAAAAGAGCCATGTGTAGCCAGGCAGAGCCATGTCTCCTTTCAGTCTCTGTAAGTTCACATACATAAAGCTCCTAGGATGCACAGCTAGAAGCTGTTGCTATGCAAGAACAGCAGCGAGACCTGGGAGCTCGTATCTTTATTCATTTTCCATAGACATAGATGAGTTGGGAACCACCAATTCAGAGATGACTCGGAGTTTGGAGTAGGCAATGTCAAACCTGGTCTGTTGGTATTGGAGAATACTGTGATTAATATGCTATCATCTAATCAAATGATGAACTTCAGTCATGTGAATGAGGATCAGAATGACTGTGAAATCCTGCATCCAGGATATCCTCAAGAGTTAACTTTGTTATCTCATCAGTTCCCTTAAGAGAGCACTTGATATCTTTTGATGGGGACATTTCTTCTGGAGGAAATGAAAACAGAAAATACCTACTTCATAATGTGGTATTTGTGTTGGAAAGATGCAAAAGCTCGGTACTCCTGCAGCAGGACCTGTATGATGTGGAAGCTGAGAGAAATGTGACCATTATGGCTTTAGATGTGCTTCACATCACACCAAGCTTTCAGCTCACAGTGGATGTTTTGAGACATTGCCCTGTTTGCTGAAAGTCTTCGGCCTGCTGCTCAGAGCCCTGCAACCGTCCAGCTGAGGTCATGCTCTGGTGTCATGCCACATTCTGTCATTGCTTCCTTTTCTTCTGCCCTTGAAGCTCTCATGGACATCATGGGGCTGCACCATATTACCACCACATAATGAGTCATATTGGGGAAAGACCCCCATGGAGAGAGGTCCAGCCTAATTATGCCTTAATGAAACATCTAGCCACAGCCCTGTGCAGCTACTTGCTAGGTGGCTTTTGCCTGGATGAAGGTCTCTACCATTTCAGTAGGACCCACGACCTTGTCAGCACTTTCTAAGGACATAATGTGTTGCAAAATGATCTCATGCAGAGAAGAGGTCTGAGCTGGCAGGAGCACCAATGTATCCGTAGACACCTCTCCTAGTGCCAATACCAGCCAGAACCCTGGTGCCTTTTTGCTACAGGATGACAAAAGCACCACACACCTCTGATACAGTTAAGGGGCTGATAAACAACCACCACCCCACGGGTTTTCATCTGGAAATGTAGATTCAGGATCTTCATCTCAGGAAACAGTTTTGAGCCCCTGGCCTGCTTCTCTTTGCACAGCTGTCAGAAATAGTTCTCAGCTTTATCAGAAAGACAACAAAGATAAATCAAACAAATCCCACAGTAGGAAACAGTGGAGGTTTCATATCATGTTACTCCAGGTGTCTACAGGATCTGAGCTAGGTGCCTTAGGCTCTTGGGAAAATGGAATTCATTTGAAAGTGTTGGGAACTGCACCCCTTGTGGCTATTTCTCTCCATTGACTTTGAAAAAGCACGGGAAGACTGGATTGTGGACGATTTCTGGTGAGAGGAATCTCAAAAGATTTATTTAGGTAGCACGTGTCATACCTACTTTTTGGGACCTACAGCAGAAAAGAGTTGGATGGACACGGTTTAAGGACCCTGGTATTGCAGGATGAGTGGTTGGACAAGCTGATCTTAAAGATCTCTTCCAGCCAAATGATTCTGTGATATTTTTAGGAGGAGACGTTTTCAAAATTATAGAAAAAAAGCAACCCAATGTATACAGCCCAGCCAAGACAGAGGGGGAAGCTAACCTGCCAGCGTCACTCACTGCCTGGCAGTCCCACCACTGGCAAAGAACCAGGAGCTAGCAGCATTGTTAATCCTGTCCCAACTGGAAAGAGAACACACTTTTAATAGACTTAGTGTGTCAGTAGCAACAGGCAAAGGGAAAAAAAAAATCAAATATTTGTATTCTTCTGTATTAAGATAGTATCTGAAAGTAACTGTTGGATGTAACAACAAAATGCAGAAGGCTACAGAAGATGTAATTGTGAAATGTGAAAGAATTCTTCTGGCATCTAAATTTTAAGCTTAGTTTCTTCTCCCTCTGGAGTTTCAAATCAAAATCGCTGCTGTGTTCTAATATACATAAGTTATTATTGTTCAGAACAGTTCCAGTGGGTCTAAGCATGGTGTAAGGCAACTCACAGTGCTCAGTCAGGGACGGGGGTGATTACCATGACCAGCTCACAAGGGCTTGCTCAAATGCTCTGGCAGATTTTTCTGTTTTTCAATTGAAAACAAGGATCTCTTTAGGGGTTTGGAGTTTGGTTTGGTTTTTTTTGTTTGGTTGGGGTTGTTTGTTTGTTTGTTTGTTTGTTTGTTTTTGGGAATGTGTTTGCCTCTTTATTTTAGAGAAACAGATTCCTTTTTCCAACAGATATTCTTAGTTTTTGCTGGAAAATGAGAAACCCAAACCCAACATTTCTTGATCAAAGACCTGAGAGTTTAGGAGTTACTTTTTGGTGAAAATAAATAAATATTTTTTAAAGAACAATAACCTTCAAATTTTGTGTTCAGGGCTGCTGTCTGATTTCATCATCTTGCCAGGCTGTCATGAGTCAAAAATCCTGGCTCACAGCTTGTTTATGGATCTTGTGAGATTTGCAAAAGTGTACCTTTTAGCATGTAACAGCCCGTGTAAATATTCTTACTCCTGAAATGAGGTGATGCAGGACTTCAGCTTTATTGGAGGTGTTTCCATTGTAACACGCTGTGTATTTTCACCTGTTGAAATGGCTCTCCTTGAATGTCTTTAACTGAACAATCACTGACAGTACATCATTTGCTCGTCTGTCAGCATCTGGCAATACAAACATTGCTAATAAGCCAACAAGCATTTTTATTCTTCACTGCACTTTTGGTTAATAATAACCCAATCTGGATCATGATTGTGTAGAGAAGCCCTCGAGGCTCCAAATCCCAAAATTGAAATGATGGTCACAGAATTTGCAGGACTGGTAGATGAGAGAGAAAGGGATAAGGAAATGCAAAGAAGTAACAGGGTAATGTTTGTTTTCTGCTTGGAATATTTGTAATTTTCATTCACCTATTTCCAAAGAGTTGCCCTAATTCACGTCTAGTCCATGTCTATCCCCTTGTCACTCTTCCCATCTCATGTCATAGCCTTGGACACCTAAATCAGGCATTTTGGTTTGACTGATGGTGGGTGTCACCCACCTCTTTTTCTTCTCGCTTGTGGTAAGATAGATGCCTCTGGCTGTGCTGGTCACTCTCAGCTCTCCTCACTGTCAGTGGGTTACATCACCTCCTAGCACATGTTTGTCTGTCCTATTTGGGACACTTGCTTCACTAGGAGAAAACTGAAACATAACAGCCCTCTCTACTATTTACAAAATGGGTTAGGACAACTAGTTTAGATGGAGAAGTGCAAACTGGGAACATCGAGGAACACGAGGACATAGAAACGGCTGCACAGGTCAGGCTAAAGATCCCTCCTGTTGGCTATCCATTCTTCAGCAGTGACCAGGGGATGCCCGGAGAAGAGGAAACAAGCATGGTAGTTACCCGGGGATACCCCAGGATGCTTTCTCTGCTGTGGGAGCTTCCTCAGCTGCACTGAGATGTTTCTTCACTAGACTGTCTGTCCTGAGGAGTTTATCTCCCCTATAGTTAGGGGAGATAAATGCCAACCTAAATTACTTCTGTTGTGGAAAATGTCTGTGCAGTAGGCAGAGCACTGGCTGTGGACTTGGGCCAGACCCTTCCCAGGCAGCAGGCATTTGAATCAGCAGCCCCATTTATCAGGACAGTATTTTAGCTTCAATTCGACTCCAGGGCAGGTGTTTTGTGTGCCCCAGAACAGGCTTTGTGTTGGCTACTATTTTGTACAAACAATAACTCCCCCACAGTTTTTCAGCCTTGTTCTTCATTTAGAGTTAAACCAAAAAATCTGCCTACTGTCACTGACTGTTTTACAGACTTTTTTCCTATAACACCTCCAGGGTGACCTTCCTGTCACCTTCAGACAGGTTCCCACTTAGTCATACCTTCTGTCCCCAGCAGTGACAGCTTCAGCTCAGGCAGCCCTGGTGTGCTCATCCTAATAGCGTGAACTGAGATTTCTGACCCACTTACCAGCTATAGCCCTGACCCCTACCATCAGAAACTTCTTTAAAAAGTGCATCCAGGTACAGTTTCTGCTCTTCTGTAATCAGTGAACACTTCGAAAATCTTATCTGTAATCACTAGTTACAGTTGTATGCAAACTGCAAAACTTGTATTTGTACGTGGGAGCAGAAAAAAGCCTGGCTAGTCTGCAAAATTCAATTTGCCAAACCTTACAGCAAACACCTTTTCTTTGCCCATAAATGCAATGTTCATCTCGCTGTCCCAGCCACTGAAAGTTCTACGACAACAGGCTTTGAGCATGGAGATGTGCCACCAAATAATTTGCAGCATCACCGCTGATTCAGGGAGCCAGGCACCACCTTACCAGTGATAACTTACACTAACCCTAGCCTTGAAGCCTTAGAGATAAGACTCCTGCTGTCCCCGTCAAATAGGAACCTGCTCATAAGTGATTTTAAAGGGCCACCTTCTTATCTGTGATGGTGGAGAAAGCTGCTCGTTGATGCCACCTGAGACGGCCACCTACTTACATATGATACCTAACCCTCCAAGGGGGCTGTGATAACAAGTCTTCTTCCCAGCACATAATAGCAAACCTCCACTGAGAAGGCAAGTGGAAAAGAGAGGAAGCCTTGACTGGCTCTAGGGAAGCCATGATACATGTCTCCTTGCTGGGAGCAGCCTAGAGATTTCATCCAGCTCTGACATCCCAGGCTGAGGCAGCTCTTGCCATTAGCAGCCTGGGGCCAGGGGCTGCACTCCAGTATGAGATGCAGAAGCTGCTAGCAATGCCTTCCTGCCATGCACCGGGGAACCAGACTGCTGCGCTTGAACAAAAGCACGAGAGCATTCTGCTTGCCACCTACTGGGTGAGCGCAAGGAAACTTCTGTAGGTGAGAAGCAAAGACTCAGACCACTCTTCTGCCCAAGGCTTTGGGTCAGTAGTGTGTTTCAGACACAATAGGCACAGAATCTGACCTGACTGATCACAGCAGACTCCTGGGCCAGGCTCTTTTTCTGCTTGGGAAAAGAGCCACCCAACAACAAAAAAAAACCCCTCTCTCCAATAAAGTCTAGGAGCAAAGGCTGATGCATCAAATAGCTCCAAGAAACACCTTTCCACTGCAGAATGGACTTGTGCTTGGTCCTTGTGCATGTCAGTTGGTGTTTCTCATGTCTACAGAGAGGAGCTGCAGGGAAGTCTGAGGAAAGAGAACTTCTCCTCTGTGCCTGGCCGCATTGATACTGCAGGTACCAGAGTTGGGGAAAAGGTCTTTGGGAGAAGCCCAGGTTCCTTGGTTACTTTACTGACTTTAGATAACCTCTGAACTTCTGTGTTGTTTCCTGAGGCAAGAAAGAGCTCTATATTCCCCAGCCCTGTAGGAAGAAATGTTCTTTGCCCTCCTTTTTAGCTGAGACATCCTTAAGGTTGCACATTGCTCACATCAACATTCCACTGTCAGGGACACATGGCTAAACCTGTGCTTTGAGATGCGCAGTGGCTAGTGGCTGCCTGGCTGTGGCAGAAGGACACAGTCAAGGTCTAGGAGAAGTCACAAGGCATGTCATCCCCAATTTCTGTCATCCTGTAAGGCAGCAGCACTCCCAGAGGGAGTTCACTCCTGGCGTGGTGGATACACTCCCTGCACATGGTGGTTTCTGTGCATTGCCCAGCTGTGGACAGGCATTTGGATGCCAGACATAGAGTGTACACAGGGGACTACGTTATCCTGAAGTATTCTGGAGCATGGGAACAGCTTCCCACACTCATGACAGAAATCAAAGTAGCTGAGATGTTGCTATCAGCGGGGAGTTGGCTGTCCCAGGCTGCCCCAGATCGATAGCTACCCAGTGCAATATTAGCTGTGAGCTCTGAGGATAGGGATGTTTGCCATGTAATGAATAGAGTGGTTTACTCATGGGCAGTGACCTCAGCGAGGGTCTGAAGCAGCAGCTGGGTTTCACAGAATAGGCTGCAGTGAGGCTGCAGGCATCTCCTGTAGCACACAAATGCATCCCCTGCAAAGGGGATCCTCACCCAAGCCTCAGTGGGACATGAAGGGAAGCTTGTGGCAAACTTGTGGGACAGCCACATGTTATAGGGTACTTGTCCGAACTTACACCAAGCATGTGCATTTTCTGTAAGGATAACTGAGCTCACCATTACCTTGTGAGAGCTCTCTTTGCCTCCACAGGCTGAATGCATGAGAGTGATACCCTGATCACAGAGCAGCTGACAAAAGAACCTTCAGAGCGGGTTGAATATATGCCAGCAGAAAGATAGTAGGACGTTTGGCCAGTGGGTGTGCGGAGGATGCTGTCTTCTGATGGCAAAGGCTAATGCTGTCCGGCTGGGTATGCTGTGACTTCTGCAAGGAGCAGGCAGGAGATTTGCTTGGTTCCCCTGAGACCATGCGGAGTGACCAGCATGGCTTAGGCTTCAGGCACAGTTCTGAGTGTCTGTGAGGTGGAAAGCAGGCAAGCAAGGGACATGAGAGCAGCCTGATACACAAACATATGCCTGATACATGCACATATGCGCCTCTCTCAGGCATGTAGAGCAGGAAACAGAAGAATATGCACCTTGCACGTCATGCTCATATCAGGCTGTTGCTGTGATAATGGCAGTGTTTAGAAATGGATTAAGGGCTTTGGGCACAACTTCCCGCCTCTTTTTTCTCTCCAGGCACCAAAGTACAAGTGGGCTGTCCATCCCTCTTCATTAGCAGATAATACCAAGTTAAAACAACAAGACATGTCAGCGTGATTTCACTCACATAACTACGGACGTCCAAGCCTGAGTTATCTGGTCCCTTTGTGGCAGGTGAAGGCTTCTGTGCTCAACACATTGCATCCACCTGCCTGGTGTCCATGTCGAGCCAGCAATTAGAAGAGGGCCTCTGCCTTTCCTGAACACGGCTCAGACATTGTCTCTGAAGGGCCTGGCTGGCTGCCTGGCCCTGCCCAACAGGGAAAACCTCGTGGAAAAAACCATGCAGCTCTGTGGTCTGCAGCGAGCACCTCCGCAAGAGTCCAGCCCTGCTGCTCCCACCAAGAGCGGATTAAAACCTTCACAGCTGTACAATGGGAACACACACAGCCCTGGGCAAAAAAGGAGGTGCTGGTGAGGCAGGGACAATTGGGGCTGAGGGACCTGTGCCAGGGCCTGGTTTGAGAGGGGTGGCTGAGCTGGGAAGCAGCACTCGGTGCATGTGCAAGCCACTGAATGGCAAGAGAGAGAACAGGCACTTCTGCTTTGCTAATTTGTACCCATCTTCCCATTGGGCTGAGTCTGAGCCTGAGACTCAGAGCGTCTAAGCCTAACCAGATAAAAAGGCACAAAGAACTTGGGTGAAACCACAGGGAAGAGCACAGAGGGTCTTTGCAGTGTTTCGCCTCTGGAAGAGATTGTCTCCTTCAACATCCCTTCCATTGCTGCCAATCAGCTCCCACGAGGGTACCAGCGTAGAGCAGAGGCTGCTGGGCCCACACATCGTGGCTCCAGAATGGAAGGAAATCCTTGGAGCTGTTTCCACATCCACCCAGAGCAAGTGCTTCATCTTGGGGAAAAGTGTTAAACCCATCTAGGCTTTGAAAACACAGTGATATCAAATCTGAATTTAAAACAATTTATGCATAGACCATCATAAGATTTTAATGGGGAAAAATACACAGACGTTTCAAGCTTGAAGAGTCTGAGTAGTACGGTTTTGTATAAATGGCTGAGGTGTTATTTGTTTATTGGGCAATCTACTTTTTTATATTGTTTGTCAGGCTATATAATTCTAGGTGAAAGCTTTATAGCAAGCTGTGCCTGCCAGACGAACTTCCTTTATACACAGGCTTCTGCTCCAGTGTGCATAGAAAATAGACCACTAATTGCCTTCCTACCCCCTCTTGCATTGTTAACCAGAACCTGGCTACTCCATAAATCAGACAACCATATTAATGGTGCTGCTGCACAAATGAGTTGAGCGCTAAAGTAGTTGATTTCATTTGAGGTTCACAAGAGGATCATTTAGATTAAGAGGCTGATTTTGGCAACTGTAGCATTCATTTATTCAATTGGAGGTTTCCTAACCACAAGAGGCGGTGAGATGAAGTGATCTCTTCATGGGACACCAGCCAAGGGTGGGAGACCTGGAATCTTTCACTGGGGTTATATTTTGGGGCAGGTGCCTTCCTCCCCTCGGGCCTCTGTATACCACGGTCTGCTCTGGGTCTTTGAACTGGGTGTTACTTTGAGAGGAGGTCGCCTCCTAGGCTGAGCTGATGTCGGGACCCTGATGGCTATGTGACTTCTGAAAGCTTACGTACCAAAACATGTCTCACATCCTTCAGAGCTATGATGAAATTACTCTCGCCAAGGTTTCTGCAATGTCAAGTGGATTTTATTGACTGTGAAAAGCTGTTTTTGATGTGATGTAGGAGGATAGCCTTAAACCAAAAGATCTAATGGTCACTCCGGGCTAGAAACCTGGTAGCTAGGTGTTGCTCTGTGAAGCTCACCAAGTGTTGTTTTAAAGTTTAAAACCCAGCGGAGCCTCTAACCTCTGGCTCAAGTGTTAATCCATTCCTTGGCAGTGCAGACACCACCTGTGTCAAGAGTCAGCACAGGACAGGACAGGGTTTTTACAAATTCAAATGAACTGAGAGGAACCAGACTGGAATTTCTTCTTTCCTCTGTCTTTCTGTGTTACTCCATGTTACTCGACTGTCTTGTTTGCAAGAGCTTCTGCACTTACCATGCACCCTTGGGCTCACTACCTGTTCACTAAGCACCAAGTCCAGAGGTGCCCTTCCAAGGACGAAATGCCCAATGCATTCCTTACTGGCTGGGAAAGACTCTACCAGAGAGTCTCTCTCTCATGGTAGAGTCCATTTGACTCTACCTCAATGGACAAGACCAACTAGTCTCCTAAATCACATCGAGTGTTTTCTGACTGCCGCATTTTAAAGCCTCCTGTTATTCCTTAGGCTTGGACCAACACTAAGTTAATGATTACTGGGTGGAGTTTCACTGGTTATTTTGAGGAGACAGCCTTTTCCAGCCTTCTGGACAGCTAAGGCAGGACATTTAATCAATGTCTTTGTCCTTGTCAGCTGATGCATTAAATCAGGTGGTGTTTAGATACATAAAATCATTTCAAGCTCTGACAATGTGCTTTCCAGTGTGCAGGTAAGAAGCAATAAAACTTACATGCATCGTTAAGAAAATGAAAATCTAGTTGAGCTTTCAGTTAAATGTGCATATTTATACCCATTATTTGTGTACAGCTCATCACTGCTCCATAAAAATATTGAATTTTTTTCTGGTCTGCTATGTACTTGTGGGTTTAAGTCACAGCTTTTCAAACTTGGGCTGGACTTAACTTGCAAATGTTATACAGACATAAATACATAAATGCTGAACAAAAACAGTATACAAAGACAAGGAAATAAATATATAAAGAAGTGACTGGGAAATACTAGATGGAAATACCATTAAGAAGATTATGGTGGAGAAAGAGAAAGCGAAAGAGAAAGCAAGTGAAAGAGAAAGTGGGAGAAGGGAAGGCAAGGCAAGTGCAAGGCAAAGCAACGGGCAAGAAAGGAGAGCAGGAGTGTTGCAGATAAGTGGAAATATTCAAGGCTATACAGGTCCTTAGTATGACTAAATTGTACTTGAACTATTATATTATAAATAAATAAGCAAGATAATCGATGTTACACTGCACAATAAGTATTTAGATTATTTTATATACACAAGAAATACAGTGGTCATTGCAGATGAGGAAATGAGCAATCCATATAATTGAATTGGTTCTATTTACTTTCATGTTTGTGAATTATCTGTGAGAAAATTCTAGTTCCTTTTCCTTCATTTTTTAAACTATGAGAGATCCTAAAGATCAAAGAGCAGGTGTGTCTTCATTTTAAAAATAAAAATTAAAATTAAAAAAATTAAATATTTATAATTCAATCTGTGTTAATACCTGATTGGACATGTGAGGTGTAGATACATTTCTCTTCCTTTATTGGATGAACATAAGAATTAGGCCATTGCAGTGTATTACACAGCCCATGAAATATGACCAAGGAAGCTGACTGAACACCTTCAGCTGATGCCACTGTCTCCATACTCTGTGAGATGGCATTTTGCCTCCTGCCCTCCTCCTGTTCCTTCCCAGGTTCAAGTGGGATTAAGTTAAAAAGTCTCCACTAATTCTTAGTGCCTAGTTGAAGTGCCCAGAAGTGCTACTCGACCCACCAGCTCAGAAAAAGCCTGTGTGGACTGCTCCAGAGGGGGTCAAGGCATGTCCAGAGCCCAGTTCTTGTGGTGTTGGGTGTTCACAGCCAGACTCCCCAAAAGCTTCTCCTTCTCCTGAGGCTACCTCAAGCTGCTGCAGACCAGTCACCCAGAAAAGCAAGGTATTTGCATCTGGAAACCCTTTCTGTGAAGTTCAGCCCAAGAATTCATTAAGGTTACATTATCTCCTTTTAATCAGACCTGCTGGAGCACCTGGCAGCACAGCCGAGGTCCTGCTTCCTACCTGGGCAAAGGACTAGTGAAAACACACCTTCCTTCTCTCCTGGCTCCTACATCCATGTTTCTCCCTGTGGGCAGGGACAGAGGAGGGGAAAAAGGTCAGGCTGGTGTATTCCTGGGTCTCACCCAGAGCTCAAGTGGGAGCATGCCCAAATCTAGACCTTCAAACACTTTCCTCTGAAGGGTGAGCATCTTATGTGTCCTCTGCATAAATCACCCTCCTCCTCCACACTGCCCAGGGCTGGAGGAACATCTCCCAGTCTTTCAGCTCCTGCGCTTGTACCACAACTACAACACAGTAAACTTTCATTCCGTCCTGGGGCCCAGAACAAGGATCTGCTCACTGTAAAAAGAAGTTGTAAAGGACTTAGCTGCTAAGTTTTAAGATGTATCTGTGGAGCCTGTATGATGTGCAGCAGTTCAGAGTTTGACTAAATACAGGCAGCCTTCCACAGAGATTGATCAGGATTGACATTACTGTAGGACAACACCCCAGCAGGAATTCTAACATACTTAAATCCAGCTAAGAAACACAGCAGTGAAGAAAACAAGGCAGGAAAATTCTGTGCAGGGTTGCTGCCTCAGTATGTCAGCTATTCCAGCTCCCTGCTCCAGTTTGGGATCAGCCATACATCCTTGCTCTTGTTTGCAGAGACTTGCAAAGGCAATGACTCCACACCCTTCCCATACAGCCAGCTCCAGTGTGTCACTTGTTCCCAGCTTCGCTTTCATACCAGTCCAAAGAATTTTAAGAGAAGTTTCCCCACGTGTTTGGTGAGAGGCAGAGATACAGAATGGAAAATTTCAGCCCGAACAGTCGAAGTCCAGCAAAGTTATGAGGGACAAACCAGAAGAGAGGGCTACGGTGAGAACTGCCAGGTGCCACCTGCACAGTGAAGCTCCAGCCAAGCCCAAACCTGCCCTGCCCCACAGACCCTGGGGTCTAGGGGAAAAATCAAGCAGGCAAGGGGTGTGAGGAGGAGTTCTCTCTGGGTTATAGTTCTGTCCTGAATTCCTCTTTCTCTCTCTTTCTCTCTCTCTGGTTTTTTTTTCCCAACTCCTATCTGGTATAATAAACATAAAGTGGAAAATAGAAAGTTGTGTGTAGCAGACAACATGAAATTGCTGTGTTTTCAGCGGGAAGGTTCACAGCATTTTAAAGTGACTCCTCAATTCTTCTTCTGACAAGGCAACGAAATTGTCCTTCCCTGGTGACAGGCAATATTCTTACCAGAAAATGAAATTACGAATGTTGGGGGCATGGGAAGAAAATTAAAAGATGTAAAAGAGAAAAGTGTAAAAAGCGACCACACATCTAAGATATTCCTCTACTCTCAGCTTTCCCAAGGCAACGTTTCTACATATTTCCTAGGCAAGGTCTCGTTCAAAATGGCTTACATAAACGTGTCTTCCTGCAGTTCAAGATGTGGCCCACACCTACGGTGTGAAGAAGCTGATGCGTGGTGGGAAGAGCAAACTGAAGTTGCTGTGTGCAAATGCAGAATTGCTCAGAAACTAAAAAAAAGCTTCTTGCCAAAAAAAAAAAAAAAAAAAAGCTGATGAACCAGTGTTACTTTAAGGCAGGTGGAATAGTTTGTACTCTTGTTTTTATCGTTAGTGCTAAGAGGGAAAGACAGCTTTGTTTTCACATGGTTATTGATTATTAACCAGCTTCGTGAAAGGTTACCTTTCTACTAGATACAGCCATAAGGGGGGTTAAAAATCAATCCCTGGGAAAGCTCTGTTTCCCAGTCAACTTCTCCCACTGCCAGCCCTTGCCATGGATAAATTTCCCCTGTGTTGGTTTGAGCACGGCTGGGAGAGAAAAAGAGATTATTTTGAATGTGTTCCACTCACCTTCAATACTTCTTTTCTCTCTGAATGTGGATTGAAAAAAAGCAGTTGAGCACCGAGAAGTCATTAAATATTATGCAGATATAGAAAATCAAACCAGATTACTGTAAGGAAATGTGACCCAACTATACTCCTTACTATTTTATACACCAGTTAGACAGTCAAGGACGTGGGAGGAATGATGAAATTACCGTTGATCATAATGGGAAAGGGAGCTAATTGCATGGGGGTTCACATATTATTTACATTGAAAGGTGAACAAAAAGCTCCTGCCACCTTTCCTAGGGGAAAAAAAGTAAAACCACAGCATACAATACTGTGTCCAGATGGTTTTACTTTTCACTGACCTCAGCAGCCTGCAGTGATGTCTACTGACGTCAGATACTACTGGGGAAGAAGTGGACTAGACTTGCAAAGTACAGCACCTCACATTAAGCCATTTAAAGGTAAGATCACTGAAAATTAATTGAATTTCAAAAGGCACGTTGTGTATGTTGGCAAACATTTTCAAACCACATAGATGCAATATTAGGTATGTGTCTTGGCTTTCCAAAGCCATGGGATTCAGACACATTTATATTATATTGTGAAGTTTTAGGCTTTATTTAATATGGAATAAGAGTTAACCGTGCAGACAACCTCTTCTCTGACAGGCAAACACCAAGGTAGAAGAATAGGATGACATCTTAACAAGTCTTTAAAACATGCTTGAATCTAATATGGCAATTCAAGTATCACAGTGTGATTATTGTGTGATCTTACTGTAGGATGGCAATGGATGAGTACTTGAAACATTTGTTACTGTGCCCCAATATCTGAATTCCTGCACTCATGTTGAGCATAATCACAACCTGCCTGTTCTACTTAACATTGCTGCCATTACTATCATCCTTCAATTACTGATAGAGACTTGTGGATTCATTTTTGTTTAATCTCTTGTAATAACAAACGTGCTATAAGAATTTACTTTCTAAGTAGATCCTCACAGCAACTTTAATGAGAGTGTTGAGTAGTCCAGAAAAGTCACCTCAAAGGAGTAAAGAGCCATTAAAGGAAACAACCTGGGTCTACTGGAGTTGCTCTCAGCTTGAACTACAACTGTGTTAATGGTTGTAGGACCATGCTCATGAATCAGACACAAAGCAGAGCAGGAAGTGTGAGATTTCCAGCTCCATGGATGAAGCTGGGTAATCTAATCATGACAGCCATAAATATGCCCAACATCTCTGGGGGCTTCAATGTTTTGTAAAAATGTCCTACCACAGGTAAAGTACAGGACCTCCAGCTGAACTGCAGCGTACATCCAGCCAGACTTTAAGGTAAGGGAGAATCTATCCCACCCATTGTTAATTTGTTGGAGTGAGCAACATGTCCCTTGCTTTTCTTTTCTCTGTTTTCTTTTCTCTGTTTTTCTCTGTTGTACATATATCGGTGGGAATAAACATGCTTATATGAGACATGTTTTCTTTACATGGCTGCTTATAGACTGAGAATGGCCAGCTTTCTTGTCACTCTAAGCCTGCCAAATCCACAGACCTGGTGAGTCAGAACAGGGGAAATTCTCGTCTGGGAGATGACAGTGTGTGTGCAGGAGTCCTTGGGCTCGCTATTCAAATGCTGCTGGCCTCAGAGTGTTCACATAGGAGCTAAAGAGGCAAGCTGCACCTTTTACTTACTTACATCACGCCTACCCACCTCTGGGCTCTTCTAGTTGTACAATTAGGACTGATTAAATGCAGCCAGGTGCAAGGTCAGCAAAGGGTGGCAGTGCCTTCCACAGCGGCGGTTAATCTGGGGAACACTTTGCCACAAGGTGGTGGCAGGCAAATGTTTACATAAGGTTTCAGGGAGATGTAAGAGGTGGAAGAGTCAGCTGAAGACTATAACGTCCACAGGACTCAGGAAATCCCTGGAGCAGAAAATTCTGCGAGTTTGGGAGAAGATTTGGGTGTGGGCTCACGTGTGCACAGCCTGCTGTGACTGCCCGAGGCGATGCATATGGACATCCTTTAGGGAGTGGGTACAGGGTCATTGGACCTTTGCTTTGAGTCAGCACAGCGGTGTCTGTAGAGCCCGGTTCTGAGGGGAGTGGAGCCATTCCCATCACTCCCACCTGCCTCCTTCATCACCCACTTCCCACACCAAGTGGGAACTGGGATGGGACCTGCTCATAGCTCAGAGGCTTTGCCTGGGAACTCGCAGCTGTGGAGGGCCACTTCAGCCAGATCTCAGTGACTGCATCGCAGGAGCAGGAGATGGGCAGCGGTGATCCCTGGGCTCAGGCTCCTGCTGGGCTGAGCTCCCCATCCCGTGGTCCCGGGGCTGCTGGACATCGCCTCCCAGGCCTGGCCAGGGTCCCCAACGCCGGGATACTCAGCAGTGTCCTTTTCCTGCACGGCAGCTCGCCACCTTGTTGTTAGCATGGCAAAGCGTGCCCTTATCGCCTGCTCACGCAGGCAGAATGAAAGAGAATTAGCTCTAAATTATACGAAATTCATTTGCTGTGGAGAGGGAAGTGTTTGCTCTGTTTAGAAACGTTCGTTGTAGAGAGAGGACCGCATTAAGACACCGGGTAATGGTCCTCCCTGGAGATGAATCAATTTGCTCTGGGTTTTATGGCCTCGCGTTTGTTTGTCCGCTCCGGTTCCCTGTGGAAAACCCGGGGGTGTAAATGCTCCGGGGAGCAGAGCTCTGGGGAAGGGGCTGGGGATGCTGGGCTGGCGTCGGTGCACAAGAAGCCTCCGGATCAAAGAACACCCGTGCCTGCAAGAGACCTCAGAGGAGGCATCGCAGGTGCTGAGCAGGGGGGAACCCCAGCTAGGGAGCTCGCCTGGCTCAGCGCAGCCCCCCACGGCCGCACACAGGCTGCGAGCCCTGGGCAGGGCGCGTACCCGGCCCGGCATGCCGGGGAATGGAGAAGGAGGGCGCCGGGAGGAGGGGAGTCCGAGCAGCAGCCATGTCTATCGGTAATTCCCGCTAATAAAATACTTTTTCACTATCCGCGCTGTAATTGGTTTACAGCCTTTTTTGTTTATTTATCCATAAGAGCTGCTGTTAAATGGCTTGGGAAAGCAATCGCTTAATGGCTCAATATTGAATCAAAGGCTCGCTGTGCTTTCTAAGAGACGGGGGACCCGCGTGGGTTCAGAGCGGAAAATCATTTTAAGTGTAATGGACTGGGCGGGTTTATGATCCCACGGAACCGGGTGCAGGAGCGAGGGACGGGGAGCGTCCTGCCCCGCCTGCTCAGAGGATGCATCGCCACTGGGCAAGCCGATCCGAGCCAGGCCTGGCTCAGCCAAGCCGAGCCGAGCAGAGCCGCCCTCACCCGGGCCGCCCTCACCCGCAGCCGCCCTAGACGGAGCTGACGGAGCCTCGGTGCCGTGGGAAGGCGCCGGAGGAAGAGGCGGTGAGAGGAGGCGGCCCGGGCAAGTAGGAAGCGTGCCTGCCCCCGGGCCGGCCAGAACGGAGGGAGGCAGGGAAATGATCTTTGTCCCTTTCGGTAGCTCTCCGCCTGCTCATAGCCTCGTCACCAAGTCAACCGGCACCAGCTCGGAGCAGATTATCTCCGAGGGTCAACACATTGCAGCCCAAGCCGCGGGGAAGGCTCCCAAATTTACCCCTTCGGCAAACAATCCGCTGCCTATCGCTCGCTCTGGTGATAGCGCTGCGGTCCCCACCGGCTGCATTCCCCCGGGCAGGGGGGCAGGGGGGCAGCGGGCAGAAAGCCGGTCCTTGCCTGCTCCCAGGGCTCCGGCGCACGGGTCCCCCCGAGGGAGTGACCCTCCAACTTATCCCGCCCGTTCCCGGACACCGGCATCCCCGGGCGAGATGCCCTTGCAGCCAAAAGTGCCCTGAAGCCAAACCCCGCCAGAAGCCGTGTTCCTCCCCAGCCCACCAAGGATTTCGCTCTCCGGGACGTGCCCACGGGTCCTGGGGGATAAGCAGCCCCTGGGCAAGCGATCGGGGAGGGAAAAGGTGGGTTTAAGGGCCAGCTCGCCCAGAGGGGCACGTCGGGGCAAATCGCAAACCCCCTCCTCGGCCCCGCAAGGCCCCGCCGCGGGGCAGCTCACCCCAAAGCTGGGAGCGGCACCCCGCGGCAGGGTCGGGGGGCTCCCGGGGCCTGCCCGGCTAAAGGGAAGGGGGCTGCGGGGCCGGGGCCACCCCGGGTGGCCTCTCATGGGTCGCGCCCCGCCCCGGAGGGCTGCGGGAGGGCTCACGTGGGGGAAGCGGCGCCTATGGGGAGGCAGCGGGAGCCGGGCAGGGCGGCGGGGCCCGGCGGGGCGGCGAGCTGTCAAAGAGGCATCCCGGGCGCCGGGAGCGGGAGCAGCCCTATGTGTCCCTAAGCTTCGAGCCCCCCGCCCCGGCCTCGCTCGACATGAACACCGAGGAGCAGTATTACGCCTCGGCGCAGCTCTACAAGGAGTCGTGTGCGTTTCAGAGAGCCCAGGCGCAGGATTACAGCCCCAGCCCCCCCGCCTGCCTGTACATAGGCAGGCAGCAGCAGACTCCTCACCCCAGCGCCTTAGGGGCTCTCGAGCAAGGAAGCCCGCCAGACATTTCACCTTACGAGGTGCCCCCCATCACAGAGGATGCCGGGGTCTCCCACCTTCATCATCATCACCACCACCACCACCATCCTCATCTTCCTCCTCCCCACCAGGACGCGCTGCCTTTCGCAGACGGTGCGGACACGGGGGCGATAGAGGAGCCCCGAGTGCAGGTGCCTTTCGCCTGGATGAAGTCCACCAAATCGCACACCTGGAAGGGACAGTGGGCAGGTAAGCCCCCCCGCCTTCCTGTGCCTCTGCCTCTCCGCTTTTCTTCCTCTCGGAGGGCAGGAACCCTACCCTGCACCAGTCTTGCTCTGGCCTCTCGGGTGTAGCGTGCAAAGGTCCTGGATGGTCTCTTCCCCGGGACGCTCTTTCCCCCTTGCCAGCTCCTCAAGATCCACTGCTGCGGGGCAGCTACCGTCGGGGTGAACGCCGGGGTAGGAGCCGGCCTTCCGGACTCCGCCGACGGGCTGGCCGCTCCCCGCGCTGCCCAAGCCCTGAGAAATTATTAACGATTATTTTTCACCGATTAACTAATTGTCGCCAAGTTGGGGCGCCTTGCTAACGCGTTCCGGGCTCTGCTGCTGCGCCGAACTAGGGGACTGCGCGGTGTGGCCGCTCCGCGGGCGCGGTGGGCTCCGCGCCGGGGCCGAGGTTGCGGCCGCGAAGGGCGAGGCCGGGGGCACGGAGACACCCGCGAGGTGGAGCGGGAGGAGAAGTGGCAGGCCGGGCTGCGAGAGCAGGGCACGGCCCGGCTGCCCTGCGTTCCTGCGCCGACCTCGCAGCCGCGGAGCAGCCCCGAAACGCCGGGGCAGCCGTCTTGCCCCTCTCTGCTGCCTCTCGGCTCTCCCCGGCGCCTGGACGGCAGAGCCCATCTCCCCTCCCGATCCCCCTATCCCACCCCCTCCTGCTTCCCCGGTGGGTTTTAGACGTAATTGCACCTTTCCAGGTGAAAACCCAGGGCAGGGGAAACAATGCACAAACGAAACAAAGCTGCCAGCGAGGGGAAGAAACTCTATCTAGGCAGAAAGTTCCGCTGCCCAACAATATTTCTGTCTCTGCCTGCACAATGTTATCGTGTCCTGCGCCTTTGTCACGCCTATACGGCAAATATTATATTACTGGCTTTGTTCAAATAGACAGTTGAAGAAAGGACTGGAGTATTAAAATCACCATGAAATAGTTTGGGAATTGCATGGGGCGGACAGAAGGGGGAGAAAGGACAGGCAGCGGCCCCCAGTCCCCAAGGAGGCGCATCCGCTGAACAGGAGAGCGGAGTGCTGCCCCACGCCAGACTCGGCAGCAGAGATTGTGCCAGGGAGGGGGGGGGGTGGTGGAGAGAAAATCAGATTGTTTTCCTTGGGTTGAATGAATTTCGGGAGGAAAAAAAATGCCAAACTCTCGAACTATCTTTATTTATTTGTTTATTTATTTTTTTGGTGTATCTAAGGAATGCAAAACCAGCAGCAAAACGAAACGTAAAAGCCGAACACCCTTCCCTGGTCTTCCCAGCTCTCTCGGAGGTCCAGAGGAGGGCTGTGCGGCAGCTTTGCACGGTGCCTGCGGTGTGTGTGCAAGCACACGCACGCACCGGGCTGTTCCTGCCGCAGGTGCCCGGTGCACGCCCGGGCAGCGAAGGGCGCCTGCACACCGCTCGTAGGCAACCCCGGCATAATCCGTGCGGTATCTGTTGCGAACTATATAGCCTAAGGATTTATTTATTTCATGGAAACACTTGGGATTTAGGCGTCCATAGATTCTGCGAGGCTCTGCATTGTCATTGCAGGGGAAAGGCGCCCTGCGAGGCTGCAGCCGAGCCCGGCTCGGCGCCACCCGCCGTGCCCGGCTCCAGGCTCTGCCACCCGCGGGGCCGCGGGCCCGGGGACTTGCCGGCCATCTCCAGGGGCTCGCCCCCGGCCGGCAGACCCCAGGTGTTCCGCCTTCCCCGTAACACTAGTTCACTTTACCATAAGATAATATTTCTTTTTCAGATTCGTGCACACGCATACGCGTATATACATAGGTTTACATTTACAAACATTTAATGCATATACATTTATTTCCATCTATATTTTAATATATAATACACATAGGTCTATATACATAGGTTTGTATTTGTAAGCATTTTATGTACATACATGTATTTTATATATATTTATACATACACATAGGTCTATATTTATTATATATATAAAATCACGTGAATGGGAAGACGAGAGGTGGGAGAGCCCGTGTAGCTCTCTTGAAATGGCTCTTTCAAACTGGCTGTGTAAACCACTGTTCCCTGCAGATAATATTGCCACCAAAAGCGTACCCAGCTGGGCTCCCGGCGTGGGCAATAGCAGCCGGGAGTTTCGGTGCCCACCCCGGCCCCCTCTCGCTGCCGCCGCCGGTACCACCCGCGCCCGGTTCTCACGCAGGACGGCGGCTGCCGCGCTGGGAATGGCGATTCCCTTCTGCTGCTGTTTCGGGAACGAGAAATCCAATGTTCACCCACCTGGAGAAACGGAGGGCCTGCTGTCCCGCTCCCGTACCGAGAGTCGCCCCCGGTGCCGCCCGCGGTGGTCCCGGAGGCCGGGAAAGGGCAGTAGCCTCCGCGGTCCCCGGGCTGCTCGGTGGCGATATCCCGGGGGAAACCCCTGTATCTCCTATTCCATGAGATTTCCTCCCACCTTTTTGAGGCCTGTGCCAGTGGGTGCCCACAGCGAGGCCGCGTCGGGGAGAGCCGCCCGCCCTGCCCGGCGGCAGCAGCGCGCTCTCCTCCGCGCCGGCGCCTCGGGACCCCGCCGCCGTACGTGGGCCTCCGCGAACGGACTGACCTCTCCTCCAGGTAGTTTACCGGAAAGGTGCGATATTTTAACTATTTTTTCTCATTAAGTTTTGTTTGTTTGCTTGTGCGAGTGTGGCACACACGACAGTCAACTTTTTTGTTGTCGCATTATTGCTTTGTTTTGGTGTTTGTTGTTTTGGGGTTTTTTTTAATGGTTTGGGCTTTTTTTTCCTTTTTTTTTTTTCTGTTTTCTTTGTCTTTTTCTTTTTTCTTTTTTTTTACGGGAATCTGTGCAACTGGCAGGCCCTGTAGCCGGGAGCCCTTGGAACCTTTCGGCGACACGCAAATGGGGGCGCTTGAGCGTTTGCCACAGCTTGAGCGATGGCGCTTCCCTAAAAACCTTCGCCAGATTATTTATCTGGGGTTATTATTTATCAGGCAGGGTCTGACTCTCCCTTCTTTCCAGGGGGGTCCTACATGGTGGAGCCGGAGGAGAACAAGCGGACGAGGACAGCGTACACACGGGCGCAGCTGCTGGAGCTGGAGAAGGAGTTTCTCTTCAACAAGTACATCTCCAGGCCGCGGCGGGTGGAGCTGGCTGTCATGTTGAACTTGACCGAGAGACACATCAAGATCTGGTTCCAAAACCGGCGGATGAAGTGGAAGAAGGAAGAAGACAAAAAGCGAGGGGCGAGCAACAGCAATGACCCCGAGCAAGACTGTGTGGTGTCCTCAGGGGAGCTCCACGGCAAGGAAGATCTCCAGCCTTGCCCTGCCGGTAACCTGCCCTCGGGGGCCTCCAGGGACCTGCTCACCCCTACCCTCGCCCCCCGAAGGCAGCAGGACTCTCGGTGAGCCGCGGAGAGTCCCACGCCCCGGGCCGAGGAAGAGGATGGACCGGGGAGAGAGCCGAGAGGCTGGCGCCGACTTCCCATCGCCAAACTTCCCCCGGGGAAACTTGGTGCCGTCCTGCGAAAATTAAATGAAAGTTGTTCAGCTGTACCAAAGAGAGGCTGGCTGCGGGCCGTAGGAGACCATAGCGAGACGCCTGAGCGGCGGCGAGCTGGAGCCCGCTCTCCCCGGGCACCCCCGCGCAGCAGCGGGCCCTGTGGGTCAGCTTCCCCCGGGGAAGGCAGGTCTCCGGCGGTCACCAACGGTGCACGGAGTGGTCTGGAAACCGGAGGAGAAGCGACACCACGCCGCTTTACCGCGGACCGCTGCCCAGTCGGAGCCCAGGACACGCCGTACCCGGCGCTGCACAAGCGCAGACACGGAGCCGACCATCCCAGACCTTCCCGGGGCTGGCACCCGCCGTCCCCGTCCGTTCCAGAAGCCCCGGGGCATCGGCTCTCCCGAGGACTTCCCCAGGACTATTACTCACTCCTTTGGAACTGGAATTTGGTTTGTTTCGTTTTCTTTTGCCTTTGGAGAAAAAAAAAAGGAAAAAAAAAGGAAAAAAGAAAAAAAAAAAGAAAAAAAAAGAGGAAGAAGAAGAAGAAAAAGCCCATGTCCTGCGGGCAGGATTTGTCTCACCCGATGACCGGATCCCGATGACCGGCCCAGGTGGCCAGACCCTCCTCCCGGGCTCCAGCAGCGGCTGCGGGAGACGCTGCGCTGCGGCCCGCGGCTCTTGGGTCTCCACGGCGGGCGAACGGGTCTCCGCGGCGCGGAGGTCTGCGCTGGCCTCCCCGAGAGGTGCGTGCAAACCCAGAGATGCGGCAGAAAATCTGCGGGCGATCTCCGGGCAGCGAGCAGAGGCAGATCGGGCTGCCAGCCGATAGTAGGACGAGTTTGGGGTGGTAGAGCTGGTCCTAGGAATATTTTGCTTTGAGGAAAAGCTCCTGCCTCTTTACCATCTGTCCCGCAAATTCGGACTCTGCCTTGGAGAGAAGAAACCTCCTTGCAGCACCAGCGCCCGGCGTAGCTCTCTACATGGTTTTTCTCTGCAGACCGGTCTTTACATCCCAGCAGAGTCATTCCTCACAAGATGCTGCAGGGCGCCGGTGCCTTTTTCCAGGTGAAAGCCCGGCTCCCCTGGGCAGGAGCGGGGCGAGAGGCTGGCCGGGCGCTTCCCGGCGGGGAGCGGGGCAGCGAGGGCTCCGCCGTCCCGGACCCAGCCTGCCTCCTCCTCATCCGCTGCCCGACCGTTGCCAGAAACAACTTTCCCGTCGCGACAACGGAGGGAACAGGCATTTTGTACAAGGGAAACGAGCTGTTCCAGCGACTGCCTCAAAGAGTGTCGGAAATTCAACTAAGTAGGGGTAAAAAAAAATCACACCCAAACTAGAAACGGAAAAGAGTTGCTGGAAGGAAGCAGGAGCTGCCCGGGTTTGCTGTGGGTCAGGCGAATCTGCCTTCACTCCTCGATGGGCAGAGTCCAGACCTGGTCCCGGCAGCAGCAACCCCTCGAGCATCCGTCGGGGACCGCCACAGTCCCTCCCGCTCTGCGGGTCCGGGAGCGCCATGGCAGGAGGAAAAGGAAGAGGAGGGGGAGGGCCTATCCCACCCTGGCCAGAGGATGTTCCTGAGCTGAAAGGGAGGGGGAGAGGAAGTAGCTTGCCACAGCTCATTGGGTTTTTTCCCATCTTACACGAGACTTCTAACAATAAGGTGGAGACTTGAGTTGAAGGTGTAATTCGTCTATTGCTTTTCTTTCTTTCGAGGGCATTAAGATGTATGTGCAAACAAGGACAATTCTGGTCATTTTTCCTGCAAGTTGTCTGAGAAATTTATCATCTGAGCCTGTATATGCTTACTCATCAAAACGCAGTCAATGAGTGAGAACTTTGCTAATGATTATATGAGCAAAATTTAAATAAAGCTGTTCTGCTTAAGAAGCAAAGCACCGTATTAATTAAAGCAACATTCCTCAAACTTCTGGGGGTCATAAAGCCATTTTAAAACCTAAGCATTTCTCATCACTATTTATTAGCATCAACCCATCACCGGTGACACACAGTGGAACAATTTCCACATACGTTTTACAATGTCTGGCACTGAAGTTGCAATTAGGGAGCCACTACAAAAATAGATCTAGCTGCAGAAAGGATGTCTATCACACAAATTACCATGATTTTCTGCTTAGATTCATACAGCGCATTGCTCTGTGTAAAGAGCAGACACAGTGGCTGAAACTTTGCCTGTCCTTTTCTCTAGAATAACACATTAATTTTCGATTTTTTTCTCTGTGCACTGCTGTAAAGACAGAGAAGTTGCAGAATTGATACGAATTGTTTGACCACGGTGCCAAGATATTTTTATAAGTGGAAGTAGGATCAGAACTGCATGGTTTAGTTTTAATGAATAAAGACTTTTTCTTCAAGTAATTGTCATGGTTTATGGGTTTAGCACTTTTTATATTTTTTTCATCCTTTTTACAACTGTGTCAGTGGAAAAATTAGCATTAGCTGAACCAAGACAGCTCTGGGAGCTTGTAGAGCTAAAGGTTCACAGTAACCATCACCTGGCAAAGCAGCCTGAGCACTGAGCTGGGGAAAGGCAAGGCTAACATGGAGAGTTATAGGGCTGCTAGAGTTCTTGTGCCATGCCATCTCACCAAAACCAGTTGTCCAGACATATCCATTTTTCCTAGAAGACACACCCCCTTATGGAATAGTTCATTATTTATATTATTAAATAGCTCATAATGTATATTTAATCACTTCTAACCCTAGGATAGAGTTTCCACAAAATATTCTAAAAAACCTGATTTTAAAATCAGGGAAGAGATTGAAAGTGTGAGATGTCTTTTGATTTCCTTCTCAGGCAATACTCAAATCCTTTAGGCATGTGTGGGAGAGTTACGTCCCCAAGAATGGTATGTATTCAGTGTTAACTAGTTCAAAGAAAAGCTGATCAAGATTCAGGGCAATTTTCCCCTCCCCAGGTGCACCTGGCACAGGCGTCCATAGCACCAGGAATGATGGAGACATCAGTTCTACCTATGGCTCCAGAGGAAGACAGTAAAGGTGCAGATCTTGATGCAGCTTTGTGCAGGCAACACCTTTACCGCTCCTGCTTTGCTCATGTACATCCCCCAATACCACAGCAAAAGCTTTCTTCTCTGCTTCCACACTACTGAGATATTGACTGTTTTATGTGAAGGACCACAGCTAGGCAAACCCTGGCCAGGAGCAGGTACACAGGCCAGATCCTGCCACAGAATGGTTGTTGGTTTGCTGCTGTCTCGGAAGCTGCATCCAGCAGCTGCTGTCGGGGCCATGCTACCACCGTGCTTTGCCTGAGACTGGGGAAGGGAAACAGGAGCTCATGCACTCTCACCCCATGCTAACTCCTGCTTTACCTCTCGCATACAGGACCATGTCTCAGGACCCCGCAGTGCTGGCCATATGGAAGTAGGGTTGTAAAACTGCGCTTGTCTTCCTCATTACAATTCCTTACATTTGCCTGAAAAACCCTCCATGTATGAATAATTATGCCCATAAATCAATTCTGAAAGCAGCGACTAAACCTAAGCTGTGAAAGTCTTTCCAGTCCGACACTGAAACCTACTACCTCACATGCTACAGTTGCTGCTGCCACAGCCATGGCTGAGGAGAGATGTTGCAGGCTCAGAGTAGAAATATTGTTTGGGAAGGATTCAGTGCTTTGAAGTGGAACCAGGGATGGGATGCCAGCCCTGCAACAACCACCAAAGCAGGGTCTGTTGGGCTAGAAAATGCACCTTACAACCTGGCCTTCCAGGGGGCAGAGTTGGTTGGCTGTGAGTTAAGCATTGTGTTTCAAGGCTTATTTTGGGAGTAGAAAGAAATGTCATCGGACTCCCTTCACTCCTGATAGAGTTGTTCATATGAGAGGATTTCACATAACTGTAGACAATCCATACACACACACATGCACACACATGGCTTCCAATAAACTGTGACTCAAAAAGGCAGTTCTCTCCCTGTTTTCTTCTGCCTGGGGCAGGGATAAGAATGACCAGATCTACAAGGATATTCTTATAGCAGGAAGGTGCCTGGTTTAGCATCTAGGGAGGACAATGAAATGTGGAAATACTGCACTGCCCATGTTAGCTGTGAACACTACCTACTTTCATTTATCCACTGCTTAATTTCATTTATATTTATCCTTGTTGCTCCTGTCCTACTGGCTTTGGCTTCCAGCACCCTTTATAATATCTTTCTGTTCACCTTGCCAGCACTGATGTGTCCTAGAAGCTGTGAGCACAAAGAATGGTGGAGCAAGGGGAAAGTGCATGGAAGCAAGGCTTCTCCTATACTCTACCTTTCTCCATCTCCTCTCCTCCCACCACTTGCTGTCCTGGTGCGCAGGTCCTCTCTTCCCCAGTGCTTCTGGGATTGCAACATATGCAGGGACAAATAAAACACAGAGAAAATGAGCTGAGTCCCTCTCTGTCCCCAGCGTGCCTTGGTGATGAGTCAGGACTGACCAGCCTTGTTTGCGGAGCAGGAAACTTAAACAGCGGTTCCTCTACTATTAGGCCTCACGCATTTGCTGCTTCATATCACAGCTCATTCCATTTTCTTCCAGCAGCAGCGCCACTGGAAGGAGGAGAGACTGCCGTTGTGCTGTCTCTGACTGAGATGCCTTTAGGAGGGACTCCACATTTACAGGAGCCCTGATGCCTGGCTCCATCCACCAGAATCCACTGGGCATAAGGGACAGGTGCCCTGGCAAACAGACATATTCTTCATGGAGGACCCAGAAACACATTGGGAAGAAAGAAACTAGAGAGATGAAGGTGAGCTGGACCAACAGTCCAAGAACAGAAGCATCTCAAGCAGGTGTGGAGCATCCCACTTTGAAAGCACTGGCAAAAAGAAAAGGGGTTGCTGGGCTTCATTTCATGACAGGGCTGGTCTGGGTACAACGAGGTGGTGCCACTGGCATCTTCATGTCCCTTGATCCAGACCTAAGGGGAGAAAAGCATTTGCTCAAAGAAGTCTTGTCACACTGTGCTTACGATTGAACAGTAAAATACATTTAGCAGGCGTGGAAAGCAGAGGGTATGATGGTTTGTGTCTCCACTTGCAGGGCTAGACTCAATAGTGGATAGTGGAAAATAGTTGTCTCCATGAGCAACTGGTAGCATGTTGGTATTTTATTTGAGCAGAGGCAGTGTGTGCCATTAAATATTTAGCTATGCCTGTTTTGGACATTACCTGCAGACCTCAAAGCACTGAGGAGAGGCAGGCAGGGATTAGCGACTTCACCGACCTAAGAAGGAGCCAGAACCAGGAAAGGGAGCTCCCTTTGGAGAGAAGAGAGGACATCTGCAGCGATGCCCGGAGACCAAGCTGCCTCGGGACCAAAGTGAAGCTGCGGGAGGGTTACCAGGTCCTGGGCTGTACAGAGACCTGTGTTTGAACACCAGTTCCCTGGGCCCAGACCTTTCTCCAGAGAAAAGCAAACAGTTACCTGCTGGGAGCCTTAGCGGGGTGCGGCATCGTAGGTCTCCAGAGTCATGTTTCGAGTGCAGCCCCTCCCGGAGGGGAGGCTGTACCTCTCTGTAGCAAGTGGTAGTGAAGAAGTCCACTTGCATCTTGCCTTCAGCACAACAGCTCAGGTCACTCTGATTCAAAATACGAGTCTCTTCCTGCCAAACTTCCAGCTGTGAGAGCTGATCTGTCATCTGGTATGCCCTCTCTCTTTTTCACTGCTAACCTCTTGGTGGTGAGTCAGTATTTGGCTAAGGGTGAGACTGCGTGAGGTGCCATTGCTCAAGATAAGGTGGCAGAATAACAAGTACTGGATTTTTTAGTTCACTCTGTAAGCTGAATTTTTATCCCAAGAATTAAAATTGCCAAAAAGGGGGGCAAGGGGAAACCCCTCTCTACTTTGAAGGCATCAAATCCTTTATCCTGGAATGAATGTGGTAAAACTAGTTGTAAAAGTCACAGCTGGTTCCTGGAGTTGTGATTGGAAACCTGCTCACAGCTTCACCTTCTACTGCCACATCATTGAGGGTTTGGTTGTATTCATCCCACGGACCTCAGTGAGACAGTTTCACTTCAGATAGAGAGAGGTACCTCTGCTGGCAGGTGTGCAAGATAGCATTTGAGCTGTGCATGAGATTAGGTGGAGGTAAAGGCAGAGAAAAGGAACATAATGCGTAGAGCTGCATGACCCTTACATGGCAATGAAGGGGATCCATGAGGAGCACCCCTGAAGGAACAAAAAGAGAAGTGAAACTGGAACCACTGAGGTTTCTACTCTATCCCACCCAAAGTAGAATCACTCCAGAGCTGTTGCTCTGTCTTCCTCACTAAGGCCTACAAAGCTGCAGATTTCTCAATCTTTCTCTCTTCCAGTGCATCGTTATTCCTACCATGAGTACATTTTCCTAGCATCTTATCTGTTGCAGTTATAGTCTATGGTTTCTTGTCCTGTGAGCAAGGAGAAGACAGTACATTCCCTTCTCTTTAAAACAGCCTTACAAGAAGCCAAAGGACAAGATTTTGAGGAGAAAATGAATATTCTATTCAGCTTCTGGCTTATTAGTGACTTATTGGAGACATCAGCAAGAGCATTTTCCTCAGACCTCAAAAAGTAGAAGCTGGAGAGGGTGGGCCTACAAGGCAAATAGAGGAACAGTATTCCAAGCAGTGATGGAAGAAACACCATCAGTGAGTGGAGAGACAGAAGGATGAACTGGTACTGAAAGCAGGGGGCGTCAGAAGAGAGGCAAGCGAAGACTGAAGCAGTTTGCTTTGTTATGGGGAGAAGCCAGAGGGAGGCATAAATGGAGAAGGGTGAAGAAAAAGGTAACTGATGTAGTGCCAAGACCTCAACAGCTACAGGATTATGATGCCAATGACCTCATTAGCTGGGAATGCTGTTCTGCTTCTAGGGAACAAGTCATGATACAGAAACCAGGTGCTTTGTGTGTTTTACTTAGCTGTTAATGGCAGCTTGCACCTTTCCTGTGGAAGGTTAATGTCCCCTTGTGAAGTGGTAGTTTGCTCACCTCCACATTCCTGCTAGTCCATACACTAAGAGAAAATGTTTGGATTCCAGCAGAGATATCCGTTTCTTGCACTTTCTCTGCTCTAGTGTTTAGCCTCTGTAGATGAGGTTAGATGTTATTCCAACAGCTCCATGTCATTACAGACCAGGTACACACAGTCCAGCTTGCCCAGGGCTCTAAATAAAGCTAATTTTGGCAAAACATCTCATAGAGCTGCCTCACAGTTCCTGGGAAAAATCATCCCAGCTGGTTTAAATGCTGGCACTGGAAATTGTCAGGAAAACTGCAGAGATGGGGGAGATAAAAATCCATTTGGGTTGGCAGATTTATGTCCTGCTCCAGCAAAGTCCCATTTGCTCCTACGCCTGCTTTTATCCCATCTTCTCAACTTGGTCCTGAGAAGTGAGGTAAAGCCACATGTCAGCACTGCTCATGGAAGACCTGAAAAACCCTGCCCTCCCAGCAGAGTCCCAGAGACTAGATGATAAAGGGCTGGGAGCAGCAATAGCTTGTTGGAAAATCTTGGTTCATGCTTCTTCTCCAGATGTGGTCAGTAGATATGGCCAGGCTTCATTCTTCACTGGTTATAAATCTACAAAGACTGAGGAGAGGGGAGAGAAGGAGGCTCAGGAGGGGGAGAGCTTTTACACGTTAAGTTCAGGACCAAGGAAAAAGCAAGCTGGCACCCACAGCCCATGCCAGCATCAAGTTGAAGTCAGACCGAGGGAGATGTGGTGTTTCTTCTGCATGCTTGTGTGATGCCAGCCTGACTCTGTGCCTGGTTATGGAGCCTGGAGTGGGAGATGGAGGAGGACGACGCAGGAGGTAAAAGCCAGCCAGGGAGAGAGCTACTGAAGAGACAGCACTTCTTGTCATGGCACAGGGAAGAAGCTGGGGTGGGGAGCCAGCAGAGTGGGAGAGAGGAAGAGAAGTGGCACGATTTGCTTCAAGCCCCCTCCCTCCTTCAGGGCACCATGGAATGAAGCATGGAGCAGAAAGTACTGATGCAGATGGAGTAACTGTAAGGCAAGGGCAGAGATGCGGAGAACCAAGGGATGGGAAGAAGCCAGAAAGCTGTCATATCCCAGTCTGAGGGTGCAGTGGCATGTCACATTAATGTGAAGTGCTAGTGCTCCCTCTCTGCCTGCTGTTTCTGTAGCAAACATGAAGTAGCTGATGAGACAGCTCAGCTCACTGATCCAACAAAATACTCAGTGTCCTGCAAAAAGTGCCATCTCTTTCATTTATGGAAAAAAATTACACCTCACTTGTATTTTCGCTAGCTTTGACACAAAGCAGTAGCTGGGAGCTCCTGCAGGATCGGTGGGTCAGGAAGAGGCAGGCAGAGAAGCAGAGAGCATCCTACAGGGCCATGAATGCAGCACAGCTTCTGGAAGAGTTGGGAAAGGAAGTAAAACCTATAGGAGGTGATTTTATCTGACAGCTTGTGAAGTGCTTGGAGGGCACTTCTGTTCCTCTAACCCCATCTAACTCCTCTGCTGGATGTTAGTCAGGCTTCTGGCCCAGATAAACTCCTGCTTAGGATGACACTGCACATCTGACGTTTCTTATACTCTTATTTTATTGTGAAAAAAAGAAAAGGCATTTGTCTGAGTAGCTTATATTTAAATTTGGCCATATGAGCAGACCGAGAGAAAATACAGTAAGTTTTAGAAACACGTGGCTGCAAAGATGAGAGGAAAAAGCTGTTTTGTGTCTGTTGTGGGAGGTCTACAGTGACAAGAAGAAATGTGGATGGAGCAGATGCCTTGGGACCCTTCCTTACAGTCAGAAAAGTGAGGAACAGTGAGAAGAGCCAGAAGAAATTGCCTGGAGAGGTTGTCTCCCGGCTAGACACCTTGAGATGCAGGTTAGGTGCAGCTCTGTCAGCAATACCTTGTCTACAGTCAGTGTAACCAAGGAAAAGGAGGCTGGATGAAATGAGCCCTTGAAAATGCTCCAGCTCTATTTTTGAGAAGTCCCCTTGCCATCACTTTCACCTCCCCTCACCAGTACTGTCCTGTCTGAAACTGGGGTAATACTTTCATTTACTTAGGGCATGTACCAGTTCAATGCTCTTCTCACTGTTAGCCTCCTGCCTTGCCCTGCTGAAGGACAACTTGCCTTGCTTAAGTTTCCTTTGGAAGCCTAACATAGCTTGACTGTTGGCCTCTTTATTTCCCTGCTGACACTCCAGGACTTACCCCCCTTTTCCATTAATCTGACCCATCTTCTGCTGTATCTTAGACTGTCCTTGCTATGTCCCAGTATGCTCTCTTGAAATCATCATTTACCCAGTGCAGAGAGGCATCCTGAACAGAACGGGACTCTGAGAAATGTGATGAAAGAGAGCCTTCAGCCAGGCAGAGACTGTTCCAAGTGAGAGCATGGAAGAGGCATAAAGCCAAGAGCCAGCAAAGGAGACCTAGGCCATGGTCCAAAGCTAACTGCAGCCAACAGGACTGATTTGAATGGGCTTTGGACCAGACTTTTGGAGACGAGCAGTGAAGGAGGATACCAAGGGCTTAATGTGTGTGGAGATTCAAGGGTAGAAAAGTGAGGAGGAGGAGTGATTTGTTCAGCAATTCAAGCATTGCTTATGTAGGGCATATAATGGTTTTCTTTAGTGCCACCAGGGTTCTCTAGATGGTGCCACAGACATTTGCATGTTGTACTCCATGGGATTGCGTTTTACATGACAGCAATGGCTGATGCCTTGTATTCAGCAGCAACAAGTATTTGAAGAAGGGAAAAAAACTGCAGAGGGAGGACAAGAGGAATTGTACTCGGAGCTGCTGTGCTGCTCGGTGTGAAACGGATACTGAGCAAGTTCAAAACTCCTCATGTTGATCCTTGGTGGCTCAAGCCCAGGGAAGGGAGCGAGGATATGCCAGCCGAGGCAACCCCTCTCGGGACCTCAGAACAAGGCAATACTGCAGTCCCGAGGAGGAGGTAACGTGTTTCCTCCTGCCAGCTCTAATTTCTGCTGTTCATCTTTGCAGGAGAGGCAGCAGTTCAACGGAGTACGTCGGGTCCGGCACAACGCAGCTGGAGTCGGCTGCAAGCCCTCATGGAGAAAACCGCTGGCTTCGGTTTAACCCCGAGGGGATCAGGGACAGTGCAGAGGGAGGGCCCCAAAGCCTGTTCTGGTGGGGTCTGTAGCTGAGTCTCCGCCGTCCGCTCCCTCTCCCCGCCCTCGGCCGGCCAGACCCGGCCGCCGTCCGTCGCCTCCCGCGGCGACGCTGCCACCTGCCGGCCGCGCCGCGACAGCGCAGCCCCGCGGCAGCGGAGACGGGGCGGGGCGGGACGGACCGCGCTGCCCCACTGGTAACGAGCGATTCCGGACAGCCTTTCCTTCCCTTTCCTTTCCTTTCCTTTTCCTTTCCTTTCCTTTTCCTTTCCTTTCCTTTCCTTTTCCTTTCCTTTCCTTTCCCTTTCCTTTCCTTTCCTTTCCTTTCCTTTCCTTTCCTTTCCTTTCCTTTCCTTTCCTTTTCCTTTCCTTTCCTTTCCTTTCCTTTCCTTTCCTTTCCTTTCCTTTCCTTTTCCTTTCCTTTCCTTTCCTTTCCTTTCCTTTCCTTTTCCTTTCCTTTCCTTTCCTTTCCTTTCCTTTCCTTTCCTTTCCTTTCCTTTCCTTTTCCTTTCCTTTCCTTTCCTTTCCTTTCCTTTCCTTTCCTTTCCTTTCCTTTCCTTTCCTTTCCTTTCCTTTCCTTTCCTTTCCTTTCCTTTCCTTTCCTTTCCTTCCTTTCCTTTCCCTTTCCCTTTCCCTTCCCTTTCCTTTCCCTTTCCCTTTCCCTTTCCCTTTCCCTTTCCCTTTCCCTTTCCTTTCCCTTTCCCTTTCCCTTTCCCTTTCCCTTTCCCTTTCCCTTTCCCTTTCCCTTTCCCTTTCCCTTTCCCTTTCCCTTTTCCCTTTTCCCTTTCCCCTTTCCCCTTTTCCCTTTCCCTTTCCCTTTCCCTTTTTCCCTTTCCCTTTCCCCTTTTCCTTTCCCTTTCCCTTTCCCTTTCCCTTTCCCTTTCCCTTTCCTTCCCTTTCCCTTTCCCTTTCCCTTCCCTTTCCTTCCGACTCCCACCCAGAATCCACCCACCAGGCAGTTCCAGAGCAGTAGTGTCTCTACAGATGGAAGCAGCAAAGGGACAGGCAATGGCAAAGCAGAGGAAGGCTGAGTGATGCAGGCAGTGAGCAGAAAGTACTTGCTGAAATTCTAAGCAGCACGGGACCACAGCTGGACTCTGTGTAGATTGGAAATGACAGCTATGGTCCCAGACCGTCCTGATGCAAAAAGCACATGCTTCTGGGAATGTCTCAAGCTCATTCGAGCCCCACAGCACAGGGATGCTGCAGTGAGAACAGTTTTGGCTGTGAAGAAACAGGTGACAATTGCCTGCTGAAAGCCAAAGACTCAAGTTGTTACTGGTGGTCAGCATACCAGCAGGTTGGAGTTGGCAGATGGGTGTTGGCAGCCGTCCTCCTCCTACTCATTTAGCCCTGCCAACTGCACAGGATCAGTTCTGGATAGCTTTTTGGCAATAACAGCAGAAATCAGCACTGTAAGTTCAGCGCAGCTAGAGCACCTACTCAAATTCTGCTGTGTTTGCCTTCTTGCTGAGGAAATAAACAGGAAGGAGTAGATCCCCTGAGACATCTCACTAAGTGTGGGCACATCTCCAGGTATCCAGAGATGGATGAGAAGGAATGTCTTTCCTGAAGTGGCTTTATAGGATTTCAGTGCCACTTATAAATCTGAGACACACCCATAAGTTGAGTATGCCCCAGCTCACTCCTCTGCACTGAGGACAAATGTCACCAAATGGACCATACGCAGACAATTTCTCTGTTACTCTCTAGGACAAGTTTGTTGCACCCAAACCACACCTTGGGAACAGTTCTTGTTTGTACTAACTCTCAAACCATGCCCAGGAGTTCCTTGGGCAAACATATCCGGACCAAGCCAAGAGCTGGCTGTGGACCATGCTAACCATATACCTGGCTGATTGAGCTGCAGTGCTCAGAAATATTTCCTGGCACTTTTGAATTTATTAGGATAGATGCAGGAATGCAGCCTGACCTTCACTTCTGTGCTTATCAAGTGGACATCTTGAGAGCTGCAAGGAAGATTTCTGCCATCTAAGCAGGTTCTGGATGACTCAGAAAATTTCCGTGAGAGAGAAGAGATGCTACTACATTGAGCTTGACTTTGTGAGACAAGTACTTTGCTCTTGTGTTTTTCGTGCTGCAGAGTGCCAGAGCAGTGAGTCTCTGGGAGCCAGAAGGAGAGCCTCTGAACCAAGGACTGACTTGAGTTCCGGGAGCACTGCTATAGGGTTCTAAGCATATGCTGATTTAGGAGAAAGCATAGTGTTATGTCTTTCTTAAAACAACATAGAGTGTGATGGTTGCAAAGGAAAAATACACTGGTGAGATTAAACATCAGGACAGTTTCTTGAAACATTTATAGTCAGATAAAACCACATTGCTGATTCCTCTAGCATGAATCATCAGCTTGTGCTGACGTGCTCCTAACAGTTTCACACTAGCCCTTGCTTTTCCCTGGGCTGTCAGGAAGGGATCAGCAGGCTGACCTGGGGCAGGGAAGGGAGTGACATGGTGGCACACTGTGAGGGACTTGGCTGGAAAGGAGCAGTGGTTGCGGACCGTCACTCTTTCTGGGCTCTGCAAGCTACCGTGGTGCATTGTCTTGGTAGCCCCTCTCAGCAGGGTCTACCCTTGCTCTGGACCTCAGATTAGATCACAGGCTGGTCTGGGCTTCCCACTGACCACAAGATCCTCACATGGCACAAACAGCTGCCAGGCTGGGATGAGTGGCACTGCTGCCTGTGCTAGCTGGTCCTGGGCTCCCTGTCGGCAGGGAGGTAGCAGATACTGCTGAGGAAAGGGGAGATGGAGGTTCCCTTGCCCCCCAGGGGCACTTGGCACTGCAGCCCCAGTTCTTCCCTTTCCTGCAGCAGAAGTGGTCTCACTCCCTATCTCTGAGACTAGAAAAATCCTTCTTACCTTTTTTTTTCTCATTCTACACTTGAATTTTGCTGTCTCATGCATAAGGGGCCAGGATACCTGTATGATGGTGTCTTCCAGTCCATGGGGGATATAGAATCACTTTCCTAGACCAAAGGGGAAGAAGGTTGGTTTTCAGGTGTCCATGGTAGGATGCCTGGGGACGGATGTGCATGGGAGGAAGCTGAATCCCCCCAGCCCCTGGACCACCATGGACTTTACTGGGGCTGCTAAGCCCTTGCTGTGTCAGCCCCAGCTGACCCTGCTTGGCCAGCTGCTTTCTTTGTGCTAGTGCTGAGGCTGTGTTTTCCAGTGCCAGTTCAGGAGCATATGCCCAACAGGCAAGGAGATAACGCAGGGCAGGTTTTACTGGCAGGAGCTGTAGGCAGAGGCCAAGCCTCTAAGGATGGAAAACACCACTGGAGTTACAATGGGAGCTTGGCGAGGGTGTGACTGAGAATGAAAGGCAGGTCCAAAGTGTTTCTCTGGCTTTTGGAAGATCAGGGTGTTGTTACTGGGAGCAGAAAAAGGATCATATCTCTAGATTGAAGTCCTGGAATAAGAAATACACTTCTGATAAGAGGAAAGTCGCTTTTTTCTTCTGAGTCACTACATTCCTGGGAGTAGTTGCACAAGATGTTTTTAGATACTCCTTTTCAGCTCACCGTGGTTACCTCTACATCTACAGATGCACAAAAGCATCTTGACAAGGATCAACGAAGATCTAAAAAATGAACATTATTGCCAGAGAAACATTATACTGCACTTACTGTATATTAAAATGAGTGGTTCGATTTTTTTTCTATATTGCAATTCATGATTCATAAAGCAGCACATTTTTATTTTAAACTACAATAAAAAATCTTTGGTATTGCTGATAGGAGGTGGTTCTCACTGAGAGCTAATGTAAATTCCCTCTCTGTTCTTAATTTTACGAATAACAAAACAAACTAAAAAGTCCCTAGATTAGGTGAGGACTGGAATTTCCCTAAAATGTAATTGAAGCTTATCTTTAAAGAAACCTCAAAAGTTAACTGGTACACAGCTTCTTATAACAATTCTGACAATCTCCATGAGAGGGATTAGCTCATTTTCAAACTCTGGAAAAAGGAAGAAAAATCTTAGATGATAGTGCTTCCTCGGCTCTCTGCTTGATTTGGGAGCTTAAATGCCTTTGGAGGCTCAGAAGACCATGTCTTGCCTGTCTTCCACTTGAGATGTCTAAATGCAGAATTGTGGTCTTAAAAATCCTGAGACTCACCTGATTGTAGAGGCCCCTGCATCATGCCCCTGGCATCCAACGTTTGAGTTCCGCATGAGGACATTCTCCAAGGCCTTACTTACAAGTAGATACTTGTTGGCAGCCCTAACTGGCCTTTCTGCTGTCACTCAGGGATGCAAGGGACCAAGCGAGTCTTGAGATCCTGAGAGATTTTTCTGTTTGCGTGGTCAGGACCATTGGCATGGAAAAATTAGACCACAAGCAGTCTCAGTTTCCAGGGCTGAAAGCTTGTCTTATTCGCTTGCAGAGGAAGTGACATTCTGCAGCGAGGAGCAACCGCTCTCCAAAGAACGCAGAGATAAGGCAGCTTTTCCTCTCACAAAGGTCTATGGGCTTTGTGCAGGTTATCTCAAAGATGGGGCTGTGACTCTGTGGAAGGCAACAAGGCATGTCAGGGGAACAGGATCTGACTCAAAAGCAAAACTACATAAGCTTGCAACATCTGCCAAAAAATACCTGGCTGACTAAGGGAAGAAGAATTCTGAGAGCAGGAAAGGTACATATGCTCTGTTTGGCTTGTTCTCTTCTTTTGGCAGAGCACTATAAGAAGCGCTTTCTTTCCCAGAAGTGCTTTCTTCCAACACTGCCTGTTACAGCTGGGTGCGGAGTGCTGGGAGGCAAACAATGAGTCCAGATGTTTTATTTGGCATCTGCCTACTTGTCTTCAGTCCAGCTCGAGTGCTAGGAATCATGAGGTTGGAAACAAGCAGTTATAATTTTAAACTAAAGTAGGGTAGATTTAGACTAGATACAATGAAGAAAATTTTTACGATGCGGTGGAAACACTGGAACAAGTTGCCCAGGGAGGTAGTAGAAGCCCTGTTCCTGGATACATTCAAGGTCAGGTTGGGACAGAGCTCTGAGCAACCTAATCTAGCCAAAGATGTCCCTGTTCATTGCAGAGGGGTTGGATTACGTGACCTTTAAAGGTCTTATCCAACCCAAACCCTTCTATGGTTCTATGAAGTAAGCAAGACCTTTAAGAAAGGGAATGCATTTATTAATTTGAGGAATTGAACCAAGCTTCTACCTTAACCAACTGGATAGATATTACATTAGCTAGATTATCTATTATAGATAGATTATGGTAGTCACTATGTAAGTTACATCTATTATAGTTAGAGGAAATTAGGAACAAGAGGAAAATTATTCCTGTTACCTGCCATCTTAGCCATGGCTAATTGGACTGGGCTGAATGCCACAGATCTGTATCTAGACATCCACGTGAACATGAACTGAGAATCATCTCTGAGTTTTCATCCTCTCTTTTCCTGTACTTCCCATACTTTGAAAGCATATGCAGGGAGTTCCAGTGGGTGTTGTCCCAAAATAGGTGACACCTCAGTTTAGAAATAATGGCTAGAAAGGGATTCCCAAGTCTCTGACTCCCGTTTCCTAGCAACAAACTATTTGTTTTAGTGAAGCTCAGATTTTTCCTGTCCCTTTGCAAGCAAGTGTCTGTCCTCCTCTTTCAAGGAAGCTAAGTTTGACTTCTGAGGGTGCCAAAACCTGAGAATGGAATCGGGGGCATTGCAGAAGCTGAGACATTAATTAGAAGAAACTGACTGTGTTCACCTGAGTCACAGCGTGGAAGAACATGCAGATGAGAAGGAAGCAGCCCCCTCCTCATGAGTGAGGAGAGGGGCAATGTCCTGCTCCACCAAGGAGACCTCCTGGAAACAAACCCCAGAGTTGTGCTAAGACTCACAGGAGGGTTTGGCCCCATCAGAGGTTCCTGACATTCTGCCATGGCTTTCCCCCAGTAACCAGAAGCTATTTTGCTGGAGAGCTTTCTAGCATATACCCCTCCTGGCATCTGTCCTCTGCTGCATCAGGCATCCATCCCATGCTCTCTTACACCAGGGTGGACTTCTTTCTTGCTGAGCTATCTGTGCAGCTGGATGTGCCCTTTGGCAGATTTGTGTCCTATTGACTTTCCTGACCATTTATGAGCTGTTTGCCTCCTGGAAGGCCTCCAGCCACTGCTTCTCTGGCATCACTCAACTTTGGCTTTCAGCTCTAACTACTCTAAACTTCAGCACATAACTCCTTACCAGGTGGGACCCAGGGAAAGTATTTATTAATGAAATTTGGCTATGAAGCATTTCATCCAGCAGAGCTGAGTCAACAGAATTGTAAATCCCATGATTTTCTCTTCCACTCCAGCCGCTGATGGAGAGGCAGAGAACCTGCCAAAACCAGCACAAAAGCTTCCTGTCTTCATAATGCAGATTCAGAGTGCTCAGCTATAAGGCTGAGGACACATAACATGCCTCTAGAAGATACTCAAGATCAGAGGAAACAGACATTTGCCTCAGATGCCATCTGAGTCCTCTGTGTAAGGACCTTACTGTTCTCCTCATATGACACATATGGTCATTCTTGCCCAAACTCAAAGAGCTTTGATAAACCCTTATATTTGTCTAAGAGCTAAGCCAAGAGAAGGGATATAACTGCATTGTTATTTTATGGTGATAGGAGCAGGAAAATCTGTCAAGAGAGGCAGAGCAGGGGACTGCACCCTGCAATTGTGGGGCCAACCTTCAGATTTTCTGGATTTTACCCAGCCTGGGCAGAAGCTCTCCAAAAACATCCGCTGTAGCCCTTGCCAGGTAGGCAAGTTGCAGTGCCTCTGATGCAATTGTACCCCACTGGCCTGGCTCAGCTCACTGCTGCAGGGCAGTGGGGTGTTCTGTGAGGGGTGAAAACACCTGTGGGTTGGGCAGGGGGTCACCACAACCAGCTCAACTCTCTCAAACAGTGCTTCTGGTTCAGTGTCATGGTTCAGCCACTGGACTGATATAGGTGCCTGTAGATATCCGCCTAATTAAGACAAGATATCCAGTTTGTGTCTTTTTACACTCCCTTAAGGTGCACGAGGAATATAAAGGAAGCCAGAAGGTTGGCAGTTTATTTGTTTGGGATGGGAGGGGGAAATGTTTGAAATTGGATGTGGATATAATTTGCTTGGTCGGTTCCTTTTTACACTGAGGAAATTTGAGTTCTGCGTTGCCATCATCAAGAATTTGAGGAGAGCTCAGAAAATGAATGTTGGCTAGCAAAGTGGGGAAGCGATCTGGAATGAGGATGTTTAAAATGTGTCAGGCTTGATTATAGGTCTCTAATGAACTTTTTGGAGACATTAAACTTCTGTGGACATTAAGCAGTTCACCTTCAACAGGAGCAACTCTCCTGCCTACCGGCAAGAGGTGGTCCTACAGGAAATAAATTCTGATACTTCCAGTGTTAAAACCAACCAGGAGCACACTGCTGAAGGGTTAGGAACTATCCCAAACATTGCCATGTACAGGCTGGTGCTGGGGGCAGCTACGTGCCACCATTGGGCTGAGGAGCCCTGGGCTCTGCCAGTCCGGTGCCACTCCAGCCCCACAGGCATGGAGAAATGCCAGCAAAACCACACAAAGCAGCACCTCTTACACCCCGAGATCCTTTGTGATTAATTTACTTATTGATGGCCTTTCATAACTCTGTGGTCATCTTTTTTTTTGCACTGCTATTTAATTATTCCTGGAAGCAAATAAAAGGGCCCCCCGATATCTCTCCCTCCCTCTCACTGCAGCCAGCTTTTCCTTAGGGAGAAAAACTTGTGCTTTTTGCAAGTGGGGACAATGCCGACTTTTGAACCTCCAACCACTAAACAAATAAACCTTGCGCTCTACTCCACAATCCAAACAGGGTTTATTGACAGGCGTATCGCAGCAACGCGTAGCAACTCGGGCAGCAGCTGGGCCAGGGATCAATGATGAGGGGGTGGCCCCGGGCATCAGAGGGCATCCTCGAAGGGACAGCACTGCCTGGAGCCGCCTGTGCCCTGGCTGCCAGCATGGCTGTCGTCCCTGATTAGCCCTCGTGCTCTCCTGGGAAGAGCGCAGAGGAAGGAGTGGGCCATGGTGCCTGCAAGCCCTTTAATTTGGCCAATCCATGGTGCAACTGCACTCCTCTGGTTTAAGCCTGGTGCTGTAGGGACAAGCCCCTCAGTCTCGGTGCTGCTCCTCAGCTTTAGGTGTCCCACAGAAGCAGCTCCTCCAGAAAGATTCAAGGACCATTTAGAGGCAAAGAAGGGCAGATCTGGCTCTCACTTCCCTCTGGCCCAGAGCAAACCATGGACATTGAACCAGCATTGAACCCATACGCAATGAGCATAACTGCCTGGGTGCTACACCCAGGTGTCCTGGTCAGACCCACTTCACAGACTACACATGGGGCAGAAAATCAAGCAGGTTCCCTGCACTGGACGTGTTGCCTTCCACTGTGGTGTTCCGCCAGGCACAGGAGCCCTGGATCAGCTTTGCACAGCCCCAAGTCCGCTGTCAGGCTGCCAGCCAGCACCTAGCTCCTGCTCAGCAAGCCATAGAGCTACATGTGGCCCAAAACCCATCCTCAAGGCTTTAAGGCTGGTGCTCACCTCTTTCCCAAAGCTCTTCCAGGCAGAGACCTACCTTGTCCATGGGGCCAGGCCCCCAACGCTCCCCCTCCAATCCCTGCAGGTCCTGCTGGCATTTGGCTTTGGTTTTCAGCAAAAGGATGAGAACAGGGTCAGCAAGGAAAAACCAAAGTGCCCCCGAAGAAGGCAAATGGAACATCTTAAAAAAATTTTATAAGAAAACCAGAACAACATGGGGCCAAATGCTGTGGAAGTCAGAAACCTACATAGCATGTCTGGGACAGGACAGTGCTTCCATCCCTGCTGGAGCCCAGTCCACATGAGCTGGTCCTACACCCAGCCCCTGGCACTGGCTGCAGCACAGCCACCCCAGCCTGGCTGTACGGCCTCACTTCTCAGTGGGGTTTCCGCCGGCCTTATGTGCCGTGTTGATTTGGCCAAATCATCTGGACTTTTCTTGTTTTCATCACTGGCTAGGTGAGATTTTTGGCATCTCTATCCTGATCCTCAGCATCTAAGAAGCATGTGGAAATGGGCCACAGCCTCTGCAAGGTGGACTCTGGTACGGCACAGGCCTTCTCTGAGGATTTCTGCTCCTGATGGGGCTGCGATGAAGCCTACATAAAGCTGATAAAACCAAGGAGACTTTGGAAAACTAACCGAAACCACCACCCTCCTCCAGACAAGTACAAAATTGTAAGGAGGTGAGAAACAGCACATAATTTAACTGATGGGACATTGCACACACAAGCGAGGCTCCTCACTCCAGCATGAGAAGACACCTTTTTCAGAGGAAACTTCATTCTTCTAATTTCTTTGCACTGTGGCTAATACATCTGGCTGGCTGACTATCAGCACCGAATTTATGGGCTCTTTTACAAGTGTCTAACATTAAGCAATTCACTCCTGAACGTTTAAACAGTGCCTTATCTTGTCTGCTCTGGCCCTTACGGGAGGACAAACACTTTGCAAATTCATGGGTACACGAATAAAATAAAATAAAATATAAAATAAAAAAATGTGCTTTAATTTTTTTTTTCCCTGTTAAAATGCATTGGTAGCCCAACAACATTTCTAAGGTCTTTTGGACCAATCCCTGAGATCACAAGGGGTTGACTGACAAGCAGTGCCCCCTTTTATCTGACAAACTCCAGGGTAAAAAAACCCACCGAAACATAATAATAATAATATTAATAAAGCGACGGCCACGCTTCCCCGGACCAACGAGGCACATACACTGTACATCTGTACACACGGCCGGCCCCGTGGGGCGGTGTAGTGCATATGCGGGGCGGGGCCGCTCCCGCCGCGCGCCCGCGGCCCCGGTCCGGCCCGGCCCGACCCGGCCCGGCCCCGCCGCGGCCGTGACCTCCAGCAGTCCCTGTGCCGCGGTCCCCCGGCCGCTGTCACTGAGGGGCGGCGGGACCCAGCCCGGCAACGGCCGCCCCCGCCGCGGGGCCCTGCAGCGGGTCGCCGGGGCTGAGGGGCTCCGCGCCGCCTGGCTGCGCCTGCTGAAGCTTCTTCTTGTTGATCTTCCTCTCCTTCGCCCGCCTGTTCTGGAACCAGATTTTCACCTGCCAGAGGGAGGGGGAGAGGGGTGTGAGGGGGGTGGTTCCCTGGGGACGTCCCCCTCCAGAGGGGAACGCACCGGGAGCGCATCTCGGTCCCGCGCAAACCGGCCTCTGCTCATCCCAGTCCCGCGCATCCCTGCCCCCACGCAGGCCAGCCCCCGGGTATCCAGCCCCGCGCATCCCGGCCCCCGAGCATCCTCACTCCGCGCATTCCAGCCCCCGCGCATTCTGGCCACACGTGGCAGGCGTGGGGAGCGCTATTCGTGGGACAGACCTGCCTCTCCGACAGCCCCAGGTTGGAGGCCAGCTCCGCTTTCCTCCTGATGGTGATGTAGCGGCTGTAGTGAAATTCCTTCTCCAGCTCCAGCCGCTGGTGGTCGGTGTACACGACGCGGTACTTGTCTTTCGTCCTGGTTTTAACTGCGGAGAACAAAGCCGGGGTTGGGAAAGCCAAAGCCAACGGGTCTGGGTGGAGTCCGGCTCTTCTCCCGGCGAGCAGGATCAGGCCTCCCCGCTTCCTGCTTGCCTCTCCCTGCCCAGGCTTAACTGAGGGCAGAGAACAGGGGAGAGGAGCAGTTCCACGATTCCTTGGGGACATGGTGCAGAAACCCAGGCATGCCAGCTGTAACAGCAAGCCAGGAGCGCGTTCTTGGCCACGGCTGCCAGCCCCAGGTCCGCAGCGCACCCGTGCATTGCGCTTGGGACACCTTTATTTATTGTGCACTTGCTGTTGGCTTTCGGTTTTGTTTTGCCTTCCCTACCGAGAACAAACTTTTTACAAAGAGAAAGGAAAAGGGAAAAGAAAGAAAGGCCTCGTTCAGGGCACGGCGGCTTCTTTTCTAAACGAAAAACGCCGATCTACCGCGGAGAACCGGGAGCGGCCGTCGGGGGCCCTCGGGCTCCAGCCGAGTTCCGACTACTTCCGCTTCTTCCCTGGCTGCCGGCTTCAGGGCAGCGGCTAAAGCAAATTCACGGGGATCCTGGAAGCACGACATGCAACTTCAGCGCTCAAAAAAAACCCGAAAAACAAACAAACAACATACCCAACAAACCCCTAACAAAACAAAATCCTCAAACAACCCAAAAAACCCAAACCAAACGAAATCCGAAGGCGAATGCCAGCGAGCGGCCATGGAGTGTCCGTCGCCGCAGCCGGTGACCTCCTTTCTCCCGAGGGTTTCTTGTTCAACCGGTTGTGTCCCCGGCCCTCCCGTTCCCCAGGGAGCCGAGGTGGGGAGTCTCTGCCCCCAAGGTGCTTAATGGCTAGCAGGCTGACTTTGTTCAGGTAAACCACAACAAAAGCACCCTGTAAAGATACAAGCCTGATCAGAGAAAACTCCCCAGAGCCAGTGAATAGGGAACACAATCCCAAACAATGCAGGACAAGGAGATCTTATCAAAGAAAAACCCTTCTCAAAGCCGTAATGACAGCCACATTCTGTTTGAATTACCACTACTGAACAAATGGCGGCAGGCGCTTTCATCCCCCCAGTCCTGCACATTAACATAAACACTGGCTCCAAAGGCAGAATTTGAATGGAGACAAGGGACCGGCCACCACCGCACAAGCCCAAACTGTGGGAACACCACGGGCTGCTGTGGGAAGCGCGACGGGCCTGGGAGAGCTCCACCGCCATCGCCAGCCGGGGCTTAGCTGGTGCCAGCGGCCCGCACCGGGGCACAGGGGCTTCCTCCGAGGTGCGCTGGCCGCGGGCGTGGCCGGGACCCCCACCCCACGCCGCCCGGAGAGCCCCCGCCCGCACTGCCGTCCGTCCTGTAAGGCAGGGGATGGGAGAGGAATGCCAGAAGTTGTTATTTACTGCGAAAGCTGCCACTCTCTCTCTCTCTTTTTTTTTTCTTTTGGCCGCTATATATAAATACACAAAAAAAGACCAAAAAATAAAAGAATAAAGAAAAAAGAGGAGACAATAGTCGTGAAAAGCGTATATCAAAGCGGGGGGACACGCATCTCCCCTGGCAGGTGCAAAGAGGGGAAATAAAAGAGAGGGTCTGCGGGATATTAACATCACAAGGGAGCGCGGCGCCGGCCACAGCTTGCCCCGTCCTCCCGTCGCAGTCGCGGTCGGCCTCCCGCCGCCGGCGGACAGGGGCTTGGGGGTGGGGGCACGCCCTGGCATCTCTCGGCCCCATCGGTCTGGCCCGGCCGGGGGCACAGCCCTCGGGGGTCGGCGGGCAGCAGCCGCCGCCGCTCGGGAGGCCCGCTGCACGGAGACCTTAATAAAGCGTAGGCGTCCAGTGACTCAGAAACAAATGCGGAGCGACACCGGCCGATGATTTATATGACTATAATTGGTTATAAAAATCTTCTAAGTGGCTATAAGCGGACGAGCGGGGCAGCGGGAGGAAGACAGAGCGTTTCCTCGGGATTCTGGCTATTCAGCGCTGCTCCGCCGGAGCGCACCCCGAGGCACTGGCTCTCCGGGGTCAGTAGCGGCTGCTCCCCGGCGGGGAGCCGCTCCTGCCGCGGCCTGACCGGCGCCGCGCCGGGGCCGGACTCAGCCGCGCGGGCAGGCTGTCGGCTGAGCCCGGCAGACCCTGTTCTTCCGAGGACTGGCCCTCGAGCGGGTTTGTTTCGGGGTATTGTGCCCCCCGCCGCCCCGTTGCTCGGCGCACCGTGACCCAGGGAGCCGGCGGCACCCGGGGGAGCGGTCGGTGGGGCAGACCCCCGCCCGCCCGCCCGCCTGCCCTCCTCCCCTTCAGCCCGCGCTTACCCTGGCTGCTGAGCGGGGGCTGCGCCGGCTTCCTCATCCACTCGCAGAGGCCTCGGCGCTGCCCGCCGGGGGAAAGCGGCTCGGCGGCGTTGACGGCGGCGGCGGCGTTGGCGGCGTTGAGGGGCTGCATGACCCCGGCGGAGCAGTGGGGCGCGGGGCCGGCGTGGTGGTGGGGCGTGCGGGTGGTGGTGGTGGTAGTCGGCGGGGCTGTAGGCCATGGCGGCGGCGGGGGAGCCGCCGTTGAGGCCGTGGACGGCGCCGGCGGCCGGCGGCGGCCCTTGGCCGTAGGCGCCCCAGTCGTCGCGGAGAGGGGCGGCGTAGGGCGCGGGCCAGGCCGGGCCGGGGGACTGGGCGCTGTCGAGGTTCACATGGTAGCCGCCGTAGTCCGCGTACTGCGGGGCGCCCACGAAGTTCTGCGCCGCCAGGTTGAGCCCCGCCGAATGTCGCACCGGACCGGGGTACATGGGCCCGTCCTTCTCCAGGAGGTAGCTCACGTACATGCTGGCGGGGCCCCGGCGGCGACTCTGGGCATGCTGCTGCTGCTCGGGGCTCTCGCAGCGGCGCGCCTGCTGCCTGGGGACGGGCTGCCCGGGGCGGGGAAGGGGCAGGCGGAGGGGCCGCGGCCCCGCGCTGCGCTCCGCGCTCCGCGCTGCCGGTCCGAATCCAATGGCCGGCAGCACTTACATGATTAACGATTGTTTACAAGGCTCTATTAGTAATGGCCCAGACACACCAAAGGCAGGTGACGTGGAGAGGCGCTGGGTATATAGCTACTACCCCTAAAAGACGATTTGCATTTAAAAAGATAAGGAGAGGGCAGCGACCTGATCACAGCTAATATTCAAGCCTTTATTGTTTAAGAGCTTCCTCCTTCCATTGCAACCTGGTGCACTTTAACCTCCAATCACAGGTTCAAAGGATGAAATCAAGAGACTTGCAAAAGACAGAGAGGGAGATCTAAGGGCGAGGGTGGGAATATGGGAGCTGTGTATCGCGGCCGATCTGTAGGCAGCACTTTAACCAGCTGTTCTCCTTTCTTGGGTCTGGGGAGACGAAGGGGCGGAGGACGAGGGAGTTTTGATTAAAAATCCACAAAGCCATTTTGTCGTGGTTATTATAAGCAACAAACCCCACCGCGACGGCCTACTGCTTTTTCTAACGCGCTGCCCACCCGCTCCCACTCGGTCACGGGCGATGAAGGAGAGGTAAGAGGAGAAATCCCCCCCCCTCCGAGGGCGCTGCCTCCTTCCCCTCGCGTGTGTGCCTGCAGAGCTTCGAGGTCAGGCGCTGCCCACCCTCCCTGTCCCAGCCTGGGCCTCGGTGCCGGGAAAGGACGAGAACTGGGGATGTCTTCGCCTAAAACACCCACTACCCTCGGTACCCTCCACTGGAGAAGGCCGGACCACCCCTCCGCCCGCAGCGGCCTTGGGTGCAGGGCTCGGGGAACGCACGGGCGAAACCATCCGCCTCCGCCCGGAGTCCACCACCTCGGGGGACGATTCACTCGCTGTCGCGCGGCCGAGCCCACGGGGAAGCCGCCGACCTGCCCCTCCACACACTCTCTCTTCTCGCCCCCGACGCCTTGGAAACCCGCTGGAAATGCTCGTCCTGGAAGGACGGCTCCCGGGCGAGTGGCAGCCGGCTCCCCCGGCCCAGCCAAGTCCCCTTTGAAGAGGCGACCCCCTCTTAACTTCCCCCCGCCGCTTTTGTGCTTTAACTTTTCACCCTGAGCGGGGACAATGCCAGACAACGTTTGCATATTCGCATCGTTTCCCATGACACAGCGAGGAAACCTTTCACCCGCCGAGAAAAAATGGATGGGGACGGGAGCGTTCCACCGTTTTCCCAAAACGGTTCGCCGGAGCAGCGCAGCACCGGCCGTCCCCGACGGCTCTCCCGGGCACTCGGGACGACCGCGGCGGGGTCCTGCCGGGGCTTCACCCACGGGCCCCGCGCTGCGCGCCCGGCCACGTGTGTCCCAGGGCTTCCGTGAGGAAATCCGGGTGGCCGTGTCCCAGGGGTGTTTTGCCTTCCCCGTGGCCAGCTGTTCTGCAGACCAAGGAGTGTGCCTCCCTATGTCACTGAGACGGGTCGTTTTGCAGCTGAGGAGGGCATTCAGGCAAATCTCCCGATCCGCTCTCCCTGAAAATCTCCCTCTCCTTCCCCGTTTCCACCGGGCCCTTTGGTGCTGAGCGTGTGGCCGCCGCGGAGCTATGTTTTATGTCCCATGTCAGTGGCCCTCGGGGACCGGGGCTCTCAAGGGGGGAAGGACGGAGCATCGCTCTCCGGGAGCGTGGGTACCCCGGCTGCGAAGAACGGGGTACCCCCACCCTGCACACAGCCGGTGATGCAGTGCCTGCGCCCACACAGTCACTTGTCGTTCGCGGACTGTCGCTGACGACCGCGGTTGCAACCCTGCGATAACAGCAGCAGATCAGCAGCGATGTGGGCACGCCTGCCAGCCACCTTCTTCGGAGGGTCTTTCTCTTCCTGCTCCCCATTCCCACCCCGCCCCTCCGGTGGGGTAGTTGCGAGAGGGAGCAGGGCTGGCAGTCCCCAGAGCTCTCTGAGCAGGAGACTGAAATGTAACTCTGGAAAAGGAATTCTGCTTCCCTTCAGTGTAGTCGCCTCTCCCAATAAGCACCGAAACAGCCGATCTATGTGGATGTGAATTTAATGATGCCATAAACGGAGGAAGGTGCCATTAAAATGACAGAATTCCGAACATATTGGGTTAAAACGCACCAAAACCGTGACAAACCCCGTACTAGTTCGGTTTGGTGTCTAAGGCTCCCTCCGTGAATCCCTGGCAGGCGGGTGGCAGTGCTTTGGAGTGAAACCCGACGCCAGCCCGACCTGGACGGGCTGGAGTCCTCCAGGCGCGGGTACGAAAAAGAGCCCCGGGGCTCCGGCGGAAGAGCAGGGCGATGCTTCGGGGCAGCTCCGGGAGCGCCTGGCCTCGTAGCAAACGCACCGCTCCGTTTTTGCCGTATTCGGCTCTGCCTTTGACGGTCGGTCAGTGATCCCAGCTGCCTTCCGAGCATAGGGAGGACTGGGAAGACCGAGCTTTGACAGATGAGTCCATGCTCGGGACGGGCGACGAGAGGGGAACGAGGTTCGTGGTCCCCGCGGAGGAATGCCTGGAGCATCCCATCCGCCGCACAGCAGACTCCAGCTTCCGGCCCGCAGCAGAGACCTGCCGGGCGGCTGAGGTGGGGGACACTCTGCCCCAGGACCCTCTTTTCTTAAAATAAGAGAGATTCCGAGCTGCACGCACCCGAGCCTGCGTGCCTGGGTGTCGGCCGGGCTTCCTTTCATTGCGACTAGGACACGATTTGTCTCCTCCTCTCGCTCCGCAGCGATCGGGGCTTTCCGAGGGGGTTGAGGAGAGGGGGCATCTCTCTCAGCTGGGTTTCCCCCTTTTTGTCCCTGTGGTCCTGGAAGCGGCGACCAAGGCGGCAGGTTCCCAGAACAGGTCCTGGCAGCTGCCCGCTCCTTCCCTGCTTCCATCTTGAGGCTTTCCGCTGGCTCCGGCCCAGAGCCGAAGCCCCGAGAAAGGAGCAGGAACCCCGGGACCAGACCCCGAAACCGTAGCGCGAGCGAAATCGTCATATCTTTCTCTTCTCTTCTCTTCTCTTCTCTTCTCTTCTCTTCTCTTCTCTTCTCTTCTCTTCTCTTCTCTTCTCTTCTCTTCTCTTCTCTTCTCTTCTCTTCTCTTCCTCTTCTCTTCTCTTCTCTTTCTTCTCTTCTCTTCCTTCTCTTCTCTCTCTTCTCTTCTCTTCTCTTCTCTCTTCTCTTCTCTTCCTTCTCTTCTCTTCTCTCTCTCTTCTCTTCTTTCTCTCTCTTCTCTTCTCTTCTCTTCTCTTCTCTTCTCTTCTCTTCTCTTCTCTTCTCTTCTCTTCTCTTCTATTCTCTTCTCTTCTCTTCTCTTCTCTTCTCTTCTCTTCTCTTCTCTTCTCTTCTCTTCTCTTCTCTTCTCTTCTCTTCTCTTCTTCTCTTCTCTTCTCTCTCTCTTTTTTTTTTTTTTCCTCTCCTATTTCGTTAGATCCGGGGAAATGCTACCCAACATCTTTCAAGCTGAGAAGTGCCTGATTTGGGCCACTGTTTGCTGAGGAATATTTCCTCCTCCCGCCATGCCGACCCCTGTATTTTCAGCGTTTCACCCAGTGCTCCGGCTTGGGCAGGGGCCGGTCTCCCTGTCTTCCTCCTTTAGCCCCAGCCTTACTTCTTGAGCTGAAATAATTATTTCCAAGGGGATTTGCCTGACCCTTCGGGAGTCGGGTCAGCGACATGGCTGCTACCCGCTGCCTGCTGCCCGCTGCCCCCGCTGCCAGTGCTGCCCGTGCTGCCCGTGCTGCCTGCTGCCCTCGCTGGCCGCTGACCACTGCCCCCGCTTGCCCGCACTGCCGGCCCCTCGGCCACCGGGGAGGAGGCGGCCGCTGCCCGGGTTTGGAGAGGACACCTCACTTCGGAGCCAGCGTTCATCGTCCCCTCGAGCCTCAGGGCTGGGACGGACTGGGGCGTAAGGGGGCGGGCAGCACAGCCTGGGGAACCCCGTCTCGGGCCAGAGACCTCTCCCCAAGGCCCGGGAAGGGTCGAGTGCCATGCAACCCCCGCGATCCCTCCTTGGCCGCTTGCCGGGACCCTTGCCGGGATGCGGATTCACCTTCTTTATTTCTAATTGTTTCCGGGTTTAAAGAATTTATTTTCCTGTCACTTCGCAGAAACTCGGGGTGAGGGGATCCTCACCTCTCCCCCCACCTTAACGATACGGAACCGGCAGCTTTGTTTGCGAGGTTTAAAAAAAAAAAAAAGCCTGCTTGAAAGCCCTTTGGTGGCTGAGGAAGGAGAAGGGAAGGAGGAATCGTGTGTTAGTTAGTCCGATCTGTGGAATTTATGACTCTCCCTAAGCACAGACATGATAAGGACTCAGAAAACATCTTGGATCTTTTCAAGCCGGCAGCCCCCGAGGCTTTGATGTAGATTACGTTGCAGAATAACCCAATACTTTTATCGTGGGGTTGATATTCGGCTTGTTTAAGCACATGCCTCTAGGAGCGGGTTAGATGCTAAACGCTCGCTCCCGAGTGGACTCGCGTTGCTGGGAAGGAAGCAGAGACCAGGGAGGAGGAGGGGGGTGGCACCTTGTGCCGGGCTGGGGCACCGTCGCCCTGCGAGCCCCGGCTCCGTCGCCCCGCGAGCCCCGGCTCCGTCGCCCCGCACCGGCACCCGCCGCGGGCCGCCCCGCTGCCCCGGCCAGCCCTGCCTCTTCAGACAGGTGCTGTCGGGCCTGAGCTCGCATCGCCCTGGCTCCTCTCCGGGAAACAGGAACGTAAGCAGAGAAGGGGAAGAGAAAAAAAAAAAAAAAAAGGCCAGATTATGCACCAGAGGCTTCGCGCAGCCACAGGCCGGTGGGGATGTTCCCAGTCGCTCGGGTCCAGTGGCCAAACCCTCCCGGTGAGACGCTCGGTGTGTCCGGGGGGCGCCAAAGGCTGTTCTTCCTTCGCGCTCCCTAACCCTGTTTGCACGGACTGGGCACTGCCCTGCTCCCTTGGAAGTCGCTGGTGTACTGCGTCCGGAGGTCCCCCGGACACCTTTGCTTGCCGGTGAAATACAGCTTTGGCTGGATTTTTGAATTTTTTTTTTTTACATTTTTTTTTTTTTTCCAATGGCAAGGGGAAGGAAAGCCGCAGCAGCGCAGCGCTTGTGCCCGGACCCTGCTGGCATGTCCCGCCCGGGAAGGCCGGGGCCTGATCCAGTCACAGGAGCCATGAGTCATCCGGTGGCGGTCACCCGCAGGGCGGCCCCGACGGCGCGGTCCCGGCGGGCGGCGAGGGCGATCCCGCTCCCGGGGAGGGAGCCCAGGGTTCGGCTGTTAACGCCCCCAGCCTCCCGAGGACACGTCCCTCGCTCCCGTACGGACGCTCCCCGGAGCACGCAGGGCCGCTGTTATCTTCTCCGGCCCCGGCGGCACCCGCCGGGAGGACGTGGTGGGAGCACGGTGCGCCCCAGCCGCATGCTTTCGGCTTTGCAGCGGGGAACAGCGGCCCGGGCTGGGAGCCCGAGGCAGAGCTGCCCCTCGGCCGCCCAACCCTTGCCCAGAGCCATGCCGCTCCCATGAAAACCGCAAGTCCCAGCCCAGCTGGTGGGACGGTGCCACTAACATGCGTGTTGACGCTCGTGCCAAGCAAAACATCAAATTCCATCTGCAAGATGGTTTGCACATGTTTGTCACCAGCGAGCTCCCAGGCTATTCCTCCACACCCCAGGTACAATATAAAGGCCGATGTCCTCACCGCCTTCCTCACTGATTCATTCCCTACATCTCTCAGCTTTGAAAAGTAACCTTGGCAGGGTAGTGACGTACGCCCCGTGGCCGTGTCCTCCCACACGTACCTGTAGCACCATTCCTGCAATTTATTCCCCCCTTCAGGGCCTTCCATTGCAAGATGCTGTGGGGTGTCTGCTCCATACCAGCATCTCCTTCAGTCTGCTTCACCACAGGCCCAATCCAGCAAACCTGTTCAGTCAGCAGAGGCACAAGGTGACTCTGGCTCGCATAGATGGTTTGTTGTTTGTGAGGTTGAAGATTTCAAAGGCTGTAACTGTACACAACCCTGCAGGGCTGTGGTGTTTAGAGAATAATATTTAGTGCTACGCAATGTGGGAAGCCAAGGCAGGCAGGTGCCAAGTGCTTCCTTGGCCTGTCAGGGAGCAGGCTAAGGCTCCCACCCAGGACTTTTCTTCATTCTGGGGCTGTACAAAAAGGCGGGACAAGACTTGTCTTACTCCATGGGCAAACCTGTACCCTCCAAAACAAAAAAACCTGAGTCCCTTTGGCTCCAAGGAGAAACTGGTGCCTGACTGCTCTCCACCACCTCCCATTTGCTCCCAGCTGTCTTTTTCTAGTTCCTGGGAGAGAAAAAGAGTCTCATTCCCTTCTTTGCTGGTCTGAAAAGAGGCCCGCAAAGGAGTGAAAGGGTAGGGCCAGGCCCAGAGCTCGGGGCCAGGCTCCTGGCTGTGGCCCACACTGCCATCCTCTGGCCTCTCGTTTCGCAGCTCAGGTCCTGGGAACCGTTCTCGGCTCAGTCTAAGTTTAGCTCCACAGCCTCTCTGCATCCAGGACACCCCAGGGCACAGGAGCCTTTTCCAAAGGAGATCTCAGTCTACATCAGGTAGATAGTCACTTTTCCAGGAGAAATATAGGGGAAACAAGAGCTAGGCACCTCCTTCTTTTTAGGATCTGAAGCCTCCAACCCTCTTTTGAGGATGGGAATGTCATGGGCTGTCATTCGAAGTAACTTCTGGGATTTCTTCAGCTGGAAGATGGTGATGCCCCCATGGCATAGGGCATGGAATGACAGAAACCATAGTGCAGCTGGGAAGAGGTATCTCTGGGCACATATGGGCAGCCACAGCTAAGTGCCAAAGCTTAGCTGCAGTGCGAAGGATCATGAGTAGGTGTAGGTAGCACGTGCTGGAGGATTGGGGCACCGTCAGGATGTCCCATGGGTTTTCATCCCAACTAAGTTGTATCTAAACATCTTCCTATGTCTCTGTGGAGGTGGCCACAGAAGCACCACCACTTTTTCATCTCTCTTCAGAACACAGGCCTTCAAAATTCCTTCTCATCTTAGATCTGATCCAGACTGTACTCCAAGGCACCTGCACTTCTGCTAGGAGTGTAGCTCTATCAGTTTTCCAGCACAGCCTTAAAACCCTGAATTTTAATGTGGCAGTGACCTGTAAGGCAGGATCCCCTTGTTTATCTCATCCCCAAGAAGCAAGTCAGGAAGCATGAATCTGGCCCAGGTCTCAGACATCCTGGCTAGAAGGGATGCCTTCTCCACCACCACACCGCATTGGGATGCTCACCAAGGGCGAGAAAGGGCTGGGCTCAGGTCCCACCTCTTTCTGAAGTGATTTGTGGTCTACTCAACCACAGGTCTGGGTGGGTCTTTTTTTGCTTTTTTTTTTTTAAAGCTGGTTTACTTTGCATGGCCTAATTAATTAGCCACTGATGGGGGTGGGTAGGAGACAGCGACTCACTAGTGCAGCACTGCAGTTAGCTGGGAGGAGGGAGCCCTGTGACACAGAGTACTCCATCTAGTCCAGTGTCTGGGAGGAGGGGGATGAGCTCTGGTGTGCCCAGTTGCATGGGAAATGCCCTAATCTAGTCACCCTCAGCCTGCCTTGATTTCTGCATCCCCAAAATATTTTTCAGCTGGAGTGTGGCCTCTTAAAAAATAACATATCTGCAGACAGCGCTGTAGCAAATACAACCTTTGATTTCTTCAACCCTTTCACAGATCCTTCCATGAACATGTGCACTGAAAGCCACTGCTAGCCTGCATGATAGAGTCATTTCTGCTCTCCTCTTCTGGTTTAACATTATTAGTCCCAGCCTCTCCCAGAGAAACCTCAGAAGGCCCATTCCAGGTATCCCAAATCTGAGGGTGAGACGTGTTGGAGAAGCACCTCCAGTTTCTCTTGAACCAGACAGAGAAACAGCCTCTTATTTTTTTGATGTCTGCTGCCTGTGATACATGAGCACAGATGTTTGGGAGACACACTGAGAGAGGGGACTGACTGGTTTGCACTGGTTCCTGGCTCATCCCGTCGGTACTAAGAGTTTTTGGCTGAGTTCCCTTTGTGTGGCACCATCATCCCCAGCCCTGCTCCCCTGGAGCTCCCGTAGCTCTGCTCCAGACAGCGCGGCTGCCCTAGGCCCTTCTGCTAAGCACCAGCCCGGTTCCCGGAGCCCTCAGCCCGCTCCAGCATTAGGCTTCCCGACAGCCGGGGGAAGCCGCGGTCGCGGAGCTCCATCTAGTGCCGTCCCCGGTAGCGGGATGGGGACCGTGCCCTCTTGGGGCCACCTCATCCCGGGGCTACCCCATCCCGGGGGCATTCCGCGGAGAGGTCTCCTCGGGAGCGGGCTGCAGGTTCCGAGGTGTGCTTTGACAGGGAAGAGGGAAAGAAAATTAGGGCCGATTCCTCAACGCATCTTGTCTTTCAGCTTGGGTTGTCAAATATTTCTTTCCTGTTTTTTCTCTCTGTTGTTGCTAACAAGGAGAGGGCAGTGTCCTTCGCCATTCAGCATTTCTAACTGACCTCAACCCTTTCTGTTCCTCTTCTTCCTGGCTTAATGATTACTGAATCATTGTCAGTCCCTGCCTAACTTAATGCATCTAGCTTAGACTAATGGCATCTCTGCTGGAGGTCTTCAAACAAACTCAAATCTCTCCATTTACTATAGGGGGAATTTAGCACTTTCTCCAGAGAACCTGCTCCTGGAGGCACAGATTAGGGGTCTGGATCCTAACAAGAGAAATGTGGGCACTTTCCTTCAAGAACGATGAAACCACTCCTTAAAGAGCATTGGCTGTGGCTTTGCACATATCTGGGAATGGACCAGCACTTTGCTAAGTTGTGTTGGAATCATCCTGGAAAGGAAATGTGCTCCTAAATGATATTATTTTTCCACTGAATACCTCCTGCATCTTTTATTCATCCTTCTCTGCTCTGTGGAAACAAAAATACCTTTCACGTGACCAGCCCTTACAGGAGGGTCTTCCTCCTGACTGTACTTCCTCACAGAGTGCTGTTGCCTGAGCTGCTTTTCATGTGCGCATTGCAAGGAGTTTGTGGTAGCTCCAAGGTTCTCTGTTTGCTTTTATATTCCCGAGTCTCAGCTCAGTAGTGATGATGGGGCCAGATAACCAGTGTCCACTCCTTTTTTAATCTTGTGGAAAAACATTTGACACAACTCCCTTGCACGTCTAATGCACTTGGGATTCCCAATCTGCTCCTCTATGAGACAAGTTCACATCTGCTTAGCTTCCAGGGCCAGCTAGGCTTGGATAAAACCAGTTCAGCGTTAAGCTCCTCTAGCTCTGAAGGCTGAAACCCCCTGTTTGCACAAGACACTCAACTCTCACTTTCCAGCCAATGCTCGCTGTGTGTTAATGGTGCTGAACAGTGACATCTCATTGCTGAACACTTTGAAATTGTATTGAATGTGTTAAGTCATACATATTTTCCAGAAAATGCCATGTTAAAATTTTATTTCTATCTTTATATTTCCAAATTATTCTCCAGAATTTTATATCTGTTAAAAAAAATCAATGATTCCTTGCTAATCCAACAATGTTAACAAAAATACACAAATCATAATCACTGTATTATAACATGAATTATTTTCAGACAACGTTAGTAAAGAGCAGATCAATTTATGTGATAGTAGACTCTATCCAAACACTTATTCATTTATAACACTTGCCACTGGAAGTCTTAACTGTGGTTAGCATCTTCTAAAGTGTAAAAGAGGGTATAATTATTAACCAGTATATTCTCATCTTGATTCATTGTAATGTAGAAAAATGTATCCCATTAGTCATTATGAAAGACACATTTACAAATCCCTAAACATCATTATGAAAATAATGCATCTTTTTATCTATATTAAAAACTCATCAAGCCTCTGGTTATTGTCCTGGGAGTCTGGGAGAAAGTTAAAGAGATACATACACCCGGGCTGATTTCTGGGAATTGAGAGTGATGCTACTACACTCCTAAATTGCTTCAGAAGATAATTTCTTTCAAATTAAACATTTTTATTTGATATTAAAACCCCTAAAGCCCCAAGAAAGGAATTAGCTTTAACTCAGTTGAAATGAGTCTTCCAGTTGGAGACCAACACCTGGATTTTCTAGATGAGGGGGGCAGAAGGTTATCTCCAAATATTACTCCTCTTGCTTGTTTTAGATGCCTCTCTTAGGTAGAAAGGAATCATTCACTGTAAATACCTAACTCTCATCAGCAGGTGCCAAATGTAGCCTGGATTATTAGAGACCACCCCAGTACCTAAACCTTGGATGGAATGAACTCACCTGAACTGGTCAGCTGTCGGGAACTTCACAGCAATTGAGATGTTCAGGATAAGACAGTTACATGCACTTAAATTTATAGTTCCTTGTAAAACAAGGCTGATATTTCAAAATTTGGGCATCTGACATTGGCTACACCAATGGCCTTTTTCTCCCAACACCCACTGACATCTGGAGATGAAGATGTGAGTAGCACTTCTGGAAAACACACTAGTTCTCTTTAGATGCATAGTCTGTGCTTGTAAACATTGACTAAAACCCCATGGCTTTTCCTCTAAATAAACATGGATTTTCTTCTAAAACCCATGGATTTTCTTGTGTTTGCTTGCAGTATGGCAAGAACAGTCTGAATTCAATGCATCGATTAAATGTAATTTACATAAACCCAGGAAAAGAGATATCCAGTTGTAGAGAGACAGCAAAAAGACCATTACTTCTGTCTTGTGATAGACGTGTTTGCTGAATTCAAACTAATGACTTTTGTCGTCTCCTCAAAGTAACATAAATATGGTCTGGCCTATAAGAAATATGAATGGAGCAGCAGATGGTAACATTTTCTTTTCTTACTGGTGATATAAAACATTCATGCTACAGAGTTTATGAAAATACTGAGATCAAATCCATAACCCAGATTATTTTTCAACCTGAGAGTCTCCACGCTGGAGCACAGTTGGGGATAGCAGAGATTCCTCATCACTGGTTACACGCAGTTCGGTTTTGATGCTGGAATTGTGTGTAGAAATATTTTTCTTCATATTCTGGTAAACCTAGAATTGGGAAAAGGAAATAAAAGACATCTTCCGTTATCACTCATTGTACTTGGAAAACTGCTCTTCTCCCTGTGAAGCAGGCACTTGTAAGGTACAGCCCAACTCCTCTTGAGAGAGACTCACACTCCTATCTATCTGCCTGTTACTTCCCACTGACTCCAGAGGGAGTCCAGGCAACTTCCTAAGTGAGATGGACCTCATCTGGCCCAAAAGGGCTGGACTAAGGAAGGGCGCTGGACTGCAAAGGAGTCCAGTGATTCTGAGATTCTGTGAGTCTGTGGCTGCAAAGGAGGAAATTTTTCTAGGTACAGTGCTTTGAAGTTGCTCATCAGTTTGCCTCTGTGTCCGGCAGCTTCTGCCAGGATACAGCCTGCAGAGAGGTTCAGAGCTGCAAAGGCAAGAGTCATTCACAACTCTCCACATCCCAAAAGGTTCACAAGGACACTGTGCTGAGAAATAGTGTCTAGCCCAGAGTAGAAACCCAGGTAGGAATTGGTAGTTTTTAAAGGAGTTGCTTATCCTCCCTGAGGAAGAGATCACAGTGTGGTAAAGATGGAACATGACTTCCTCAGATCCTGTTTAATATTTTGACCTTTGAGAATGACACACAGCCCTCTGTCTGTGAGGACATGGCAGCACATACTTCTGGTGGCTCCCCATGAGATCCCTGGCAGGTGGTCCAGGCTCAGCTCCTCTCCCATGGCTGCTATCAACACCACCAAAGCCAACTGCACTGACTCCTGCACAAGGAAGCACATTCCCATAGCTCAGGCTGAGAGATTTCAGCCTTCCAAAGTCCTGATGCAGGCAGTGGCAGGAAAGAAATCGTCATCAGGGAGGTGAGGATTCCTTTTGAAGGCAGAAAAAAATGCCCCAAACTCTTACACAAATCCATGGGCAATGTATCCTTAACACAGTGGTGCACTTGAATAGAAAGCAGAAGGCTATTTCTTATTGTGATCTACGGGACCGAACAAAAAACCCCCTACAAAACCATTTTTCTTCTTTCTGTGTTTACTTACTGCTCCTTCTGCCTCAGTCAACTGACATGCAAGAGTGGAAACCAGCCAAGAAAAAGAGGGTCTTTTTCTGGAGTCAAGGGTCCAACAGGAGTGCATCACACGATAGCTGCAGGAGCAAAGAGGTGGTACAGAAAATATTTTAGCTGTTGGACTCCATGTAAGTGACTACATGGAAGTGCAGGATTTGGATGGGAATCATGGGGCACCAGAATGATTTTATAGAAAGAAGCCAGATTTGACATGTTCCGTCAGAGGCAAGGATATAGAAAGACGAGGAAAAAGGGTGAAGCGAAGAGCATGGCTTTACTGGAGCCCTAGCAAAATACTCCTCATAGAACTGAGGCCAGGATTGCATAACGGCTGGCACATACCAGCATGTTAACCTTCTATCCCAGATTGCATACTGAAAATGGTAGCAAGAAAATTCCTGTCTGTCTCTGGTGCTGAACATACTCCTTGTGGACTCTGAGTCTTGAGGACAGTTTTCACAGCAAGCCTTTTATGTAATTTGACATCACAGAAATTTTTCTGAAGTTTAAACACTGCCTTAGAGATTTTGTAGTTTCATCAGGGACCGGTGCAGTGCCTATCTGCTAAAGACCTTTGCAAACTTACTGGGTCAATAGGTTACCTGATATTTATAAGGCCCCCAGCAATCTTTCATGGGTCAATCTGTCAGATTCATCTGTACCTTTAATGCTATTAGTCTTTACACATAGAAGATGAGAACAGTATAGTGCCCTAGCAAGGCACTGAGTTCCTAGACCATCTATGAAACGTCCACCAGAAAAGCTCAGACACCCCAAAGTCCTTCCCTTTTCTTCATGCTCCAGGTATCATAGTTCCCCCTCACCATCACTTCTCTTTTCCCCTGGGATCCACCTCTAGGCAGAGTCCTCTAGGCACAGAGGCATAGGCTGAAAGTTTTGTGCTGAGAGCACAAGGAATAGTTCCTGCCAACTCTTCCTCAGCAGGGTTTTTCTCTAAGAAAAGCCCTAGCCTCCTAGAACTGAATCAAACATGCTAGAGTTCAATTAAAAAAAAAATTGGAAAAAATCACCGAAGATTTAGTTAATATCCAAAATTAATATGGTATAATATAGCTTTTGCAAAAAGAAAAAAAAAAAGAAAAAGCAAAGTCTGTGATCTGAGAACAAGAATTTCCCTGGAAAAGGAAGGCACAATTAAATAATGGTAATAAATTAGTCCTTTCAAACCCCCTTAACCTTTAGTGTTGATCACTTCTGCTTTAGGACAAAACCTGCAGGATCAAGCAGCCTTTCCTGACTTAGAGGAAGATTTCACCACTTGCAAGTTTTTTTGAGCAAGGTACAGTGTTCAATAAACAAAAGGTCAGACAGTGATGTAGTAAATATAAATTCCCATGCTGGGCATCACTCAGGAAATACACTTACACAGCTTTTGTAGCATAATATGGTTGGTCCATTTTAAATCCACTTTGTATTAATTTGTAGAAGTTTGTATCAACCTGAATACCAGGGTAGGGATTTACACCTGTGGAAGATATTGGAGAATACATATTAATTCAGAAGTTGCCAAAACCAAGGACTGCTCTTTTGTTGCATTACAGAACATACCCAAAGAGAATATTTCCCATAGTAATATTCCATAAGACCAGACATCACTCTTCATTGTGTATGTCCTCTCGAATAAGCTTTCAGGAGCCATCCATTTAACTGGTAAACGAGCCTGTACAGACAGGGGAAAAGCAGGCCAGGACATGCTGTGACACAGGCTTTCTAGATGACTCAGTGTAGTTCTTGCTGCTTGAGTAGGATCAATTACTGTTTGGTATGTGAAAAGCTGGATCTCCCTTAGTAGCCCCTTTAAGTTTCCCTTAAAGAGAGAAATAGTACTTTTAAGGAGCCAAATAATATAATCTGTTTTAGTTGTCTGTTTAAGGAGGAGATGAGCTCAGCCCTGGAATTGCCTTCTTCCCTCCTCTGACTTCCAGAGTGAGTAGCTCAGATGGAGATGTCTACTCTGTACTTCTACATATAGCCAGAGGATCTGGTTTACCCCACACATATGCTATTGTCCCTATGCTATTATTGTCCATAAGAGCAAACAATTCTCAGCACTTTCCATCAATGGATTTCATTGTGCTTTAGAAAGGACATGGGTACCATCTCATTTACAGTACTAGCTTGATGACGTTAATTACAAGCTAAGAATCTGAGTTTGCCAAGGGCAGGAAAAAGAGAGAATTCTGCACTGTCTGTACAGATATCTACAAAGCTAACAAGGAATTTGAAAATGAAAGGTTTCATTTTCTTAGTTCTTATCATTCTTACAATAGTAGGGAAAATAGAGAGCACTCGCAAACTTACATTGCCCCTGACAATGTAGTTGGAGTCATTCACTATATCTCTGGCGAGGCCAAAGTCACATATTTTCACCACTTTTCCATGGGTCACTAGGACATTCCGGGCAGCGAGGTCTCTGTGAATGCACTTAGAAGGAAAGGAAGGGTTAATGCTCTGCAGCTTATGGTATCAGAAGAAGATAATTCCCCGGTCTTGGACAGAGCTCTCTGAATTGGCACCTCTTCCCACAGGGACAGGGCCAGAGCAGGCAGAAGTGTGCAACCACTCCTTCTTACTGAGGGCCATGTCTAATATTGCAGTCCATAGAGTTGGAGGAGGAGGAGCCTACCACTGTGTGGCTGTTCCTCAGTCTGCTTTTTACAGATTGACATATTTTTGCCATCTTTTCTATCTTTTGTTTGTTACCCTTCACCATACCGACTTGGATTCAAGGAACTCCATTCCTTTGGCAACTTGATAAGAGAAGCAAAGAAGGTCTTCAAAAGTGAGCACATTAAAATCCTCTTCTTCATCCATACATCTGTTTACATGCTTAATTTTATCTGTAAAAAATAACTAGAGTATGAGTTTTTCATGGTCTTCCTCACTCTCTGATTAATTCTACTGACCATCATAAGGATTTTCATGTGTTCCTACCAAGAACAACATTACAAAGAGCATCCTTCTTTTGCATCCCTTGCTCAGACACAAATTAAAGGAAAGGGTATTTTCGTGCTCAAATACTATGTATAGCATGACCAAAACATAAGCCTCTGTTTTTAACTGTTGTTGAATCCTTCTCCAGCAAAATTTCTGCCAGGAGGCGAGAGAGACATATAATAGAAAGGGGCCTCCTGTGCCACTGAATAGAATCTGGTTAGGTTAATAATATAATAAATGCAATAATAACAGAATTACTAGAGATAAAACCAATTAATTTCTTACCCTCCTCAGAATACAGCACAATCCCATTTGATCCAGATGTCACATTCATGTTTTGACTTTGTGTGATTTCAAATTCATCCTCTCTGCACAGAGTCATATTCACACTGTGGTTCAGGTGAGCTCCCTTCCTGGAATGGGTGACACATTTTCAAACGTTACACACAGTGGGTCACCTAATCACATAATCTTCTAGACATAAACTGATTTGCAGTGAAAAAGAGTGATCAGTTATTATTATCAAAAATTTGGGCACAGACATGAGTCTTCTCAAAACTGGAAAGGGAAACAAGGGATTGCTTGTCTTTTGCAGTCCAGTGTGAGAAGACCACCGTAAGGAGAATCAAATCTCCGTTCCTCTCAAAGCATTGCTTATTAAAGTTTGTGAGGGTATGTTCTCAAGAATTCAATGATTTCACCAGTTTACAGCACAGCTGAGAATGCAGCTTAAAAAGAGACAGTAGCTTTATAAAGTATTAAACTGTTGCTGAATGCTTTACCTGGAATTTTGGTCCAAATGGATATTGTGGTAAAAGCTGAAGTTGTGCTGTTTAAAAATACCCGTCAATGACCAGTGAAACTTTTCTCTCTTACTCCTTAAGTAGTTCAGAAGGTCACCATAGCAACAGTATTCAAATATCAAGTAGATTGGTCCTGAAATAGTTGGAAATTTAAATGCCTCCTGCTATCTACAGCACTCTCCTCATTAAAACCCTAATGATGCCTCGTCTTCTTCCAGGACTAATCTGTATTAAATGTTCCAAGCATCCTCACTTCCCAGGTAGATAACCTGTACTGATGGGCAGGTAATGCTTACTGGCTGCAATTATTGACTGTAACGTCCCTTTGGAAAGCCTGTGTTGATGATTATTCCCCGTGGTACATCTCCCAGGGTGGACTGCAAACCCCTATGAAGGCACAAAGATCCTTCCCCATACCAAATGTCACCGGGCAGGGCAGCACGGGCTATAAAGGTGCAACACATTGTCTAAACCATACATGGTTCAAGCAAAAGATGAACCCTACTAATCATCTTGATGGTGCAAATTGGTATTATGTCCTTCCACATTTATCTGCACTCTCTTGGTGTTCTAGAAACATCCTTTTGCTTTCAGGAAGGCCACCTGAAACCCAGGTGTGTTGGCTGAGAGGACCTATAGGAGGGAAAGATCTTACATGTGTTTGCATTTGAGTGGAGCACTGGTTAGGACACATTCTCAAGAACAAAAAATACCTCCGATTCCTGACTGGGCAGGAGCGAAAGGCTCACAGAGAGCTCAGACTGGTCACACATCACCCCTGCAAAATCTTACACTGGTATCACTTCAGAAAGACCAACTACAAATTTGAGCCAGAAGGCCCCTGTCAAGCACGGTCGGGCACACCGGAAAAAGCCTGTAAAGTCTCTCAGAGGATGGGTGTGAAAATCTTGAGAACACTGTAAATACTTCTGAACACCGGACTTGGATAAGGCTGGAGGTGATCTTGCCCTACCCTGACAGACTAAGCAGGTGTTCCCTGCAGCTCTCCTACCTCATCACATCTTGCTGAATTTTCTGGAGGGCAGTGGCAGCCTGTATAGTTTCAAATCAGCTAAAGCCACCACCAACAATCTATCGCTTTCCTCTTATGCCTCAAACGACTTCTTATGACACTATTGATGCAAACTGGGGAAACAAGAGTTAAATGTTCTCTTTGGTCTTTCTGACTTAATAAATATCTGTGGCAGAAAATCTGTCAGGTTTTTCAGAGGCAGGTGTTACAATTCATGATATGGACAAACACTGGATAAACCGCGGCACCTTCCCCAAGATGATTTGTTCTTTAGCCTTTCTCCACCCACTCCTGTTCACTGCTGGACTGTCCAGAGAGGGAGTTCTTGGGACAGGAATACCTGTGTATGTTGCCTCAATGATACCAGAAGTCGCACAATAATTAATTAGTGACAGTATCTTGCCACTTTTCATCTTAGCCCATCTTTGTTTTTTTCTTTCCACATTGCCTCTCTTTTCATTATTCATTTCTCTTCTTTCCTCCCCCTCTCCCTGATCTTATTCATATTATTTTATTTTCTGTCTAGCTTTAGGCAATTTTTCCATTTATTTCTACAACTTCACTGTTTTGGTGATCAATATGATTTAAAAAAAAAAAAAAAGACAATTTTTAATGTGAAAAGGACCATGCGGATACAAAAGTAATTTACACCCAGGAAGCTTTTCCTTTTCGTTTAATGAACTGGCTGTATCAGTGCCATCCCCACTGTAACAGGAAAATCTTTTCTAGAGAAGGGCTGTTCTATCACTTCATGCAAGTACAGTGAGAAAGGATCCATTTCTGTACACATGCGTGGCTTTACTTTCCTTTCAGTTCATCTTCATCTTATTTTGGGCCAGCACAGAACAGCAAAATTGGTTGGGCAAGGAGACTATTTGGCTATGAAGAGGGGAACAGCATCACTAGTAATACGTGATTTATTATGACTTGAATGTTTTGAATACTGCTCTCAATGATCAATTTTTGATACTCCTGTTCTGTTCAAGAGCCCTCACTAGAATGAAGGTTTTAACTGGTACCTCTCCACAAGTTACCTGACACAGTACAAGCTCCTAGTAGGTTCACAATATTTTCATGGCTTCCAATATGAGTCATCATTTTCAGCTCAGACATTAAAGCATCTTTTTCTGAAGGATCAGGTTTTTCTATAAAAATAATAACACAGATTTGGAAATCACCAGCAAAGAAATAAAAATATAAATGGTTGTGATGCTTTGTCACATGCAAGTCTTCATTTCAAATTCATTGGACTGACAGAACATTTGGGAACATCCTAAAAAATAGTTGTACAGTATAAAAAGATTTAGCCAAAGGTGGAAAGTGTGTGCGAGTGTGGGACATTTGCATGCTTGGGAAAGCAGTCATAAAATGTTAATATTTGTCATTCTTGGGCTGGCAAGGAATGACAGCAGTGTGTTAAGTTGTTCACTAGCACAGAAAAAATGGCAGTTAGCCCTATTGGAGAGGAATACTAAGAGAAAAACATGTCTTAACTGTCACACGGCATGCAACCAATGGCAATCCAATAGTTAAGAAGGCCACTGTGTGTTTCAGTAATAGCTTCAGGCTTGTTTTTCAGCAGGAATTTGGTCCTCGTGATCTCAGTGAATTGGAGACAAGAACCAAAATGATTAAGTTGAACTTCCATAAAGGCAACTGCAAAGCAGTAGACCAAGGAATCGTAAAGCTGATGCTCGTGTGCAAAGGGGGGATGAAGAGCTGGACGGCAGTGCTGGCAGAAAGGGACTGTGTGGGCACACAGGTGAGCAGGGTGCTGCTGCAGCTGCTGCTGATGTGAAGCTCATCCCATTACGTATCAACAGAGTTGCAGTACTTGGGACCCAGTGAGGCAGTCCTCCTCTGCTTGCTGGCGGGAGGCTTGCTTCCAGACACTGCTTTTATAAGGGGTCAAGACAGTTTGAAGAGAGGGCAGAGCAAAGCAGCAAGGTTTAAAAAGCCTGATACATAAGGAGGGATGGAAAGAAATTGCTTTGCCTCATCAAGAAGAAAGGACTGCAGGAAGATTGCTGGAAGTTTTGCAAACAAGCCAGCTCAGACAGAGGAGGCGAAGGGAGTGCAACAGCCAGACAGCGCTACAAGAAAAAGGGATCTAATTCCAAAGTCCACAGAGTCAAGAATGTGACCAACAGGCTAATGTGCTCTATGAATTTGCATTTGTCCTCTTTAGAGCAGAGCAGCTTCCTACTTCCCCACCCAACGCAGATCTGTGGTGTGTTGGACAAAATGCAACGCACTGCAGGAGGAAGGCACTTCTGCAATACCTTTCCAAACCGAAACAGGATTTAGAAACCAAGAATTTGTGAGCTGCAGCTGCTAAAAGTCTGTATACAAAGGGATTTCTTCCAACATCTCTTCTGCTTTGGAGCTGCCAGAATACATCACTGCTTGCAAAAGGCACCCAGAGTTTATCGTACCTTTTAACATTTTGACTGCAACCTGGACGGAATCTTCTGCGTTGCTAATTCCATAAGCTGTTGCATTCACCACTTTCCCAAAAGCCCCAGAACCGAGGACCTGTCCTACAAGAAACAAAATATCAATATTTTTTGCAGCTGGTATAGCACAGGCTAGTGCTCCAACACTGATTTGCTTTGTGGACTGCTCACCAAATTCCAGATTTTCCCTGGGAAATTCCCATTTGAGATCATATTCAAATTCTCGGAAATCGATGTAGATGTACTCGTTATCCAATGGGCCTACCATCTGTATCATTTGCAACTGGCTTTCATATCTAAATTGCTTTGGAAGAAAAAAAAGTGGAGTAAGTCTTAGAGAAGGAGAAACAGCCTCGGGTAGGAGGCTACCTGAGGCTACCTGTTCCTGCCAAACAGCCTTTGGTAGGAACAAAAGAAGAAGGGGCAGGTATTTATGTTTGCTTTTACCTTTTTATATTTATGAAAAATGAACACAAACAAAAAAGCGATCAATAGGAGGAAAAATCCAGCAGAGACATAGAATGCGGCATTGTCCGGGGGGGAAGAAACCGCTCCTGCAACTTTAAGTGACACATATTACTAACCACTGAATCAGAGCTTGTGTGTACAGCTAAAGGTGCAAGGAGAACCTTGCTTGTTCAGTTCTGCCAGTTTGCAGTCTGCTCACGCCTGAGCCTCCTTGCTTGGGGAATGGGATGAAGCCACGTGCAAAGCCAGGAGCTTGGCAGGAGGTGTTAAGTGCTGGGCAATTCTGACAATTCTGGCAATTCTGACATCTATTTTGGTTTTAAAAAAATGCTACACCAATTAATAAATCTAAGTGCATGGAGGTGTTGGTGTGATCCATGGATTAGACATTGTTAGTTGTAATCAAAAGCACTAAACAACTTGTTTGTCCATGACAAAGTAAATCTCTGTACTGCAAACATCTGGGTGCTTCAAAACACTTCTCAGATGCCACAGCATGTTCCCTGTAACTGAAATACTTTGCCCTATGGGATGGATATGGTGCTATAGGTACAAAGCGCATGGGCAAATAATCATATTGGCTTTCTTGTTCAACATCTCTTATGTCCCCCTACAAGAAGAGAGACTGCACAGTGGTCCCAAACCAGAGCTTATCTTCTGTCACCTGTCTACAGCAGTTTAAGAAGGTCTCTTCCTTGGTACTCGCTCCTCTTTCCCAGATAGGTACTGTCCCTTAAGTGGGTTTGTTGGCTCAGTCACGCTCATGCTTGGGCACACAATGACCTCCATGGGGTGAGAAGAGCTCCCATGGACTTTTCTGGCAACACCACAGTGACCTCCAGGAGAGGAACAAGAGCCAAGACCTGCGACCAGCTACCGAAGTGTCTTCAGCAATTCTCAAGGCTGATTCCTCCAGGTTTCGGGTAGGGATTATCAAGAGGAAATAAAAAATGCTGACCCCAACATTGTCATGGCTCCATTCTGCACCTTCTGTTCATGTGAAATTTCTGCTCATTTTAATGAGAGAGGCCTCCCCTTTGGGACCAGAGAAAGGAGACACGTCTCCCACTCATCCACCGTTTACCACACTGTATACACACAACACTTGTGTTTTACCTGCAATGCCATTGCACAGTCAGTCATTTAGCCAGATAAACAATACCCTGCCAGCTTTAATTGAGAAAACCTGTGCTAAAGCACTGGCTTATGGTACCTGACAGGTTAATGAAACTCTTTTCACAGGCTAAACCAGCAGAATTGTTTGCACAGCACTCAACAGAGAAGGTTGTTGCTGTCTCCTTTACATCTAAAGTACTGCTTGAAATCCACGACCCCAGTGATCTCCTCTCTGGCAAGAAGCTGTGAATTCCCTCAGTGATTTCTTCTGTACAGCTGAAAAAAAAGCAGAGCAGTTTTGATTTTTATCTCACAGTGGCTTTTTCCAGAGGAGAAGGAGGGATCCTTCAAAACATGTCTTAAGTCTGTGTTGGAAGGGAGAGAAGGAGAGAGGGATAGATGGGCTTGTTTTTTATTTGTCACTGTTAAAATGAGGCTTCAGAGGAGTTGCCAGTCTTATTTTTTGGTGATGGACTTGGCAAGGTCAGCAGAGGGTGAACTGGGCTCCCGGCCTCCCACACTGGGCTCATTCCTGCTCTCCATCACTGCCCTGGCAGGGCACCTGAACCCCTTGACCTCCAGGACCTCCACCAGTTTCACAGCTGACACGTCCCCCTCCCTCACCATCTATTCCCACTGGTTCCACCTTTGCCTCAAACACTCAAACCACTGAGCAACTCCAAATGAGCTGCTACTAAAACAATAAATACAAAATGAATCCATGGTAAGAATTCTAACTCCTTTCCCTGAAGGTATGTGATTTCAACCACAAAGTTTCTCTCACTCAATATGGAGAGTATCCACCCTGTATTAATGACTTATTTAAGACCTGATATGTAGAAAAAGGGAACATTACACTCGAGGGATGATTTTGACTTTCAGCTTTTCTATCATTCATTGGCTTACTGCCTAATTTACTGTCCACATAAATAAATGAGGAAGTAAGTAAATACATAATCTTCATTCATCTCTAAACATAGTACTAGCTTCTACATGTGGAAGTTCCCAAGAAAAGAACTGTCATAGCATTTTCTCTCCAGAAAGTTGTTTTAAGGAGTATTTAAAAATCACTAGCTGGATGTTTTATTTCCTCTTCCATTTCTGCAGAAACAGATTGATGTTAGGAAGCCTTTTCAGAGGCATGGATGAAAAAATGGTCTAGATACCTTTTTCTATCTGGTTAAAATACTTAGAATTTATCCACAATCTTCCAATTTGAACCAGTATTCTTCTGACCCGTGGGATTATTAGTTCTTTTGCATATCTAAACTAAAAAGTGCAGAGTTCATAAAACAGCTAAAAGCTGTTTCAGCAGCCCTTGAAATTTTAGGGTCTGACTCATTGCCCTAAATAAATAGAGGAAATGGAAACACTCTCACTAACTTTACAGGAAAACTCTCCCTGGCTTTACTGGCTTTGGTAACAGGTCACTGCAACAGCTGTATTAACCAAAGCTTAACCAGTTAATCAAGCCCACATTAACCAAAGCATTCCCTGAATGCCCTCTAACTATGACAGACCAAGGGAAAAACTTACATTGGGCTTTGTAACTACCTAACTGTTGATATAAACCCAGTGGGGTTTATTTCAGAGTAAAGAGCCTAAGATACAGATCTTTATAGACTTCATTTGATGCCAATAAAAAAACCCAAAAACTTTCCCCACTTTTGGCAATCCAGTTCCCCTGGAGTGGGCCACCATGTCCCCTTGTACGAATTGTCAAGAGTACGTTCTACACTTAGTTTCTTACACCTAGTCTTCATTTAACCAAAGATAGCTCAGATATGGTCTTTACAATGAATCAAAAAGAGGGAAAATTATTTACTTGGATGAGTTAAGTTCAGGACAGTTCCTCCAAACCCAGGATGAGGCAGGGTAACTGTCAGCAATGCAGGAGATCTGCTTGAACAACAACTGCATAGTTACTTCAGGCTTTCCTGCAACAAGGTAACACAAGACAATTTCTGTCAGCGCATCAGTGGCCGAAACATTTATGTTTATGTGGCAATGCTACATCTGCTGAAATCAAGATCTGCTTCTGTGTTTTCAAAATAACCCACCCGCATGTCTCTGCGAGAGCTGGCAGCCGTCCTCAGTCCTCCTCCTTCCTCCTGTCCCACATCTTGGTTCTGTGGGACAGCAGTGTGGGCAAGGCAAGGGGAGCTGCCACTTCTCTGTACAGGCACAGCCAGACCAAAACAGTGGCAGAGCTGAAATTAGAAGTCTTGACTTCTGCTTTTCTGACTTGGTGCAAGCATTTGGCCTTAGAACTCCCCTGGTACCCCAGTTCTGGTTGTCTGGCTCACATAAAATGTGCACAGAGGTTCCCTTTATAAAGAATACACAATAAATAATGATCCCTAGCCTGCAGCAAGGGTGAGATGCTGCATTCAGGTGGAGGAACTGAGACAACTGAGAGCACCAGGCAAGACTGCGTGTGTGTGGATCGTGGGCAGGAATGTAGGAGGCATTGCAGCCCTAACATATATGTCACACACCAAAGGGTCTCCAGACTAACTGCATTAACTCGCAAATGACATTAGGAATAAAATGACATAAACACACTATAGAAAGCTGACACCTAACCAGGATAAGTGTTTCTGTCTCACTGTGTATCTCATCTTATGTGGTCTCTACAGCAGTCACATATATTCCAGCTCTGTAGAGTTAGTCACTATATTTTACTGAGTTCCTAGGCTTTGAGGTTTTCTTAAGAAGTATTAATTTTTTCAGTATATGACTAACTTCTCATATTCTGTCCTCTCTGTTTAAGACAGACTAAAGTGAGGAGAAGAACATTAAGAACTTCATCTTCCTTCCTCTGTTCTCCACCCCTGATCAACACAAGTAACATGACACACAGGCATGTTGGCATCCTTCGCTGATCCAGTGCCTGGTTTTCAGTAGTGTAGTGCAGTGTGAAGAGAATCACATTTTTGCCTTGTGCTCCTCCATTTTTAACGATAAATGTATGTAAAGGAAATAGAGAATAGCGAAGGAAAAGCAACGTATTAGCTGCATTTATATTAGTGGCAAAATCCCAGACTTTGCCAAATCTTCACAGGGATGGTTTTTTTCACTTACTTCTCACATACAGAGTGAATTTTTTTGTCATGACCGTATCATCATTTTCGGCGTAAAAGATATATATCCCAGACTGGTGCTGATGGTTGCAGAACTTTGATGAAATGCTGTGGAGCAAAGAAAAGGAGGGAAAAGGACAAAAGACCAACTTGAAAAATATTTTAAATGTAGTCAAGACACATATATGTTTAAAACAATTCCTCATCATCTAATGAGGAATCCAGACTAAATTATTTTTGATTAGAGAATATAAGCCCCCATATCAACTGTTTTTGATAAAAGGATATTTTTTTCCCCCTGCAGTATTGATTTCATTCTGTAATTTTCCTCGTAGTTCCTGGAGTCCATGTGGGCTTTCAGGCTATGATTTTGTTACACATCCATTGGAAGACAAGGTATATAATACAGAAATCTAGATAATTAAAATCAGGGTGTTTCTCATTAAGCAAGATTCATACAAATGAACTAAGAGATCCAGTATCTCCTTGCAATTCTAAAGCAAGAAATCTCACATTGAAGCCACTGGCAATTTTGCCTTCCAACCAAGGCAACACCTCCATATAGTTAATGACTTTTGAATGTCTTCATCTGAAATGGCCTTAGAGCTGTCCCTGAACTCAGGGGACGGACTTTTTAAAGCCAGATCCCTTTTTTGCTGCCTTAAGATGGATACTGAAGCCAGGCAAAATCACAAATCATTTGTTGCTTTGAAACCCTAGGTCTGAAGGATTAAATCCTAATGAAATAATGAGAAAATAATTTTAAAAGAGTGTCTTTGATACCTGAAAATAAAAGGGGATGTGAGATAAACATTATAAATTTAACAGAGGTCATTCTGTTTATGAAAACTCATTTGTTGTTAGAAGGGAAGTGAAAATCCGCAGTGTGCTAAAACTGAGTGACAACAAAAGCAAATAGAAAATGGAAATTTTGAAGGGATGTCTGAAAACACGTAAGGGCAATGACAGGAGAGATGAATCCTAGGTACTTGAAATTAAAAGCTACAGAAGAGGTCAGGGTTAACTAATAAAATTTAATATGATCTATAAGCAGGAGGAACAACTTGATAAGGAAATGTCAGAAATCAAAAAAAGAGAAAAACAGGAAATGAAAAAGGATATGAAAGGAATAAAGTAGAAGTGTTGGAATATGGGATTAAGCAGAAGTCAACTAAAATATGCCAAGTTAGGCTCACAATACATTGAGGTACGTGATGACCTTTTCTGTTTTGTTTCAAGAAACCTTCTGCTTTAAAAGCACTATGAAATCTGTGACGCTACAGCTTGTAGACAGAAACTCTTGACCTCCCTACACCATGTTGCTTCAAGGACTTCAAGCTGAATGGAATATCTACCCCTAATCCTTTTCCTCAGGTGAGATGTGTCTGTCCAATGCTAGTATTCCGTCTAAACTGGATACCTGTGGGTGATGTTTGTACAGAAGAATGTAGTTGTCAGATGAAATAATCACCAAAGTAATGTATTTTTCCTTCAATTATATTTTTCCATAAAATAAATAGGATGATTAATTAATGCAAAGTGTAATTACCTAAAATGAACATGAAACATTTTTTTTAATACTTTCAAAAGAAGTACTTAATCAACAGTGCAGTCAGACGGATGGCTGAGCAGTCTGTTTAAAGCAGCCTCCAGGCCAAGCTCCAGTGATGCTTGGGGCACCAAGGTCATGGCTGTGGCCATGGCAGTGACTGATGCAGGGCTGCCAGTGGCCTAGCCAGGCCGGATACGCTGCTCCAGAGACACAGGCTGGACTTTCCCCCGCCCAGTAGGTGGTGATCAGTGCTCAGTAACCATTGTTTTTGCTCTGCAAAGGCTATCGGAAGTCACTCATAAACCCCAGGCTACCGGCAGCTGCACCTTACAGATTAATGAGGGTTACCTAAGCTATTTCAAGAGTTCTCAAAATTGTTACTGTTGGCCCAGATCATAGCACCTTCTTATCTGGATTGAATTTACACCAGCTGTCAATCATCTAAGTAAAACTGACTCCTACTCTTACAAGAAGTGAAAAGAGATCCATACCAGCTGCAAAGCAAATCAAATTGGCATTATCAGCTGGAGGGAGTTACCTATTGGACAAAGATGAGCAACTGCTCATGGCCATCCCCTGAGACCTCATTTCCAAAATCAGCCTTGACCACAAAGAACAGATCTGCCTAGCCCACGTCAGGCATTGCAGATTAGTCACCAACAGCTACCCAACACTATCAAAGTTTACTGACAGCCCTCACTTTATCAGCAGGGACAGAGTTCCTGTGGCCATTGCCAGGAGATGACAATTAATTAATCTGAACTGAGTTGTCTCTGAATCTCATGAAGGTCTGGCTCCAATACACCATCTGATGCAGATGAAAAGGCTAGTCTGTGGCAAACAGGACTTGACAAGCCAGCAGATAAAATCAAGTGTATCAAAATACTAAAGAGAGAAATAATAAATAATCAAGGCTGTGACAGTTTTATGCAGATGCTAAGAGAGGTTTCAAGAATATGAGAAAAAATCAGTGCAGCCACATCAACTCCCGCCTAGGTCATGCTTGGGTTTAAAGCTAAAATTTAAAAAGAGCATCTTGGCTTTATTTTCATTGAGGTGAATAAGAGCTGTTACCTTGAAAGCCATGGGACTACTCAGAAAGAAACTCTGAAGGAAATTAGATAATGTTATCAAGAAATTAGAAAGCCTAGGGAATGGGGAAAACATTAGCCTTAAACAGGATTCATGCCAGAAATTCATTGTAGGAAATAACAGAAAAGGTAGATAACTAACAGGTTTATTCAAAACATGTTTTGCAGCAGCGGAAGATTACATGACCTAGGTAACGAGCAGAACGGTATGTTTCTGTGGCACCGGCACAGTCGAACAGATCTAACTGACTTGGGAAACTACGGGGCCATGGACTTGATTTGAGCAGCTCAAGAGACACTGGAAACATCATCAGGAACAGGATGACAAAAGGGGAACGTGTAGAATTTGTGGTCCGGTATGAAAACTGCAACAAATCTGTAACGGAGAAATTGTGAGAGAGCGAAAGGGGATGGCAAAATGCACATGTAAACTAAAGGGTTGCTAGACATATAACTTACCAAAGGGTTTATTACAACATGGAGAACAAAGTGATACTAAAAGTTATCTACACCGTTGAAAGCTGTTAAAAGCCAAAACAATGTTTAAGTGCTTTTTGTTAACACAGCTTTATCACATGGCACATACACATTTTAAAAACACACAGAGAGCAGAAAATATGGACAGTAAGTAGTCCAAATGAGATATAAAGAGAAAATATTATAATATCAAATTATTCCAAAATATTCAAGTACCTGTGTCCATCCACACTGTAACTTTGCTTACAAGGAAATGTTTTTTGGGAAAATAGCCATGTGCATCTGACTGGTGGATACGCTGTAAAGTTAACTTCGAAGCAAAACTCTTCCTCACCAATTTCAAAATCTTCTTTAGAGTCAGTTATATTTATAAATCCCTTTTCTGGAAAAAAAAATTGATACTATATTACAAAGGCTGGACTGCTTAATTAAGGAACTTTGATACCTCTATCTTTTTAGTTTGGGTTATCATCACAAGCAAAATAAAAGCACTGTGTTACATCACAAAAGGCATCCTGTTAATCAAAATAAGATAATGCTTCAAAATAGAGTTGAAATTATGTCACTATGTTCAGCTGCAGACAAACGACCTAAGCCTGCTGAAGTTGCATATTTGATCAGACCAGAGCCCTTCCAAAACGGTCCAACATTTCTCCCCAATCTGCCTTACAGAGCCACAGGGCCAACACCACCATTATTTATTTGGTTTGGCTCAGGTGTTAACAGCTGCTTCTCCTGGCTTTCTTTTATCAGGGAACAAAACCAGGTAGCACCACCAGCATAATCAGATGTTGAATCTCCTTCCCTGAAATGAGCTGAAGATTTTGCTAATGAGCCTTTGTAGCTGCTCCTTTATTTCTCCATCTAAATTAGACATACTTGATGCAAGACAACAGTAACATTAAAAAGTGTTTTGAAGATGTGCATGAATCATGAGCTGCTGGTACTTGCCTTGCTAGGGTGGGATTAGTTTCACGTAATGGAACTATCTGAAGTTCAGTGACCCACCTAAGCTACTTGTTTGGACCTCTAATAAACTCAGTGGAATGAGACAGGCATGTCCAGATGTATGCCATCTTAAAATAGAAGATAACGAAGATGTACTGAACTGCTTCTGAAAACACCTTGTTCTTGACACTGACTGCTGAAGAAAGCAAAGTCATTGCTGGGGCTAGATGTCTCATGACATGAAATTAATCCCACCCAAAGAGATTGAAGAGCAGATACATGTGAGGGGAGGCTGTCCTAAAGGCATCAGAGGCGCTAGGATCAGCTCTGTAAAAACCACAGAATCATATACACTGGACGAGATCACAGGAGATACCTAGTCCAGCTCCTGTCCAGAGCAAGTCCAGCTAGACAAGGTTGCTCAAAGCCATGTCCAGTTGAGTTTGAGTATCTCCAAGGAAGTAGACTCTACAGCCTTTGGGAAGCTTGTGGCAGTGTTTAATCAGTTACTTGGTGAAAACCTGCACTGTAGAAATATTGCTGGACTGGGGTTTTACTTTTGAGTGTTTTTCTTCTGGTTGTAATCCTATATTCTGCTTGGCATGTTTCATCTCTGTCTAGCTTTGTGGTGTAAAAAAATACCATCTGGAAACTCCCATATAAACCACAAAATATTTAGTATTTTAAAACAAGAACAATTCCTTTCATGACTGTTCTTCTACTTCTTGATATTAAAGGCTTATTGGTTTTATAAATTGGACCTTCATCTTTTGAATGATCTTTTGGACCTGATCCTTCCAGGCAGAATGTCATCTCTGTGTCTCCTGTTAACAATACAACCAGCCAAGACTAAAGGCTTTCTCTGGAGTGCACACAAGGACCTTGGAACAGGATATGCCATTTCTCTGGAAAACAACTCAGAAAAAGTAGTTTCTTTCTTGAAGGAGAAAGAAAATAGTACATTATTGCTTGGCTTATCAATTTTTGACAGGTTTAAGTGTATTTCTGCCAGAGAAACAGTGAACATGGTTATTCAGTAAAGACAGAGAAGTGAGATGAAATTCTTGGGACTGGAGTCAAAGCTTTCAAGTTTCTGTTTCTATTATATTTATTTGTTGCTTTAAACTGAACATGTGTGGCAAAATAGCTTGCATATTCCTGCATCAAGATTGTGTAGTGCTAAAAATTCTTTATTCAACCCTGGTGGAAATTGAGCATAAGAACTGCCAAAACAGCCTTTCAGGTGCAGTTGCTGGTATTTTATCTGTTGTGCTTTAAAGTGGCCTAACCACCCTGCCTGACCTGAGCAGCTACACAAGATGGAATAAGTTGGTGAAGTATTAATTAGCAAAGAACAAACCAGAGCTGTCTGGCTGCAAGGTATTATTATAGTTTAGAAGATGACCCATCAATGTCGTTATGCTAGCCAGGCTCCCAGGCAATGCAGTATGTGCCAACCAAATCAGTTTTCTCTTGGTTAAGTTACATCGTGACCATTCTCAGTGTAGCTATAGGTATTGATGGATGCACAATGATGGTTTAAAGGCAGGACACTCATCATTTCAGAAACTGCTGCCCTATGACATGGACAATGGAGTGAAATCTGTATCTCTATCACTGCTGAAACTGAACCTGGGATGCTAGCACAAATTCACACCAGCAATGGTTGTCATTAATACATTAGGCTAAAGGCTGGGGTGGATCAGAAGCACAGGACAGAAGCCCTGTATAACCTTGGAGAAAGAAGCATGGCTGTTAGCTTGGTATGACAACATTCCCCCACTTTAATCCACCGTGTAAGTAAACATCAGCAGAGCCAATGAGCCCTCCTAAGTTTTGTTGGCATAAGGGATATTAAGGAGGGTATAGACAATCATTGTACCTTGTCATACACCAGTCAAAACCCACCCCACTGAGAAATACAGCTTTGCTGGGACAGTGACTCAAATATCCGCTGTTACTGCGATGCTGACAGTTTATGGATCCAAGAAGTCACTATTTCTGAACTGGGCCCTACCTCTACACTACTGCTCACTCCGACCTTCTTGTTTACTAAGAAGATATGTGTAGAAAAAATGCCCAGGTATCGTACTCAGTTATTGTAAATGACGAGAAAACTTCCTGCTCAGAAGCTGAAAAGAGGATATAGCACTGGGAGAGTAATTTCTGAAGTTTGGGGTAAGTATTCTCACTTCCTACCCTTCCCAGCCTAGGTATTGTAAACTCTAAGAGCAACTACATCTAAGGTCAAACGCGTGGTGAGTGCTTCAGAGAGCCTTGTTCTCAGGGTTACGGACTCCAACTCCAGGCACACCAGTCAGAAAACTACTTCCAGTGCCTACTCCAGCAGTGCGGTCCTAACTACAGCTATCTTTTTAATGTGTTATTTCCAGACTTATGCCTGGTTGTATATTATTTCCATCTGAGAAACAAGGTTTCCAGTTGAGGCTGTTCTGGACTAAATTCAATGCTGCTGGCTTTTAAATCAACATGTTTCTTAAGTGGAATGAGGTTTCCTTTGATATGCTTTTGATTTTTAAAATCTTCAGGCCTTGTATAGCTTGTTGTTAGGGGGATGGTTCTTTTCAGTACCTGGGAAACAGGAGACATGCAGAAAAACCAATAATGCTGGAGTAGTTGTCCCTCTAGTTTCAGGTTTTCCTTCAGGTCCATCACAGCTGCAGCAGCACTTCTGCATGGCAGTTTGCCAGCTCTGTCAGCACTCGCTATTTATCATCTCTCTGGGCTTACATTCACTGTTAACACAGAAGTTTTAATTCCTTTTCTGCTCCCAGTTCCATAGGTTTGGGATCTGAAATTCTTTCCCAGATTTATTTCCCCATAAAAAAGTCTGAGAAACTCAAACGGCCACTTGTCAGTCACTCCCTCACTGCAAGGGGAAACAGTCATTTCTCATTTGTTCTGGGTTTTGAGTGGGAGAACCTACCACCACCAACCTTCCAACTGTTTGATTCTTTCCTGTAGGACCCAGGTCGGGCCTGGTACAGATTTTGTATCTGCTTATTTTTCTGTATAGGAGCATGAGCTCTTGAAGGGATCATACAAATCAGCACAGCAGAGGCCACAAGATCCTCTGCCTTACCTCTACACCTCTGAAGGTGCAGCAAACAAGGGGTGAAGGTGTTGTATGTGAGTAAAAGGGAGGTGCAGTGGGAGCAAGTGGTGAGGAGGAGATGGAGGCCACGGCTACAGCTTTTCGAAACTCATACTGGAGTCACAGCAGGACACTACTGTCTCACATTAGTTGAAACCAGTCACTGGTTGTTCTAGCCTCTGACCAAACTAATACACAGAGCATTCACAGGTGAACGTGCAGGGCAGGTCATGCATTTTATATTCTTGGCCATCACCAGAAACAGCGTTTTCTGCCATGCTTTACCTCCAGCTGTTTGTATCTGCTCTGCAGCTGCCTACATCTGAGTTGGTGGCACAGAGAGGAGCTACACAACTACACTACTCCCCCCTGCCCAGAAAGCCCAAGGCATAGCCCCCTGGGGACCCCATAGCTTTGTGTCCCCGCAAAAAGCCACTATGGGTTTGCGTCACACTGGCTGAGAGTCACCTAAATGACTGTGCTTACAGAGATACCGTCGAAACAATTACGCAGACTAAATCTCTAAACAGCACCATTTCATTTCACTTCTAAAATACTGCCTTTTAATGGGAATCATTTGAAAAGCAATATAAAGAAAATATTTATTATCTTCAGGTACCAGAATGACTTAGTTCAGATTAATCTCTGGGCTCTCCTGGACTGCCAGTAAGCACAAACAGAATTTTTCCTTAGAAAAGGACCTATAAACATATGCTGCATACTTGCAAACAAAGAAATTCCACATGGAATATAACACAAAACAACCACTCAAGGGACAAAATTAACACCAGTGGTTGGAATTACCTAAGACTGTAACGAAAGCAGTTTGATTCGGATGAACAGTAGAAGAACAGGTATAACGTCCACTATCACTTCTTTCTGCTGCTGAAGAAAATGCATACTGGATCCGAATTGCCGAGTGATCTGCTTGATATTCTAAGCCTTCAAACTGCTGATCCTAGTTTTCAACAGAAATTCTCATTAATCAGTTAATAGTGCCCAATATTACCTATATTAAAATATGCCCTGTCCTCTTACCTGCTCAACTTCTTTGCTTTCAAAAGATAATTTTATTCCAAATTTATAATTACGGTGAACAGCTCTGCATCTGATCAGCAACGGTTCCCCGACTTTAAGAAGTAATTCAGATAAAGGTGCTGTTTGTCTTTCATTTAAATCTATAAGATCAAAACATAATCACTGAAACAACTTTGCCTGGAAAAATGCTCAGTTAGATCAACATTTTTTTTCTACTAATGCTGCATAGATATCCATTATTACATTGTAATGGTAATTAGATTTCGGGAAATTACTCATTAATTATGAAATTAGTAAATATGATGGATTTAGATGACTCAAACCAAATACTGTCATAATTTACAGGGTATCTATAGGGCACAGTTCAGCACAGAGCTTAGTTCAGGTCAGGTTTATTTAAAAAAACAAACAAACCTGAATTTATATACCAATTTATAATTATGTATTAGTGTGTATATTTGAGAACACTTTGAAAAGTATTTCCATTCAACACAGTCGTAAAAACATGAAGAAAAAGTTAGATGTTTAGCAAATGTAGAAGGGCAAGACATTTTTATATTATAGAGACCATAAATAACTATGAGAATTAGGTTTGAAAATGCAACAGAGCAATAACATTCACCATTAGGTTTGTTCCAGTGATTACAAGCAAGCAGCTTAGTCCAGAAAGAGTACTCAGATGAGTAGGGCAACTAACTTCAGTGGCAGGATCCAGCTCATATGTAAGTAAACCTTAGAGGGAAGTTACCTATTGTAAAGAGGTTCGTGCATTCTCTGCCCAGGTCATTAACTGCACAGCACCATATATAAGTTTGAAATAATTGGTGTTGTACCTTCTGTATGCCATCTATTTTCCCAGTTTCTTCATGCATTTTATCAGGGCAACTGCAATTACAAGCACAATTATTCATTGACTCATTTGGTTAACCTCAGACAAATCTGATAAATCTCCAAGCCATAAGAATATGCAAACAATAGTGGGAAAACTGGATCTTACATTGCTGAATAAAAAGGAACTAGGAAAGGTGAAGATAAGAAAATAAAATTGTCGCAGCTGAGGCACAAATATGAGCTGTAATGACCTGAATATGCTCAAACTGGCTCATAGACAGGTAATGCTGTGACTAAAATCTGGACAAGAGGGAAATCATAAAGGTTGAGCTTTCACACCACATCTTTGAATTGCTGGTGGTGGGAGATGCTGCAAATTCAGTGGCTGTTATGAAACCCAGACCCCAAACTGCCATGCTGCAGAGAAAGGCATTATTCGTACTGTTAATAGAATCGATGTTATATATTAATAGAACGGGAAAAAATAATTTAGCTTGGAAAATTATGATCCCTTGTAATATCTTCCCAGTTCTAATGATTCAGGTCAAGTCCCCGGTGACTGGAGAAAGGGAAATGTTGCACCCATTTTCAAAAAGGGTAGAAAGGAGGACCCTGGGCACTACCAACCTGTCAGCCTCACCTCTGTGCCTGGTAAGACCATGGAACAGATCCTCCTAGAAGCTATGCTAAGGCAAATGGAGGACAGAGCGGTGATTGTAGACAGCCAGCATGGCTTCACCAGGAGCAAGCCCTGCCTGACCAACCTAGTGGCCTTCTGTGATGAATTGACTACATCAGTGAATGAGGGAAGAGCTATGGATGTCATCTATCTGTAAAGCCTTTGACACAGTCCAAGGAGACATATGGATTTGATGGGTGGACTGTTTGGTGGATGAGGAATTGTTTGGATGGACATCAAGCTCAGTGATGCAGTTGACATGCCTGAGGGACAAGAAGCAATCTAGAGGGACCTGGACAAGCTGGAGAAGTGGGCTTGTGTGAACTTCATGATGTTCAACAAGGCCAAGTGCAAGGTCCTGCACCTGGGTCAGGGAAGCCTCGGTATCAACACAGGCTGGAGGATGAAGGGATTGAGAGCAGCCCTGTGGAGAAGGACTTGGGAGTGGTTGAAAACCTGGACATGAGCCAGCAATGTGTGCTTGCAGCCAAGAAAGCCAACCATATCCTGGACTGCATCAAAAGAAGCATGGCCAGCAGGTCGAGGGAGGTGATTCTGCCCCTCTGCTCCGATCTGGTGAGACCCCACCTGGAGTACTGCATCCAGCTCTGAAGTCCTCAGCACAAGGACATAGACCTGTTGCAGAGGGTCCAGAGGAGGGCCACAAAAATTATCAGAGGGATAGAACACCTCTGCTATGAAGACAGGCTGAGAGAGTTTGGGTTGTTCAGCCTGGAGAAGAGAAGGCTCTGACAAGACCTTATTGTGGCCTCTCAGTACTTAAAGGGGACTTATAAGAAGGATGGGGACTGTCTTTTTAGAAGGGCCTGTTGCAACAGGACAAGGGGCAATGTTTTTAAATTAAAAGAGCAGAGATTCAGACTAGATATAAAGAAGACATTTTTACAATGAGGGTGGTGAAACACTGGCACAGGTGGTCCAGAGAGGTGGTAGATGCTCCATCCCTGGAAACGTCCAAGGTCAGGTTGGTCAGAGCTCTGAGCAACCTGATCTAATTGAAGATGTCCCTGCTCACTGCAGGGGGTTTGGACTAGGTGGCTTTTGAAGGTCCCTTCCACCCCAAACTATTCTATGATTCTATGATTCAATTCACATTTCCAAAAATGTGAAAAACTAGAGGGAAACAAGATACCTTTGATTTGCTCTTGTGACATCAAAATACTAGAATCTGGAATAACTTTTTTTTTTCAAGTCAAGAGCTGAAAGTTTCCAAAGAGCACAACAGAAAAAATCTCTAAGAAAAATATGTTGCAGCACTTCAAAAGTGGATCATGCAGACATAGGTTTTCAACCAGTAAGTGAGTATGCAACACAGCAGAGCCCATCTCCAAAAATTGTGACCCAAAATCTCTTCTTCAGTTATCTCCCCAGCTCTCTAGCACCCTAAGAAGTACAAACCCTCCCCCTTCTTCTTCAGAAAATGGTAAACTTTCGGTTTGGAGATTCAACATGCATATAAACAAACACCATACCTCTTTTCAGGTGTTTTGCAAAATATCCACTCCACAGAGGGCTGGGGGTAGCTCTTGGATATGCACTCGATGGCATCTGATTTCTCCCTTTTTCTGAAATAGGGTTTGCCCGGTTTCTCTGTTAAAATCACGCAAATGTTTAAGGATGCTGAAAACATTTTGAAACAGTGTTTTGCTCATTTCATAGTACATGAAGTTACAGAGCTGTAATTTGTTTCAGGAGGTTTCAAAACTGAGGGAACAGAAAACGATTCTGCCCTAGGGATATTGTGGGTTGGTTTCATAAGCTTTTCAGCCTTGATTGCCAAATGTGCAGCTTCCCCTGTATCAAAGGCTGCCTCTGTGCACCAGAGGATAATCCTGAAACTGATACGGAAAGGTGTTAATTTGCTGTGGTTGCTGTTCATTTCACTGGGCAGGAGCACAGATACCTTTTGAAATCCCATTCCAAGTCCCAGGCGTTTGGTGGAGTATCTGCTGAGACTACAAAGTCTCTACACAAAATGGGATCGTTAAGTACTACTCAGATCAGATACAGGATGGAAAAACAAGGGGTGATAACGACTTCTGATAACCAGCAGACTTCTCTACTCTGTATCTGCAACCCAGGGGTAAAAGGTTCCTAGACAACTCCCAGTCCCCTGAACCTGTCAGGCGCAGACTTGGACTAAAGCACAAAAATTTAATGTCTTAAAACTGCTAAAGATTTCACTCTTGAGTCTGGTTTTAGGTCATCTTACAATGAAATTACAGCTTCCTCACCAAAGAGTGGCATTTTCTTTAGAGTGCTACTTCCATTGCCTACAAGGTGACGTGCTAAGGTGAAACTAATACTTTCGGCTTTTTAATTTCTTTCTTCATTTATCTTTTATAAGCTGGGCCTAGAAGGTGTTTTCACCTCTAGAGATTCACGTCGCAGTTGAAGGATTCACATCTAGCCTGGAGGATTTTATGAGAGATTATATTAGATTCACAGGAGTAAAAAAGATTGCAATCCAAGCAATTTATATGGAAAAGATCTTTATCAAGGCTGTTTTGAACTACTCTTGCTTGCACGTGTAATAACATTTTTTACCTCTAAATCCTAATTGATATAGTAGAGAAGGTAATTTTTAATTAAAGATTTAATACCCTGTCCCCTCACTGAAGCTGTTAATATTATAATTGAGACATGCAACAGGCCTTCAAATAAAACAAGGAGAGACTAGAGGTGACACTTCAGACACCTGAGAGAAAAAAAGATGTAAAAGAGAAGAAATAATTTAAAAACAAATCAAGAGCAAATAAAAACCTGTTGGTTAGTCACAGTTTATTAAAAAAAAGGCAGGTAATGATGCTTGCTGTTAAACCTGTGTCTAGAAGGGCTTGCCAGTCTTCTAGCTGTTTGGATTGATGTTTTGCCTTATTTTCATTGAAATTTCTTTTGTATTATTTAATTTTATCTTTACATTTGGCCCTTTCCAGACAAAATAATATAGCATTTCTGTTAAAAAAAAAAAAAAATCATATCAACTTGGGTCTTTTTTTTGAAGGTATTATTGGACCTCCTTACTTAGAAACAGAAGTTGGACTCTGTTGCAGCAGTTGCCTTTGCATCAGAGATGTCTCTTGTGTGATCCTTGAGAAAATTCAATCAAGTCTGCTTCCACTATGAGCCTTTCAGAAAGTCTCACCTTGCACGTGCTCTGTCACGGGCATTTAACAGCAGTTAAAATTTCAGTTCCTTGGGCACCCTTGTGCCGAGCAGCTGCCATACTGATGCGTTTTACCCTAAAACCCCGAAAACAAGTAAAGGCTGGCACTGAGAAAAGGGTCCTTGTTTTACTCCTTCCCGCAGTGGTGCCTTTTGCTGTCTAAAGAACTGCACAAGGAAATGCTACAAGAGAAGTCCAAAGAGACCCAGGAGCAGGCAGGCACAGGCAGAGTAACGGCAGAGTGGGACAAAGAATGACGTCGGAGCACCAGAAACCTGAAAATAAAAGGGATGTCCTGATCTGGTCCAGATAAGAGCCCAGCTGGCAACATTGAGGGTAAACAGGTTACGATGCAAGCAAACAAACCTAGCCTGCGAGCTTCGAGAGCACACAAAAGCCGTCCTTATTTTGTCTCTTTTGGCACAGAGGGGAATCTCTCATAGGGGAGAAGAGAGCTGCTGTGCATTTACATCTTTATTTGCTCATTTGCATGGTTTATTGACTAGAGAAAGCTGACTCTCACGCAGTCGGTACTTTTGACTCGAGCCTCTGAAGACAGCTCCAAGTCCTATGCAAATCTAGGGAGATGCTTGAAACGTAGCACTTGAGAGCTTCATTGCTTTGACCGAACTTGAGCCTCTCCCCTTGAACCTATTGCTGGAGTGACCCCTTTCATCCGAGCTATACTTACTTCGAATGAGGACAGGCACCACTACTGTGTAATTGCTGGTTTTACTTATGATCGAGAGGGTGTATTTTCCAGCTTGTGCTTCCTTTATTTGGGAAAAAGCCAAAGATGTAACATATCTATAAAACAGAAAGTAAAGCTGTATTTGTTATCTAGAAGGTAATATGCAGCAGACACAATAAAATGTTAGCTCTTTAGGTCTTGCAAAACCCATTCAGAGATACTATGCAGCACCCTTCAACTTGAAGTGTTTTCATCACGTACCTTCCTACACAAGCAGCACATAGAAACTTATAACCACAGGTACCCAAGCACATGCTTAACTCTGAGCATTGGGAAGGATAGACTTCCTGAACTTAGGACATCTGGGGAGGTCCATGGGGAAAACCTTTACCAACAGTCCTATCCCACATGTTTTGCAAGGGGAGGCAATAATCCAGCCTCAGGTTTGAGGCCAGGTTTGGCTGTGAGAATTAGGATGCTGTTGCTGTTGTTGTTCCTGATCTTCAGTGTGACTCTAACAAGTCACATAATTCTTCATGCTTCAGTTTCTTTGACTATAAAATCTCAACTTCGCCTCATTTTAGCACTGCAAAGCTCAAACTGATCAATGTCAGGAAGTCCCTGGAGACACACATGCATGATGCTATACAAATTAAAAGAATGACTTTAATTCAGACTATTCTTGGCTTTAAGATTCATATGTGTATATATGCCTAAACGACAATCAACAATGTGCTGCCACATGACAACAGTTAAGAAAGATTAGAAGATTTAAACAGATAATGCATTAATATGAAATAAAATGCAAGCACAATCACAGAAAATATTCCATTTGCATCCTAAAAGAAATAATCTCTAAAGGATCTTTGGTCCAGTACATGCCTTGACTTACCGATTCTCTGAGTCCAGTGAAGGTTTACAAGCTTTGTTCTCTTTAAAGAACCAAAAGCATGAAATGATCTCTGAAATGTTCATTATAACTTTTAATTCAATATCTTCAAACACATTGACTTCCACACTTTTAGTTGGCTCATAGATGTTCTCTGTTCCTTGAGAATTCAAATAACACCCATGATCTTCCAAAATATTAGAAATTTGCAGTGCAAGAGGACAGATTGTTATGTAGTTATTAGAAATTAGCTTTATTTGCTTTTTGCATTCAAATATTTTTAAAAGATGCTCTTCTAGAGAAGATTTCCTATATTAATAATGCCTCAACATGCCCAAATATGAATACAAATTGTACTGAAATAACACCGTCATCATACCTTCATTTTATTGGTTTTTTTTTTTCATTTTTACTGTCAAACTTATTCATAATATGTTGAATTCTTCTGCACAAGGAAATACTACAGGATTCCTGTTGAATTAGCTAATTGTATTCTCTAGACAGGCATTTCAGAACAATTTTAGCATCACAGAACAATTTTAGCCAGAAACATGATAATTTCCCTTAGTTATATAGGCTATTCTTTACTCTCATTTTTGTTTCCATTCATGTAGAACCATAGGAAGACACGGAACTATAATACAACCTTTCTCTTTGAGACCTCAATGCAAACGTAGGGCCAGTTTTTTTTTTTTTAGCAACCCGCTTCTTGACTCTGCATCATCTGGCTAGACTGCTCCTCAACTCCTTGAGGGCTTTACTAGGTAAGGAACATGCACACTTTTCATTTCCTCACCATTGCATAAGGCTAAAGGAGAATCGCAAACAGAAAGAGAATATTTCACAGTTATTCTGAAAGCCACCAACAGATTAAGGAGTCTCTAAGCTTAGCTGCAGCAAAAGGTGGCAAGTAGATAGCTCCACCTGAAGAGTAGCCTTAAATGTCCCCCTTACTTTGGTGGGTGCCATTTATCTGGCTTAAGTTTATGGAAGGATGGAGTTCATTGCATCCTCTGCCCTGCACTATGCTTGGCCAGTTGGTTCTTATTCTTTGCTCCTCTTTCATTCTTTTCCTTGATCTGAGAAGTATCTAGAGATAACAGCCATATTCTTCTTCCTCTGATACAAGGACGGCACAGCTTTCATTGGTATACCTTCATTTGTTATCCAAATTATTGATTTATCTGCTCAGGAATGAAAATGATTTCGTAAGACTAACTTGAAACAAGAATCCTGAAGAAATATTTTAATCACAGGTCTCAGCTGCTTTATAATTTACTTAAACACCATCTCTTCTTGGCCTTCTGCCATTTTGAGTCAGAAGAGAATAAAAAAAAAAGTCATATTTGATTCCTTATCCAGCTTTGGTGTTTCAGTCAAGCTTTAGATCAGGCAGAGATTTATGGGCTTTGGTGGTGGGAATAGAGGGTGGTGCAGCTTCCCCACCAGTCCCAGCAGCTGTGGCACATACACACCACGGCAGGCCAGTGGGGTTCACCCTATGGCCTTGGCAATCCCCTCTAAGGGCACGTAGTTTTTTACATTGATACATTTCCAGCAATATTCAGGCATGCTGATGTGAGACAGCATCAAGGCAGCAATTAAAAAATCAGTTTTAGAGAAAAACGGTACTTAATCTATTTACAGTTTCAAAGCACGAATTGCGATACACACTTTTCTCTAACCTTCTGTAGTCGTATTTGATCTAAGTCTGGTTATTTTGACTGACATCCCCACAGTCTAAAGGTTTAGGGTGTTGCAAGCTTCTGGGAAGGTATGTCTGGAATGGTCAGGAATATTTTAAAGCAACTTGTTCTCTGTTAGATTACCTTGGGAGATACCGATGTCTCTTTGAGAGAACCTTCAACCTTCTGGCTGATAGACACACACATAATCTCAGATGTAGTTTGATTCATTGCAGAAGTGAAAGTAACTGCTGTCATAACAAGAACTGTAAAACAGAAATAGAAAACAAATGTAATCATGTCTAGATCTCTAGTCAGAGATAATTGTTTTAGTAAAAATAAAATAAAACAAAACCTTAGAAAGATTACATATTAAAAAAAAGGCAAAAAGGAATATGCAGATATATCGTGTGCATTTGCAAACTCCGTATTTGTGTACTGCAGCTGAGTGGAAGCACTACTCAGAGAACCTTTCAAAAGCACAGATACATCACGCTTTAGAAGCATGTATCATAATACTGCAGAAAACGTCTAAAGATAAAAGCCTCTAGGTGTTACAGAGGCCTCTTTAGAAAACACATTACAAAACACAGGCTCCCTCTTGCAGCTCACTTCTGTATTAGTGTGTCTGAAAGGGCCCTGCAGCACCAAACCCTGCAGCTGCAGGTCAGCGTTTGCTCATTGTGAGACAGAGGATGATCATGCACCATCCCTCCCACTGGCACTATGGAGGTGTCCAACACTCCCCAAGCACCCCTCACTCCTGCTCAGAGCAATGGAAAATAGAATCCCGCAACTTGCAATGGTAAAATAAAGTCCTCCAGCTCATCCAGGGACTCAAAATCTAGTCTTCCCTTTCCCTTCTCTCCAGGACAGGCTGTACTTGATCCGACATACTGTACACTCTCCTGAGCCTTCCTGGCATGGATTTGTGCACACCAGCAGCTCGCAAACGAGGTCCAGGTTAGATGCTTCTTCCCTTGAGCTGCCATTCACAGCCTTGTTGTCTTTACCCTCCAGTAAGCAAACAAGGTAGCAATTCCCACTCTTCTGAGGAAAGCAGACGCAAAAATTGGAGGGCAAGGAAGAGCAAGCCCATGGCTTTCTCCTGCCTTCTGCTTCCTCCATACCTCCCTGGCTCTGTCATGCCCCAGGAGCCTACACGGCCAGGGCAGTTCACTTGCCAGGTCCCAGCCCTAGTAGGAATAGCAAATGTAATTTCTTCCTATGCATAAGGAGCAGTGTGGGAAAGCTTCTGGTGCCTCAATGGCATCATTTCTCCAGAATGCTTCATATGAGCCTTTCTGCGGGGATTGCAGTTCGAAAAGGCACCTTTTAGCCTCAAAGGAGCTATATAGTAACCATGTCCCCACCATTGCACATAAGAAAAACAGAAGTCGGACTACATAACTGGCTGGGTGAAATGGGTCTGATTTCCAACAAGTCCTTAAAGCCAGCTCTTAAGAGTACAAATAAGCACTGAATCATAAAGTAACATCTCTCACCTGGTGATTTGAAAATTTTTACCCTCAAGCCTTGTTTTTTAACATTCCTTTTTTTTTCCCCCAACCCCCCTCCCTTTCTTTCCCCTCAGCTCCTGAGATGATTGGACATAAGGCAAGGTGCAGAGTTGGAAAGAGAAAAAAAAGTAAATACATCAGTAAGTCCTTGAAGGATGAAAGTAATGAGACTGTTTCTGCAGGTGATGGAAAGAGCAAAACTGGAAAAAGGAAGAAATGAGCAATAGCTGCTACCATCTCCTCTTCGATGTTTGTGCCTTCCGGGGCTGCCCGAGCTCTAAGCTGGCAACACTTTGACAACCTCACCTCAGCCTCCTTGGCAAATGTGGATTAAGACTGAGTCCTTCTCATCCAGGCACCTAATATAAACCTCATTTTGGGTGCCAGCTTTCCCCGGGATACACAAGCAATGGTCTGCTTTTTCAGGGCTCTGAGGAAGATCCTGTCTGTCTGTGATCCCTAAGAAAGGTGAACAGGACTTCTTTGTGAAGACATGTATCTTCCTCCATTGGCTATAAAGATAATGTTGGCAATTCTTGAGACATTGAGTGCCAGAGGGTAGATGAAAGGCAGGTATGCATTAGGTACCTACACCAAGCATGCTGAATTCCTCCCCATCGAATCAACTCTGGATTCCTGTCCTCCCACCAGCCTTTCACTGCTCACGCCTTCCCTGCTCAGCTTTCTTCACTTTGTTTGTTGGCCACTTTACCTTTCAAACCAGAGATCAGCTGACAGTCTCACAGCCAGGGGCTTAGCTAATGGAAACCTACCTACACCCACCGATTTTCAAGACACACCAGCTGAAACCATCTGAAAATACAGCCCCAAAACTTCAACTCATTTGGCCTGTTGAGCATTCCCTTACTTCAGCGTTCCAATCCACAAATAGTTTTAGCTTCTGGTTGTACAAGCTATGCCTGGCACTACTCTTTTTTGATCGCATCGCCTTGTTAGCAGGATGCCTAATGCCACAGCAGGAAAGAGAAAGATGTATTTAAACACCAACAGGGCAAAGATTTGCAGCTAAGAGCTAGGTAGAAGCAGACAAATGTCGTAAGCAGACTGTGAATGAGACATGCAAACAAGCTGCCTGATGAGCTGGAACGGCACCTACAAAGGACAGTATGTGGGAGCATATGCTGGAAGAGGGAGCAGTGAGCACTCCGACACACGTATAAGGGAAAATGGACTCCTTGTCCTGTTAACTGCTAGAGCTTGTCACAGCTGTCCCCTGCCTTTATTCCTGTGAAATCCAGCAAGGTTTTCAGGGTAAGGAAGGATATTTTGAACCTGAGATGACTCCAGCTACTTTACGGTGATAAAAACTGAATAATGTGATAGTATTTACGAAACATGGAGTGGCCTAAATTTGTGTAGGTCTTAGAGAAATACATTCCATTGACAAAATAGAAAGTGAGAGCAGGAATGAGCCTTTCAGAAGAAGCAGAATCAAGAAAAGAAATATTGGGAAAATGGAAATGCTCTGATACACTGTCTTGATCTTTCAGCTTCTAGCCGGCCTGTTCAGGGGCTGCTCTAACGGTCTGCACATCAGTCATCCTTCCGAGAGCCCAGAGTAAGAACTGCAGAGACTGAAAGCACTGGGTAAGGAATATCAAATATGTAGCTTGCATAATCATCCTGTGTATTGCCCAACTGTAGTGAAGCTGGAATGGAAACAAATTGTTACTCTAAACAGCTTCTGTTTATGCTTACTTTCCATCTTCATTATCTTTTTATAGGTTATACAAAAATAAATGCAGTAGGAGAAATCTTGTTCCGCTGAAGTCAGACAAACCTCTAGTTGCCATAAACTGAGTCAGGATTTAATCAAGATGTGTAGGCACATACATGTGGAAATGCCTGTACAAGTCAAAAAGTGGGCTTGCATGTTACAGCGCTCAGAAGAAAGGCCTGAATCTACCGGAGAGAGAGCAAACCTAGAAGCTACGTTTAAGCAAATTCATCCATCAGATGGTTGAACTAATGGAATGGCTGACAAAATTTTATTTTCAAATGGGGGATGACTAAAGTAGCTTTTGGAAAACTGGGAAAGCCACTCCAAAGTATGCTGAAAGTCTGAGTTTATCAGGAAGGGAATAGCTGAGGAACTGGAGCCCTGTGGTGGATGAAAAGAAAACCTGTCTCTTCATACCATGGGATGCACCTTGTGTTTGTGTTCAGCTCAGGGCGCTCAGTATTCTATGTAGCAGTCAGGCCTCTCCTAGACATCTTCCGCTCTGCTTTACATTTCAGGAGACCTACATAAACCAAACCACGTTTTGCTTCTTATTTGGCTTCTGACTGTTTTCTCTGGGTGAGACTCTCTGGATCAACTTCGCAGAATTTTCTTCCTGACCAGGGAAGACCCTTTTTTTCAGGAAAGCTCTAGTTCTCCCACAGTCATGTGCTCCCAGAAACACCTCTGTAAAAGCGGTGACATGGATGAGCCTAATGTGCACACATTAACTCCTAAAATCCCCCACATCTTTGCATGTGGCTGCCTTTTTCTCAAACTACCCCAAAGCGGTGGATCCTGAAGTGAGAAGTTTACTCAATTATGATAAAAACTAGAGGGAGGCAGGATAGGTAGAAAGAACTGATCTTAAATGAATTCCTACCTTTTATCCATATCTTATTTCTCTCCCATCAAACTTTTCTCCTTCCCCATCTTTTAGCACACCTTCCTTCCTCAGTGTCTTCACCCTTTCAGCTTAAATAACTCCCAGCTTCCAAAGAAATGCAACCTGTGGGTTCATTCTCACATGATGATGGGGTCAGAGGTGTCGCTATGCATTGAAGAATAATAACCATGTTAAAACCAGGGTTTAACAAGCAAGGTGGGTGACGAGATGCCTCTGTTGCAGCTCACGCTAATTGTGACTACTTGTTGTAACAATGGATGGGGTCAGGACCAGTCATTTATCTGGTCTTACCAGTTAATTACAACAAACATCTCATGAACTGATTTAGTTATTTACAGTCATGCTCAAGCATGACTGAGATTTGAGATGGAAAAAAAAAAGCCTATAGAGTGTGGTGGTTCTTCAGGAAGGGTTTAGTGGAAGGAACCAAGAATCTCTAGGCTCGAATCACTGAGTGGGAGAGCAGCGAGAGGGGAGCAGGGGAGGCCATGGGGCTTCGGAAAGTGCTTAATTAGGCTCTATGTACTGAGTCAAAAACTAACAATGAGAAACAACACTGATATGATACAGTGTCCTGGAATGCTACTGTCACCTGCCAGGCTTGTTTGCCACTGCCTGCAACCCTCCACCTGGACTATTTTCCCACCTGGATCGGCCTCCCCACCGTTTTTACCACCTGAAGCTGGTCAGGCTACGGCATTACACGCCGTTTCTTGCCGGGGCTCTTCTGTCCGGGCGAGGAGTCTCCGTGCAGAGAGACCGAGAGCTGCCAACACCAACACACCGACGCGGAGAACGCCCGGGGTGGCGGGGTGGGGGTGGGGTGGGCGGGCAGGCGGCCGCCGCCAGGGGGCGCTACCGCCCCGCGCAGCCCCGCGCAGCCCCGCGCAGCCCCGCGCAGCCCCGCGCAGCCCCGCGCAGCCCCGCGCAGCCCCGCGCGCGCTCCGCACGCACGGGCGGCCCTCTGCAGTGCGGGGATAGTTTCCCGGCTCGTAACTAACTCGGCCAGTTGGGCCGCTGTTCGCTTGCGGAGGGGCTGCCCTGCGTCCGCGCATGATTAGGAAATGAAACACGGAAGAAGTATTTCTGGTAAATTCTTTCCTACATTAATTAAATCGTTGGTGTTGGAAAATTGATTTTTTTTTTTTTAATTTTCGTCTTCCTCGGGCATTCCAGCAAACTTTTTAACGCTTTTCTATCAAAAAAGACAGAAATCTTAAAACTACTGAGCCTTTCTGGGGAGATCCCGTGGCTCTCCTTGCATGGCTCGCATAGGATTCTGACTCGATTCTGTCATTTTGAAACAAAATTTTAAAAAAGGCATTTTTCTTCACAAGAAAAACTTCCTATTGAGCAGAACATCTTCAAATGGGTTGTGCCCCTATTTATTTTGGTGGTCTCAAAGACATTTCTTCTGAAGAGATATTAAACCAGAACTTTAAAAAACATAAACTTTAAAACATAAACTTGTCACCGTAAATAGCTATTTCTAATTCATCCAGAGCAAGTGTCGGCAAAGGGTTCTGCTGCTTGTTAACTTAGTCTATGTCAGCTTCTGTAGTAAAACTACAGTGCCTCTGCCTAAGGAGTTCTCTTCCCAAGACCTTCCAAATTTAATCTATGCCTGAATCTAAAAGATCTCGTTACAACATCTGAGAAAGAAAGAGGTTTGCTCAATCTGCCTCAGGAACGTCACTGCCAAGACCCACCTACTCCAACACGGTTTGCCACATGCAGTAGTGAAGATTATGTCAACAAATTAATTTTCTGGTTCTTTAATTTTCCTCATCTTTTCCTGACAACCCTACAGTTTCATGTCCCAGATGAAAACAGCTGTGAGGAATTTACTCTTCTACGTTTTTTGTCTATCTAATGACTTGGTCACCATTTCCAAGAATTTGTTCTCTGTCTTGTTATGTCCTAACATATTTTTGGCAGGGATTTCAGCAAAATTCATCTTTTGGATAAATGCTGCCTTTCAATGCTAGTACCTTCCTTCTTAGAGGAGGACAGTCAGCAGCCCTGCCTATGGCTCGCTGCAGCCAGCTTATAAATTACGAATGTAAAGCTTGTAAATTAGAATGATCGAGATGGCTGAAGATTTCAAATCAGGAATCACACTGGGCATGTATTTTACACTCCTCTGTCAGAGAACCAAACAAAACCTTCTTCAACAGAGCAGATAACTGGGTGTCAGCAGAGCTACTCCTGCTTTTTTACTGAATCCTTGCAGGTATGTTTGCTTCAGTGCCGTATGATGACACGAAATGCAGGCACATTCTTCACATGATACTATTTCATATCCAACTTTATTGACTACTTTTGCCATTGGCTTTATTGCAGACTGATAGCCAAATCATGCTCTGTTATTTGTACCGTGATTTCAGCATTCATTTAAGCCAGGATGAATAACAATCCAGTTTGACTTATATATATTTCTATAATTTTTCAGACTTTCTAATCATATTCCTGAGTACTTGAGACCTGCTGTTCCTCTGGCTGTGAGTTGCTGTTGGTGAGGGATTGTGTGCATTTATGAGCAGCCGAAGTCCTTTAGCTGTTGCAGGCTTCTTTGCTAAATATAAACCGGCCTTAGCACTGTGTTGCTGCTTAATTTATAGATTTGCTTTGAAATCACCTCAGCCTATGCCAGAAAATCATGGGTTTTATCTGAAAAAAAAAAAAAAAAAATCTTCTTAGCATGGAGCAAATGCTGGAGCCTGAAGCAGATATTTAGCTCTGTTTTATCTCTCTGTCCTGCCTCTTCTGGTTTTTATTTACCTGGGCTTGGGTGAGAAAGGACTGCAGGGTTGTATTCAAACCCTTATCTGCCTTTCATTTCACTAGATAACTTTCCATCTACCTTTCCTGTGAGTCCGAGATAAAGGCACTGCTCGAACTGCTGAACTGTTATTTTGCTTGTTACTATTCATTTTGCCTGCTTTGCGTGGGACTAGCTGAATAAATGACAGCCCTTCCACAGTCTTCCCCAACTGTGATCCCATGGTGACTTCTCAGCTTGGGCTGGTGCTCACAGGGACCTCACTGAAATCCCTGGGACTGCTGAGGACACCCCTTTTTGGGAAGTGGTTGAAAAGTGGCTGAAAAGGCAGTGAACTTCAGCTACCATGATAACCTCCTTTTCTGAGGAAAAGCCTACATGTGGCTGGTTCTTCTGCTTCTTTCATCCTCTCAAGGGAGCTTCTTCTTGGCTCCCACATCACCCAGACCTTTCCACCCCACTAAGTATGGTGAACAATGGTATCCTGGGCCACATTAGGAAGTGTTTTGCCAGCAGGTAGAGGACCTTCCCCTCTACTTAGCACCGGCAAGGACACACCTGGAGTACTGTGTCCGGCAGTGGGCTCCTTAGTATGAGAGAGGGATGGACATACTGGAGAAAATCCAGAGAAGGGCCACAAAGATGATTAAGAGACTGAAGCATCTCTCCTATGAGGAAAGGTTCAAAAAGCCAGGATCGTTCAGCCTCTGAGAAGTCTCAGATATCAGTACCTGATATCAATACAAATACCTGAAGGGAGGGTGTAAAGAGGATGGAGCCAGGCTCTTTTCAGTGGTGCCCAATGCCAGGACCAGAGGCAACGGGCACAAACTTTTTCACCGTGTGGGTGACTGAGCCCTGGCATAGCTTGCCTGGAGATGTGGTTGTCTCCACCCTCAGAGATATTCAAAAGCTCCCTGGACAGAGCCCTGGGCAGCTGACTCTAGGTGGCTCTGCTCCAGCAAGGAAGTTGGGCCAGATGACCTCTAGACATCTCTTCCCATCTCAAGCTTTCTGTGATTCTGTGAACAAAGAAGCACTGGTGTGATGCCACCACAGGAGTCCCTCACAAATCAGAAAGTGGCATCGGGCTGTCATTCTTGACTGTTCTCAAAAGGATGTTTGCTCGTGGGAATGGCATGTTTGTGCCATTAAAATGCTGGATAGACAACCCTGAAGCAAAGCAGAGACATCTCATCTAATGACATAAGGAAGTTTGCTTTAACTATTTTTGTTTTAAACTGCTTTGTGTTTAAGTACTCCAATCTCATTACCTGACGCACTCTAGCACTTCTACTGACATTACTGGAATTAGCAACCTCTTGCAAGCAAGGGCTACTTTATCTAAGTACCTAAAAGTATGAGATTTCTGGCACCTCATCAACAATGAGAAGAGAATCTGCCGAAAAGAGAAATGAAAACAGAAGATGGCAGATAATGAAATGATACTATTTATCATTCTAGTATTGTAGAACTTCCCTTTTAAATGAAAAAAACAGTTTCCACAACTGACTATAGTATACTATACTGTACTGTGCGAGAAGGGAGCTTGGAAGGTCTGAATTGTGTATGGGGAAAGGATGGACAGAAAGAGGAAGAGTGGGAGAGAATGGTTTCACTTCAAATTAAGCCCAGACTACAAAGAAAGGAGTAAGTAACATCTTCCTTTTACAACAGTAACAGAGCTAAAAATCCAGGCGATAAGTTAGCTTTCCTGTCTGTTTACCTTGTTCAGTTTTTTCCGCAGTTTTTAAGGAAATAGCTTAGAAAAATAAGGGAGCTGTTCCTTCCTTTGGATGGGAGATAGACACACAATGTTTATCCAGCTATCTGTCGAACTTTGTCTTACTTCTCATGAAATACAGAGAAGAAAGAAAAGTCTATCCTTCAAACACACCGGCAATTTCTAGGGTCTTATATGTGTTTGAAGGGCTACAGATTCCTTAGGGAAGCATTTTGCATCACATTTCAGTTTAGAGTCCTACAACATCTTAAATTTATTGCTGTTAGCAGCAATAGGGTTAAGCCAAATGAGAAATAAGGTCTTCCTGCCCATTCGAGAAATGTTGCTGTTTGTTGGCTCTGGACTGGTTTTTTGGTTCCTATTTTCCTTTTAAAAGTGTGTGATCACTGGGATTAAACAGTCCATGTCCTTTTCTAGTGTTACTATAAAAAACTGAAATTGCTTGCTGCCTTCATTGGTCATCCACTCCTGCTCTTCCACATTTTTGCTCTGTAAATGTTTTACTTTCCAATTTAATTTCCACTGCTGTTTGCTGGACCTTTTCATCCCTGCCTTTTGCAGCAAACATCTCCATGAAGATTTTCGGAACACTTGACTCAACCCAATGACCCACACTAACTTCTCAGCTAACAGCGCAGAACCTGAAATGTGGGTGAGTTTATGTCATAAAGTTTCAGGTCTTTTGAAGGGTACATTTGCAGAAACCTGTGAACGAGAGGTGCTCTGTGCTATATTATTTTGGGGTCATTATAGGAAGGGATGCTGCAGAAGGACAGGATGCCCACAGCTCTGCTCCACTGACAAACCTGCCTCAGCTGAGCAGTCACAGCAGCACGCACCCACTCATTGCTGGGCAGAGACATGGGAGTGGCCCTGGCAGTCAGTCTACGCTCTGGGCATCTTCCAGCTTCTCAGGAACTTGAAATACAGTTAATCTGAGAAATTTTCTGGAGAAAAGCGGGAGCCAAGCAAACAGGTCCAAACCTCAAAAGAAATAAAACACCTATAGTTTAAGTTGCATTTACTTTACTTGGAAAGTAACACTTTTCCTGCACAATCCTTTCACCTTCAGGAATCTTCACTTCAGAAGCGATACCTTATCTTCTGATCCATGAAATACATGGTGATGGATGACCACAAAAATATGTTCTGCTGGGCATGACTGTATTCCTGAGAAAGCAGACTAGGTACTGGCCTTATCCAGCATTCACAGCTGGCTTCTACCCAGGTTTTTGCATGTTTTGGTAAAGAGACTGTAGTCAGGATCAAACTTGATTCCCCCTGGGGTGCTCATTGATTTCACCTCCCTGCCAGTGGCAGGGCTCGGTGCCTCAACTTGCTCTGGAATGTTTGTCAGCTGGTTTGTTGGAAAGAAATTGGTGTATTGCTGGGAGAGAGACAGATCGTGCAAGCGCATGGATCCCAAGCATTTCTGGGGTTCTCCTTAAAAGGAGAGGTGTGCTGGTCCATCTCATATTTTTCTGTGTCTGCGCCGCAGGAATGTAATGGACACCTGTGAGGGGTTTTTTGACAGTATTGTCCTATAGTTTTTGGGCAATCAGACACGCCATAATCTAATCCAGAGCTTGTTAGGGCCTGAGTTTGCTGTCCTTGCTCATGCAAAATTTCCTCTCATTTGCCAGCCACAGGGACATCTCAGTCAGCATCTCACAGATTCATTTCTCTCAGATGCCCCGAAACTCTCTTAGTCAGAGAGGGTGCAACAAAAATGGAGGGGGCAAGAGCGGTTGTAAATGGAAAACTTGCCCTGATGAGAAAAGTCACCAGAAGTCTGTTCATCACGTACAAGGGTATGTATCCCTGCATACAAGGGTTTATAGTGATAGGACAAGGGGCAATGGGTTTAAACTGAAAGAGGGTAGATTTAGATTAGATATAAGGAAGAAGTTTTTCACTAAATGGGTGGTGAGGCACTGGAACAGATTGCCCAGTGAAGCTATGGATGCCCCAACCTTGGAAGGTTGGATGGGGCTTTGAGCAACCCAATCTAGTGGAAGGTGTCCCTGCCCATGGCAGGGAGTGTTGGAACTAGATGATCTTTAAGGTCCCTTCCAACCCAAACCATTTTATAATTCTATGTTACTGCCTCAGTTCCCAGGCCCATCCATTTTTGCACTTCATCCTTACAACGCAAGGCTAATTGTACAGTAGGTAATATTCTCTTTAACCACAAGCTCTTGCTGTGTATGACCAGAAAAAGTTAAGAAGTTGAGGAACTGGAATAATGCTGTTAATGTAAATAGCTGTATTTACATATATAGTATTGTATATATTCATTTCTAAGGATCTTGGGATTACATTCCTTGCTGCTGTTGGGGAGCATTTATTTCCAGCAAATAACACGGGCAAGATACTTTTTCTTTCCTGCAACTTTTGCAGTTCTGAGCCTATAATTTAAAGAGAGACCTTGTGCCTTAAGTCTACAGGTATTGTGGAGATTCTCCTCTAAGTGTTATTATAGTTCAGTTTTTCTTTGCTGGTTAATTGTTGCAGTTTCTGATGATGCTGGTTCATCACATGGATACCGTCTGTTGTCTGCACAATTTATTACTAGGTCTTATCTCTAGATAATAGATAGATTCTTAAAGGGAACACACACATTTTTAAGAAATTACATGTAATTCATTAAATGCTTAACATTTTTTAAAACAAAACTGCTTTTAAAGAGTGGTCTGCTAGGGAGAGCTGTATGAAGCTAGCAGCTCTCAGGATTCCTGCTGTCAGCTCTGCCTTTGATCCTTCAAATCCTAGCCATATTGTATGTCCAAAAGCATTTGCTTTTTTCCCCCTGTAACAGCTAGCCTTACAAGAAGCAACAATGCCTCCCCTTGCCTTGACTAAATAATATTTCTACAGAAAGAACACCAGTCCTCCTGGAGGATAATTACCCCTTGGGGCTCTCACACATTTTGCTCTCTCTCTGCAGAACCGTCTCTTAGCTGCACTGAAGTCTATCCGTTCCAGGGTCCTTTGGGCACCATCGCATCCCAGATGCTACTCATGTTTATTTAGTTACGCAGCCTGCAAGCCTAGCTAAACTCAGTCAAGAAGAAAACACAGAAATCCTTCTTTGGCAGGGTTTGCTTAGTAGTAGTATCAGCAATCATGCAAAGCAGGAGATCATACAGTACTCATTTTCATTTTTATTCCACCTTCTCTTCAAATAGCTCACGTAGACTTTCAACCATGAATGAATAATACCTAACAACTGCTCTTTGAAGTAAATAATATTATCCCTGTATATGGAGCTGAAAATGGACCGCAGATTGTTAAATAACTTTCCCATGCATGCATCATAACTGTGTCGATCAGAAAAAAACACACTCTCTTTTTGTTTTAGTCCTGTATTTTGAATGAGCAAGATCATGGTTGATAGGAACAAGCCATTTATTTTAGAGCTAGAGAAAAATACTTTCAGGCATTTGAGACGGAAGCAAATGTAATTCCTTTTCTCTTAACTGTTAAATGTTGGGATGATTTTCAGTAGAGGAAATAAAGCTTTAAAATCCAAAACTCTTCACTCTAACAAAACAAAGGGACTTTCTGGATATTAATATCATGCCTTCTTCTACTGAAATCATTGAACAACAACAAAACCTGGTGAGATACAGATGCATTGTTACATCTCACTCTACCAAGGTATCTGATTTACAGATTATTTACTTGGGAAACTGCAGATAGATTGTTTAAAGTGATCAGGTCAAGCTAGCATTAACACCAGGAAACACATTTACATCGGGGAAAAAGAATAAAAAATCAGTATATTTAAATACTTTTTGCCTTGAGCATGAAATGTATCAGGTGCTGTGAGAGCAAAAGCCAGGCTGGGCTGAGAAAGATGAGGGTGATGGGAGAGAGAAGAGCATCCTCAGAACACAGATAAAAGATGCGGGCGAAAATGAATGGATAAGAAATAAAAGGAGAAAGAAAGGAAAGATGTGAAGGGATGCAGTGAGAGACTGAGAAATGGAGAGGTAAGGGTACGAGGAGCAGTGTGGGGAGACCTTACCTGCTGGCTGAAACAGGCTTCTAGTGGGGCAGCTGAGGGACCAGCCCTCTGCCATGGCTGGTGATGCCCTGCTGTCCCCCAGCACGAGTGAGTGAAACCAAGCCACGCAGGTGGTTGACTTAAGGGTATGCGTCACTGCCCACAATGAAACCACTTCTTCAAAGTGGCACCCGAGCCTGAAGGAAATGGCTGTGGGACAGGGAGAAAAGGGCCTCTCTGGGCGTCGGGCAGCGTCTTCCTTGTGTCAGAGGATGCCACCGCCAAGCCAAGCAGCTGCCTCCACTCTGGCTGCTCAGTCCTCGCCTGGTTCTTTAGTGCTTGACTCACACTTCTAGAAAAACATACTTTCTTGGATAAATTCGGTGCAGCTGACTGTTTGCTGTTTCACCTCAATTCTTATTTTCAAAGCAGCTATAGTTTCTGCTTTCATGCACTGGCAGTCTGCATAATTTCTCTGACTATTGATGAGAGGAAGAGCAAGCAGTGCTGCCAAGCTAAAGAGCTCAGAAAGAAAATCCAAATGAAGTTTGCGTGACGCCATGGGAATACATCTGCCGTCGCAGGCTGAGGGAGGTTTCCTGTGCTGGGTGAGCACTTGGACTTCTGGTGACAGAGGACCTGCTGTGGTCCTCTCAGAGAGCTGAGGGGGCTGCCACCCAGACGGGGAGTGGGTTTGCATCATGGGGCTGTGTTCACTCAAGGGGGAACAGGGAACTAGCACTGTCTGCAGGAAAGTTCAAACCTAGCTACAGCTGCTCTAAAGTCAATTTGCAGATGGCTTGTCTAGAGGATAAAAATAAAGGCCTCCAGGCTCGTTCTCAGACGTGAGCCTCTAGGGACACATCTGTCCTCGGCCTGTCCCTACTTGCCACCTCCCTCAGAATGCAGCACGCCAGACCTGCCTCCTCATTACCTCCTGGTTTCTGGTATGTAAAGGGTCAAACTAGCTGGCCCATGACTGAAGTTGCTTGCCCCAGTGAGGCCTCCTGGTTGCCTGGTACCAGCACAGGACACTGCAGAGGGGCAGGCAGATCTCCCCAGGTGCCAACAGCTGTGCATTGCAGCCCCTGGGCAGAAAGTGGATCCAGTTCTAAGGGATAAGCGGGATCATATGCCCCAGATATGCTCGGGGATTTTAATTATTCATTCAGCTGTTATATTTGTATATACATATATATGTCATTGGTACACAGTCCCAGCATAGATGAGGTTGGAAAACACCTCTGGAGATCACCTAGTCTAGCCCCTGTTCATAGCATGATCAGCTAGCACAGGTTGCCCCAGAGCACATCCAGTAGGGTTTTAAGTATCTTCAAGGACAGAGACTCCACAATTTCTCCAGGCAATCTATTGAGGGCTCAATTACCTTCACAGTAAAAAAGTCTTTCCTGACATTCAGAGGGAACATCCTGGTTTCAGTTTGTGCACATTGTCTCTGGGCCTGTTACTGGGTCCCACAGAAAGGTGTCTGGCTCCCCCATCAGATATTTATACACACTGGTAAGATCCCGCCAGGTCTTCTCTTCTCCGGGCTGAACAGTCCCAGCCCTTTCACCCCCGTCTTATATGCCAGGTACTCCAGATGTTATCATCCTCATGGCTCTTCACTGGACTCACTCCAGTAAGTTCATGTCTTTCCTGTCCTTTCAGCACCACATCTACATGCAGGTTTTGACCTCAGAAACCAGGTTGCAGACAGTTTGTGCTTCTATTCTGAAACTACCAGACATCTACCCCAGTCACTTACTGCTTGTGGGCAGCTGGGTGGCATGGCAATGACCTGTCTGAACTCTTACATATGTTCTAAAAGAGTGGATGCTTGTCGTTTGCATCCTTTCATTTAAAATTGGCAAGTGAGCAAAATGCTTTGTTTTCTCTTCCACCTGATGCACTCAGCACTGGAAGCTGCTGGGATTTCTTTGAAGATATATTACCTTTTTGTGGTTCAGACAAGGGAAAATGAACATTAACTTTCTTAATTGTAAGTAAGAGAATCTGTCGCTGGTGATTCAGCTGATTTGGTATTAAAAGTCTAATGTACATGTGATGTTTTCAGATTAAAAATGTCTGTGAAAGATGCCATCAGCTAGGACAGTTCATATCTACTGAATGAGGCCAAAATAAATGCATAAAATCTGCCATATTAGCTTATTCCTAAAGATGTTGGACTGGGGATGGAGGGGGTTCAACAAATATGTCATACATGTGTATGACACTAAAGCATTCTTCTGAATGAGCAGGGTTTCTCCCCCACAGGAGAATGGCTTTGGTTACCAAGTTATTTTACCCAAGTTATTGCATAACGGTTATCTCACGGTTGGCCTTCACTGCAACAGTTAGATAAAGCCAGCTCCAGTGGGAGTAGCCACATGGTAAGAAACTCTTTAGCTAAACCATATGACTGAATTACCAGCACAGTGAAACTACTTACATTTCAGTGCTTCGACTAATATGAACTCTAGCTTAGGGCTAGACCACTGCCCCACACATCATTAACATAGGTGTTAGCAGGAGCACTTCAGGGTCAACTCCTGACTTGTTACTTCATTTGAATCTAAAACTTCACTGAGTTGGAATGAATTTCTGTTTGCATGTGAATGCGAGTCTGGTTAGGAGCAACATTTGGTTACTTCCAGATACTGTTAGTAAAGACAACTGCCTAGTTAGGGACCCATGGGTATTACCACAGCAGGTTGGTCCATTCAATTCAATATCCTGACTGCCGTATTAGTAATGCTCAAATACTTCAAGGGAAAATTTAAAAAAAACCCTGATTTTGTGGAATTATATCCTCAAGAGTGGTAGTTTCCTTTAGACATCAGACAGCAGTTGGTGTATATCCTGAACTATCAGGCTTCGTTACTCTTCCTTCAAGAAATAAATGAACAAACACTAAATTCTTGTCTAATATTACTGTGGACTTCAATCATGCTTATATTTTTGTAAACCTTGCTAACTTTTTTCCTTAATGATATACTATAATGATAGACTTTAAAGGTTAAATTTGGATTATGTGAAAATCCTTTTTAGAAATATTTCCTTTGATCTGCGTCAATAATATTAAGCAATGCCAGTTTTGTAAATAAAGATGATATCTTTTGATAGACCAGCTGTTACTGTTGAAAAAGACAGTGTTCAGGCATTACTTTTTCCAACTACTTGCTTGGTTTAATACGATTCCTACCTACAAAACTTGTCTTGCCTATGCCTTAAAAAAAAAAAATAATCACAGCTACGTTGACTCTATCCCTCAAAAAGTATTCTTATTTGTTTGCATTATCTGATGCTAGCCTGCACTTCAGGATCTATTTCTATGTGATTTACTAAACATGTTAATTTGGATCAACACAAAGAGAAACTGTCATTCTCAATAGCAGACACGGCTTTCTCAACACTCGTCTGAAAGTTAGGGGAGAGCTACTTGGCACTCATCACCTGATTTGGTTCAAGAAAAGAGCTCTTGGCAGGGCTTTCCTTCCCAAGGATTTCTTTTTTTCTCCGTGCGCACTCCCCCCCTTCCCTAATTTTTCATCCCATAATGTTTGGTTCTGCCTTTCTGTCAGAGCTCATAGAAACTCTGTCACTTGGGGCTATGGCTGCATGCCTGCATACAGGAGTATTTCTCCATATCTGGATCAAAAAGCACACCACAGTTATGACGTGACTACACAGTGGGACAAGACCCAGGGGCATCTGTCTGTTTCTCATTCATCTTGCTCCCTGGATCTCATGCAAGTAAACCTGGGTAAGTGCCCAGGAGAGGAACAGCAGCACTCTCCATATAGGTGCCAGCTTCTGTAAACAGGAGACCTAGCTTTGTCAAAAAAAATGATAACATCATCAATCACTGCTCTGCAGGAATGCCCACTAAATCTCCATGCCCTGCACAAGGCAGTGGAGCAAGTTCAACCAGATAGCGAATGGCCAGCAGGACTCTTCAGTGCTCCAGCTGACCAGCAGGAACAGGCAATAAAAATAAAATTCTGGAGGAGAACACATGGTTACGATTAATGAGAAAGTGTCAGGCTCCCATATCAACACTTTGAAGCTCCAGGTCAGCCTTCAGGCCAAGTCCTTATATGTAGTTAACAGAACTGAAGAGACAGGAGAGGTGGGAGTTTGCCAGAGCCACAAAAAGGGGCTGATGCCATCTCGAGCCTCTTCCCATTACTGGCTCTGCTCTGCTGGCCAAGAGAATGCAGAAAAGGCAAGGGACGCTTCCAAGTCAGTTTGGTGCTCAATCGCTCAGGTACAGCACTTACACCAACTTTGGTAAGGGAGAACCCAAAGAACCAAAACACCTTTGGCTCCGTACAGCACATCTCACTGCTGTCTGGGCATTCTGGAAGGCAGGATCATGTCCTACTGCCCAGTCCGCTATCTCAGCTCTTCCCGCATTCAGTGGGAATGTTTTCAACTCAAGCTACACTGCACAGACAGAAAAAACGTGGGTCGTGTATACACAAGCCCATTTGTGTCCTTGTTCCTAACCTCACTGTGTATGTGTAATATTAGACATGTGCATGGATCAGCAAAAGAGCTGTGGGAAAAGCAGATTCACAAGGTTGAAAACACCAGTTAGAGTACACTATGGTGATGGGAGTGGTTACACAGTTGATGTCTTTGCTTGGAAGAATTCATTTCATGTTCAACCAGTTTACCCAGAAAACATTTTACATTATGTGTATCATGAAAATAGTTGTAAGATAACTTGATACCATTAAATCCCCAGTACTAAAGTGCCAGGTAAAAGATCCACAGAGCTTGGGAAAGCCCTGGGTGAAAGCTGAGATTTTTTTTCTCCCTTTATTAACATGTTTCTGTGGTCCCTTCCAACCTCCTCACACCACACGTATAACTTGTCCACTCAGTTTGACCTTTGTGGAGGGAAGGGACATTTTTCCAGGGGACATCATACCTGGAATAACAGGTGATAAATAGACTGCTGACAACCGGACTTCAGCAGAAGGTGATACTGGGTTCCTCTCTTCCCTCACACCTGGCATTACCTCCACACAACATCTTCTACGAACCCATGCACCCCAAAGGCCCAATCTGCCTGAGACTTCTGTCCTGTGCTGGCATCTTCCCAGGGCACAGATGAGCAGGATAAAGGGAGAGAAAACAATGCACTCCCAGGCTCTCCCTTTCTCCACTGCAGCAGCTGAGGGAAGTGTCACCCATGGGCACCTGTGTGTAGCTGCAGCAGCTCACAGTACAAGGAAGCCCTTGGTTTCACTCCTCAGAGGCATAATGCCAATGCAACAGGCCGAGTGATACACTGCTGAGTAGTGCTGTGGGCACCTCAGCTAACGCGGCTGGGAATGCCTCCGGTCCACATACTAAAGCAAACTGATTTTGTCTGAGAAGGTGCAAGCTGTGACTGAGACATTCCCCATGATTGAGGTGTTTATGAGGACTCTCCTCCCTGTGGAATCTGCTGCAGTTTGTCTGCGCTTCTACCCAAAGATTTTAACAGAGAAACCAACAGGGCCTTTCCACCATTTTGCCTACTTTTCCAAACTTGCAGGAACACAGAAGCTGAGAGCATTTTGCCACCCAGATGAAAGGAAGCAAAAGACTGAAAATTGTTGCGGAATGAGAGAGAGATGATACCCTCAGCTTGTTTTCTTGGGTTATCAGGCTGGAACTGAAGCTGACTCTTGAAGCCTCGCCTTCTCTAGTTTCCTGTCCAACATTTTTTTTGCAGAGCAACCACCTTTTTTTCCTCAGTTGGTTCATAAGCTTGGAGATGCCATGCTTACGACTGCAAAAATGTTGGTCTTGGGATTACAGTTTAAGGCACTTTAAAGACTTCATCTGAGGAAGAAAGACTTTGTTTTGTTTGAGTGTGACATTTAAAAGCTCGCTCATTGTTTTTCTAAATTTCTTTTTGCACGAAGTGTCAAAGCATCTTGGAGGCAGGCCCTGATTTTCTTTTTGTTTTTAATATGGGAGAAGGCTATGATAGACAAAAAGCAATCTTAATTCTACAGTAAATGTTTTTCTTACCAAAGTAATGTCAAGTGTGCCTTAATGTATGATGGTTTTTCCACTATATGCATCACTTCAACAACTGCACCGCAAGCTATGCCAACAATTTGATTGAGGGGAAAAAAAAAATTAAACAATCTCGAGTAGCTTAGCAAGTGAGTCACTGAAAATTCGCATAAGAAAATTCTCCACGCTCAGGGGAAAACACTTCAAATAGCCTCTTAGAAACAGCCAGGCCACCAATTCAACTTCTGGAGAGGGAGAATCCTCAGGCTGCATTCCCACTATGACAGCAGGCAGGAAAAAACGAACGGGCTGCCCTGTTTTTCAGCAGGAAAGCGGTACATGACGTTTCTGGGGTAAATCGGTTGAGAACCTGCTGGGACAGCCGGTGTCCTGGCCTCCACCCCGCGAGGGGGAAAAGGCCAGAGAACCAGCCCGACAGCCAGCACGGGACCAGACCGGGGCTCTGCCTCGTCTCAGCCCGCGGGCCCGAGCGAGAGGCTGGGGGTCACCTGCACCCGCCGTCTGCCCCTTTGAAACGGGCGCTAACGCCTGCAGACGGGGCCCGCTGCCGCCGCGCGGGAGAGTTAACGCCCGCCCGCGCGAACCCGGCCCAACCGGCTCTGCGCCAGCCCTCGACCTCCCTCGCTCCGCCGGACACCGCGCTTGGCCGCCTGAGGCTCCGCGGCTCCTGCCTGTAGCTCTCCCTGCCGCTCCTCCGACCGCTCCCGCCCGCCACAGCGCACAGTCCCGGCAGCAACGCCGACCCCTGCCCGGCGGCGCTACCCAGCATGCCCCGCGACGGCGCAGGCGCGCCCGTGCGGCCGCTCAGGAAGAGGAAAATGGCATAAACAACCCCGAGCGCCGGGACCACTGAGGAGGCGCCGCCGCCCCCGCCGCGGGCCGCGCGGCCCCTTTAAGAGGAGCGGAGTCGCCCCCTCCTCCCCCTTCCGGAGCCGGAGCCCGGGGTGACGGCGGTTCCCGCGCCCCTTCCCCCTCCCCGCCCCCACCCTCCCGCCCTCCTTCCCCATGGTGCCGACCCCGGCAGCGGCGGCGGGGCGGTTGCCATGAACAGCAGCGGCCTGCCCTGCTCGTCGCCGGTGGTGGGGCCGCCGCCGCCGGCAGCGGGGGTCGGCGTGGCGGGGCCGGCGGCCGGCGGGGCGGGGGCCGGCTGTGGTGGCGCCGTGAAGCTGAAGTTCTGCCGTTACTACGCCAAGGACAAGACCTGCTTCTACGGCGAGGAGTGCCAGTTCCTGCATGAGGAGCCCGGCGCCGCCCCCGCCGGCCCAGGGACCTCCGCCCCCCTCGGCGGGCTCCCGCTCGGCATCCCACCGGCCGCCGCCGCCGGGCCTGGCTACCCGCCGCACGGGGCCAGCCCGGGCCCGGCGGCGGCGGCGGTTGTGGGGCCTAAGAAAGCCGAGTTGGGGGCGGGAGGCGGCGGAGGCGGCGGGGGGCTGGATGGTCCGCGACTGGCGAGTGAGTGCGGCGGGGCAGCCCGGGGGTGGGGTAGGGCGGGGGCGCTGCCGGGAGGGGTGCGGCGGGGGGCGGGCGGCGCGTTGTTCCTGCTCCCCGACACGCTGTGGTGCTACCGGAAACAAATAACTACAGCCATGGTGGCGGCGGGGGTCCCCGGGCCGCCCTCCCGGCCTCCCTGCCCCGCTGCCATGCCCCCGGGTTCGGCCGGTCCTGGGCGCCGCGGTGATCCCTATGCGGGCAGGACGGGGTTGTGCCGACCGCCCTGGGGCATGTAGCGGGGACCCGGCCGGTACCGCTGAGAAGGAGCGGGCGGGTGTGCCTAGTAAAGGGCTTTCCCCGGCTGGCTCTGGGGGGCACCCGGGCAGCTGCCCATCGGTCACTTCAGCGCTAGGCTCGGTGCAGGTTTATTGGACCCTCCTGCCCAAAGTCAGGCTGGGAGGAGAATAGTAACAGGGAGGCAGAGCTTTCCGGAGTAATACCCTTGAATGGGCTCCTCCAAACAACCTATGCTGAGTTTCAGCTCTTGGGCATTTTTAAATGTTACAGCTGAACTATTACATTAAAAATCACAAAATTTTGTAAAAAAACCCTATAGATCTAGATCTACATTATCTGCTACTGCGAGCAGAATTGCTTCTAAATTTTTTTCCCAAAGCTTCTTCAACATTCATGTGCAGCCCCGTCTCAAATGGTGAGAGTTCAGATTGCCTGTATACCATGCAGAGCGGCATTGCTGTTACTGGTTGGTTATCCATCTTCCTAATGTGCGGACCAATAGTTAGATGGTGTTTGCACTAAACTGATTTTAGTAAGCGTTTGTGTGGTAGGTAAAGCAGTGTTTGACAGCTAGGAAGAGATGCTCCTTCAGAAAAGTTGTGTCCCTTTAAATGAGTATATTGAGCTTGGTTGCGTTATTGATTTCCATCATAAACCTGGCATTTGTTTACATTAAATGATTCAACTACTAAATGGTCCCAGCCATATTTTTTTCTGAAATGAAAATGCAACCACGCTGAACATCCTGTAGGTTTTTAGTGTTTGATATGTTTCAGGAACCTGCAGCTGTTATTTTGCCAGGTGTGGTGAGATTGTGCTACTGAGCAGTGTTATCTCTGTAGCTGGTAGCTTGTCAGTATCTTACATTAACACAGCAGTGTCATGTCAAGCCTTTCAGGAGGAGCCTATAATATAAAATAGCTTAATGTTTTCTATTAAACCATTTTCAGATTTTGATAATTTTGTCAAACTGAAGTCTTTCTTGCTTGTTTGGGTTTTTTTTCCCCCTCAGGTAGAAATATTTTGGAGAGATTCAGCAGCATTAAGTTGATCTTTGTTCTTTTTTTTTTTTCTGGACAGAGTTAGGCATGAAGTACACATTTTCCCTGTGCAAAAGGAAATCACTAAAATCTATTAAGCCTAGGGAATTCAGGCTTGGGGGATGGGTGCATAATTTGGCTTGGGAATAAAAGCTCCTATATGAAGGCTCTTGTAAAAAAGAGTTCCAAAAAATGCCCAAGCCCTAAATCTAAGAAAAAAACCTCAGAATTTGTGTGTGCTCAGAGGCTGATACTGCTGAGCAGTTAAATTATTTGAAAAACTTGCTTCTATTGAATATGTCAGAGGTTTAAAATTATATAGGGCTCTCTGCAGTTGCACCTGTTGTGAGGAGTGAGGGTGCCAAGAATGGACAAATCCACTCTGGTGTTATTGGTGATTATCCACTGGAAAAGCCACCTCACCTGAAGTTATAGGAGGCAAAAGCTTGGACTGGTGGAAGATGATCTTACAGGAAGGGGACTAACTAGGAAAAAAGTGTAAGGAAAGGAAGCAGAGAAAAATTAAAGTTGAAGAGGGAATGGGCCTGGTCTGTCTTCTAAGCCTCTTTGCTTTGGTATACATTTGTGAAACAAATGAGGAAAATAGTCATTCAAGATCTGGGGTTGATCCATATCAGTATGGACAAGCTAATATCCAAAATCCTTACCTTGCTGACAACCCGTGGTGTTAACAGTATGGTTTACAAAGTGGATCGAATGAAACTTTTAGTTCCATGGATGTAGGGAATAATACACAAAGTTGGGTTAAATAATACAGTTCTGAGGTTAAGAACGTGAAATTGGGAATTGCCAAAAATCACCTGCCTGTACAGTCTCACCGACTGTCTTCCCTAATTCAGAATTATTTGTTAGTCCTCAGTTATACGGCTGTGGATGCCACCTTTTCTTCCTCCTTCCTCACTGGACCCCAGCCTCATTCAGTGCACAGAATAGGTACTGCTCATTGACTAATTAACTGTGTAGTCGTATTTATTGTTAAAAGTGGGTCAGTGCCTCATTCTAACGTGCGTGTTACTCTAATCCTGCTTTGAGTACAGGATTATTAATTCACTTACAGGTTTTTCTCTGGTAATCACAAAGGATCCCCAAATAGTGACTTATTTTAACAACGTAGGTGATAGGAGTGTTGGGTGATAAGGAGAAAATAAAAGAAAATACAAGAAATACTTCAGTGTAGAAGTATTTCAGTATGAGAGTATGAAGTGGAATGAGCAAGTGACATCCTCAGAGCTGAACAGGAGGAGTTTCTCTCACGATATGTGGTTAAGCTATTCTGTGCCATAGATGTTTTGGATACTAACATCTGACAGGGATTCCAAAAGTGATAATATGTTCTTGGAAGAAAACTCTACTTGAGATTATTAAATGTGGAAAAAATCATCTCTGAATCAGACTCTTCTTCCCCTACATATGGCTGAGAGACTGCTGGGAAATCCTGCTTTATCCTTGCCTCATGCTTATGCTTTTGTCCACTTATCTGCTGCTGTCCAGTGTCAGAGGTGAGGTAGTGGGCTGAATGTGGTTTTGGCCTGACTGTATGGCTTTTTGTGTTCTTGGGAAACAAGACTGAGCCGATGAGCTCTGCCTGCTCTCAGAAGCTAGCACTGCTACTCCCAGCCCGCAGACTACTTGACACCTGGAGCATATTGTTCAAAGCACCATTCCTACTTCTTCCCCTGGAGCTGTGAGTGCTCAGCCTTGTGTGTGGTTCACCTCCCATACGAAAGGTGGCCGGTTGACTGTCTGCAAAATCGGAAACATAGTTGCTATTACCTGTCCACAGTTTGATTAAAAAAGGAATTAATCCTTTTCACATAGGATCTCTGCGACAAAAAAAAAAAAAAAAAAAAGGAGGGAGGGCAGGTGGGGGAGAGGAAAATAGAAAAAAGTTTCCTCTGGATTTGTTAGCTGCCAAAATGTGCACATTCTAATAGATATGTCCTGTGTGTCAGCCCAGTAAGCAGCAGTGGCAGCAGCACTGAATCTGAGAAGGCTGTAGAAGGAGGGGCGGTGGGGAAATGACTGTTGCTTGGCATTTAGGGGAAAAGGCAGTATTGATTAGTGGGGTTTTAAGGAACAGCCCAGGGAAGGATGGGTAGCATCCTTCACAATAGCATGAACAATTCCTCCTCTTGTATCTGCTGTCTGTTCTCTCTGAGACTTTCCAACTTCTGTAAGAAGCACACTGCCAGCCTGCTCTGCTGCATGCTGCCAGCTCATTCCTAGGGCACTGTCCCTTCTTGGTGCTGCATGAGGGAAGGTCTAGAGAAAAATGTCATCATGGTGTTAAAATGTATTATGTCTATATCTAAACTGGACATGTTAAAGTTGCACAGGCAACTGCAATTGTATTTGTCAGCTTTCAGTTAGTTTAACAGATGTAATATTCTTTTGCATGTAGACCTCACGTTATATATTAATAGGTAGAAGCTGAGCTATGTCTCTAAACATTTGCTAACTTCCACCCTGCTTTTTGCTATAAGGTACATAATACATAGCACTCACTCTTTCATTTTGTCTGTGATTCCTATAAATACAACCAAAACACAGAGGCACTGGGGTAGGAGCACCAGGTGCTCCCTGGGCCTGGTGGCAGCAGCATCAGTGGGTGGTTGCTGCGGTCTGCAGAGCTGCCGGCGGAGGAGCTGGCCACAGCAGCAGTGGTGCTGCCCGAGATCCCTGTGCCAGAGGTTAGCTCACCTTCTCCTTGTGAGATGTCTTCATCTGGTTCTTTCCCAGAAAGCCTTTCTCAAAGTCGTCCTAGGAAATCTGTAGTTGAAATACAGGCCTGTGTTTCCATGAGGCACTAGCAGTACTTCCCTGAGTGGCCTTGCTCTGGGGTTCTTTGCAGCTGCTGAGCAAGCCTGTTTGAAATAGACTTTGTTGCCAGCTTGTAAGGAGGTGGAAAGGGTCGTCAAGGCTTGGGTTGCATTGTTAGCCTAATAAAAGCATCAGGGCTGTTTCTGCAGCCCACCGCCTGCACGTTATGTGGCCGGTCATAGCAGCAGTGGATAGTGGCTGCCGCTGTAGCAACTCCATATGCAATCGCTTGGTGGTTGGCTTAGGGAGCATTATGGTTTAGGTTTTGTGAAATCCGCAAGTATGCTAGGTTTGGAGTGGAAAGACCTATACATTTGTATATTTTCCTGCTTTTTAAAAGGTGTTTAAGCCTTTACCAGTCTATTCCTTTTTAAACAAAATGAAGCAGTAGATATAGAAAAAGTGGAGAGAGAAGCTATTCAGCAAAACAAATAAAAAAGGTAATCTGTGGGATTACACTTCTTAATGCAATGAAACAATGGACAAGATTATTCTAAATACGGGTTTTTCTTATCTTTGTAAACATTTTAGTGTTTACAGCTTGGAAGTAATTGGAAACAGTCAGTTACCTCAAACTTTTAAATATAAGTATAGTTGTGGTATGTCACATACTTGTCACTTTTCCCTGGGTTTGCTGCTTCTTCACTTCTATACAGAAAATAGGTATTATAGGAAAGGTGTATGGTTGAGAATTCCTTTTCCAAACCTGTTTATACTTCTTGCAACTGATGCTCTATTAATTGTTGTATACCTCAGCTTTCTTTTTAGAGAGATGTTTCCCCTTTTAATTGCCGTGATACCTTTTCCAGGAGTTGATAGATGATACTATTTTCATCTTGTTTTACTCTGAATATTTTTAAGATGTGGGGAGACAGTTCTGAGAACTGAAGGGATTTTTGGGACATTTGGAGATTGTTAGAGACAGTTGAGAGTTGGGGAGTAAAAACAATAACCAGTTAGAGATGCATAGGAGAAAATGAAAATTACTGATATCACTTAATCACTTTTTGTCTTTTATATCAACTCCAGAAATCTGAAAATTAGAGACATGGATTTTCCTTTTGTTTTTACATGTTTCATGTAGAAATGAAATGAGGAGGAAAATTACTGGGGGGAACTGAAGAAAAATTTCTCAATCTGCAAAGTTATATGGGATTTTGTGGGGCTGTTTTAGCACATGAAACTTAAAAAAAAATACACCTTTAATTGGCTTTGAAACTAATCGTTTATATTCTCTGTGGATTTCCATATTGCATGGGAAATCATTCAAAGTCCAAATATTCCACAGGAATTACAAGACCTGAGGAGTACTGGTAAATTATTTGTTTCTGGTAGTACCCACTTTGTGTTGGGTATTGAATATAAAGAAAGAACTATTACTGTTGTAATTGGTTTTTCTGCTTCAAAAGCAAACATGAAAAGAAGTCTGGGGGGATAGTTACATTATGTGAACAAACTATATGCGATAACTTAATTTGAAGCTTTATAATGGTTTTAAAGATACAGAGCATCCCCATTTAGTTTCTATCTAGCAGGTATTAGATAACTGATTTTTTGTAGGTATCACTGTAGGAGTGGGCCTTCAGGAAGGATTTGAATGCCCAGAACATAATGACCTTGGGGACCAGCTCAGAAAGAGTTCCATGTGTAAGGAACCATCTAGAAGCAAATTTAGACTGCTGCGGGAAAAGTGGACAAATGGTAAGTGAGGGTGGGGTGATAAACACAGGCAGAAGCACTTCTGTAGAACCTCAAAAGCAGAAAAAATAGTCTTGGTCATGCGGCAGCTGATGAAAAGGGGGTCAGTGGAGGGGTTTAGATAGTAAGCTGATGTGGCTGATGTTTTCCTCATCTGTTGCTTTCTAGTAAAGATGCATTACACTGCCAGAAAAATGGTGTGTTGAATGAGATGAGTTGGAATAGATCACACTCTGTGTGCGTGTGTATGTGTTTGTTCCATGAGTCTTTCAGGAGTTAAAGTTCTGGTTATGTGACTGTTTTGTTTGATCTTCAAAAATATTTTGTGCTTTGAATTTACTGGTGTTTTTTAATTAGCTTCCCAACAGCCTTTTACTTCTGACTTTTTTTTAAATTTGAGAATAGAGATTTAGAAACAAAGTACAGATATACAAAGGTGAGAGTAGAGACCTGGACTGTACAAGTTGTTGTCCAGTTGGTTATGGGATATGCAATTCTTGTAGACTGTGGGTAGACTCCCTCAACTTCAGTTGGTCTAACACTGATGCAACTGGCAGGAAGACCTTTTCTTTCTGTTACATGTTTTCCTCTACTGCTGTGAAAAGTGTCATAACCTGCTTTTAGGGTTATCTATACACATTTCATACAACTACTTCTATAAAAAAAAGTTGAGTTTTATGTACAGGGAGGCTCTTAAAAACAAAAGCTTGAAGTTGTGCTTTGAAAAATTTGAGGCAGTTTATTGAATAATTTGATGCAATGTATTAGGAATTGTGAAAGCTTTTGCAGAGGGTTAGCTCTGAAAGCTATTTTATTAAGTAATTACATTACTTTGAATTGCTGTTTCTGATAACAGGGTAGTTCTGATGACTCTTTTGAAAAAGTATCAATTTTAATTTGTGTTATCACTGTGCTTTTGGACTTAAGCCATGACGAGTAGTCCTGCTGCTCAAGACTCTACTGATATTTTTACAGAGCAGAAGGATGTCACCTATCCTTTTTTTTATCTTTATCACATGCTTCTATGATATGAGATAAATTAAAAAAAGAAGACAGCCCAGTAATTTAATATGATGGTAAAGATTGCTGTTTTCCTTTGCTTGCCCATGAATATCTCATCGCCTAGTGGGAGTGTTTGTAAATAAGGCAACATTTCCCAAACTGTTTTGCTTCCTGTCTGCCTTTCAGCCAACTTGGTTCGTTTATGCTGTCTGCCCTCCAACTGCACTCTCCTTCACAGCATCTTAAACCAGGCATGTGCTTTTACTTTTGACTCTCATGCCTGGGGGTGTCCTTCACTTTCTTTGTCATCTCTTTCAGTGATGCCTAGCGTGTTTCAAAAGCATTGCATTAAATGAGAGGCATAAAACCACCGGAAAATCCGCTTTCCTTAGCAAGTTGCAACAGTAGTGGCACTGTAGAGAAAGCTATAGAGATGTGCATGCTGGTAATATGTGTAGGGCTTGTGAACTGTTGCAGAGGTATACAAGTGAGGCTACACCTCAAGCACGTGATTATTTTCTGATACAAACATGTCAGTACAAAACAAAGTAGGACAAGTGTAAGGTCCTCTGACACCTTAGTGCTTCTAGGACACTAAAAGGACACAATGACTTGATGTAGATAGGCTTCGTATAAAAGTTTTATTGTTTTTGTCTCAGTATTAGGATACCTATCACTGTGTAAAGTTCCAGTGGAGATATGGCACTGTATTTTTTTATTGCTTTATAACTCCCTGAGATAATGCCTTGTCCTTTGTATGCACGTGTGTGCAATGAGCCTATGATTCAGTTTACCAAGCCGTATTGAGGTGAAAAGTGTCTGTGCTGTAGCAGTGCTAGGAGTTTAAATCAAGATCACCTCTCTATATAAACTTCTTTCCTGCATTGAAAATAATTGTTGTACAGTTTTTAAAGCAGTGATAATAACAAAACAAATTATTTTTATCCATGTTTTATTACCTTACCAGAAATTTTTAAATTGTTGTTTTGAAAAATAGGTAAAAAAAAATCTGCTGCGATCTTACCTTAGCCCATTCATCTTTGGGGCAATATGTCACATTACTGGAAAGGATCATTTTTTTTATATTAAGAACAGTTTGAGATGATCAGTGCTGATACTAAGTTCATGAAAGAAATAGTATAGAATTCTACAGTATTTGTTTACTGGTTAGTAAAAGGTTAGAATGAAAATACCGGAAAAACCATCTTTTCAGATAGTGTTAGTATTAGTGTTCAGGTAGTGCTAGTATTAGACCAGATTAAATTAAAACCACCTGAAATCCAGTGATTCTGTTGAAATGTGTTGAGTTCATTACAGTAGTACTCAAGCACTTAAGCTATGATGAGATCCTTTGTTCCTGAAAAATGTCTTTGTAATAAGTAAGGCAAAAATAACTCCCTGGTTTTTTTTTCCTCTTCGATGCCTGTATCTGATGGGAAGCCTGCTTTCAGTTAAAATTCTGTGGGAGAAGAATTATGTAAGAAGATATTTATTTTTAATTGCAGTTGTCACATTAAGCTGCAGTGTTACTCACCCAGCAAAAAATTATTAGATAATGTGTGTATGAAAAGTAGAAAACGTCCTCTACATTTCTCAAGATGTTTTATTTAATTTACTTCCAGAATTGCCAGGATGTAACTTCTGGCTTTAATATTGATGGAATTTAGAAATTTCTTCTTGTTTTCGGAGATGTGCTTACATAACATGTTAACATTTTTTTCCCCCACTGGATTCCTAGTTATTCTGTTGCACATCCATCTTTTCTTCTCAGACCTGCCTAATCGACCTTTGTACTTTTATGAGGAAGTTGTTGCTTCTCTCCAAGGAAGAGTCTATTGAAAATGTAAACTTCAATGCATGGATAATACAGTTAGAAAATGGAAAGGCCTATTCCTTGGACAAAAATAGCCAGTTCAAGACTTTACTAAAATTATTGTCTAAAGTTACTTATCTAAAGTCATTATCAGTGCCTTAAAAGTGAAAAGACAAACCTCAGAGGAAGTTTTCTGTTTGTCACTCTAATAGCACTATGTGCAGAATGTTCGAAAGCATGTGCTTGCAATTGTTATGTAAGAAAGATCTGGACAAACAAATCAAATGCAAGGTCTGATGTAAATTGAGAAACACATGAGAATAAAAACGTTAGAGGGACTAAGATCTTCTGTCTCTTTTTTTATACCACAGTGCTGTTGAAGAGTGCTCACTTCTAGAGACCTTCTCCTATGGATTGCTTATGATAAATCACTTTTTTATGCCGTGAATTACCATGGTCTTCCAGAAGCAAGTGAGAATTTATGATTTGCCAAATGTTTGGCAGAAGGAGGATAAAAGCCTTCTACTTCTCATGGAGAAGGCCAGGTGCCAAATGCAGTAAAACTCCCTTGGCTGTTTAGGTATTTGCTGAGCTTTCATCAATGTAACAGCTGAATATCCCTTCTTTGAACAGATATGGAGCGTGTAGTGAATAATCTTTTGGTTCTATAGGAAATGCAGGAATTATTTTTTTTCTTTGTAACCCTGTAAGCTGCATTTTTTCTCTTCTAGTCTTCATTTTCTTGCTTGTTACTATAGGGAAGTTAGTTTAAGGAAGCTAATGTTGAGTTTACTCTTGAGGGCAGTAGTTGTACTTACCAATTCTAGAGCATTCTGATCTAAATATGAGCCCCTGTCAAGAAAACTGCCCTCTGCTCCAGTGAGCTTACCTTCTGATGGTTTTCTTTTGATTGTTCCTGCAGAATATGTGTTCTCGTGGTTGTAGTCCCACAGCTAGAGGTGTGTTTCTAGGCTGTTTGGAAAGAAACAACAGAAAGCCTCCTAGTTGGAAGCTATCTTGAAACGAAGGTGGATCAGCACTGGAGTACAGCAATATGTAGTAGCAGCACAAGGAGGTTGATCAGCATGGCCAAACTGTTTCATTTCAGCAGAGATGGTCTTCATACAGTTAGATGAAATGTTTTCGAGTAGCTTTTGCTATCTGGAGTGCCCAGTTAGATATCAGTGTGCCAACAGAAAGCCTAAATTGTAGCTTTAAGTGGTTTGGATTGGCTTCCCTAGCACATTAGTGGTGGAATGGCAGCAGCCTTTGAATAGTGTCGAAGATCACTTCGTGATTCCCAACAGTGTCCTCAGCCTTGCTCAGTGTCAGGGTTACTCCCTGAAGCCTGTTTCTCCTTGCATTTTGAGCTGCCTGATGCTGGGGATGCTTCAGCCAGACTAGGAACAGAGCACCTGGTGCTGTATTTGTGCCCTATAGCAAGGCTACCTGCACTGGCTCCAGTGCTTTGAGCTGCACCAGCTGTCTGGAGTTACTGAAGGTCAGCTCTGGGGTTTCTTCATGCAGAGGGAGCTTGTTGTGTGTCTTTGCTGCTCAGTGTGGCAAAATTTGAAAGCTTTCTCTTTTCCCTTTCCAGTTTGAAGGGTTTTGTGCATTGACTGTATGTCTCCAACAAAGAAATGAAGGTACATGACTTCTCACGTTCACTCTAGTGTAGTGAGGAGCAGTGGGAGAAGTGGAAAGAATTGGCTGATCTTTGAATCTCTGAATTCTTCAATAGAGACTGAAGGATCTGTAAAGCTGGTGTTGTAATCTGAGGGAGTTGCTTGCAAGGGTGTTAAAAATTAGATAAACTGGAGTTTCTGACAGAAGTATAAGATAGAATAGCAGATACACTACTGAAATTATATAGTGTACCTTGAAATGACAGTTGTTCCTGATCATTAAACAGTTTTTCTTGGTCTTTTACAGTCAAGATGTAGCAGAAAAACGGCAGCAGTTCTTGATAATGGCTGAAATGCAGGCAGAGAAACCTATATTGGAAATGCATTTTTAAAATAAATAAAAAGTACAGTGCAAACCCTGAATAATTTGAGCAAACTAGACTGAAGCTACTCATAATTAAATATGGATTTACTATCTTTTCATTTTCTTGTATGAATGAGTCCTAGTATTCTTCATGATGCCAGAAAAAATTGTGTTAAAATACTAACCTTCACAGTGTGAGGTGGGGACTGACTGTAGCAGGTAGGATGAGGCAGTAATTGGCATTTCTGTAGACATTAGTATTTTCCCCTGATACAATAGAAATGATAAAATACTTTTTCTAGGCTTTTGAATGTAAATTTCCCAATTGAAGGCAAAAGAGTGACAGATGTTTAAAAGGCAAATCCAGAAAGCTTGGTTTCTTTTACTGCTATAGGAAGAGGACTTCTGAAGTTTCTAAGTGGCTGCTCCTTTGAAATTATGAAGGACGATCTAGGGCATGGATAGTGGAGGGAGTTTTATTTTCCTATTCTCTTAGCTAACTTTTAAAGCATAAAATATATGTTGCAATTCATTAGTAATTAGCTTCTTTAAAATTTCTTGGGTCTCTCCCTCAAACTTGCAGAGTATACAAATAATGTTCTAGATTTGGCAGCAATACTTGAAGAATCTTTTTTTGCTTGCAGAGCTGCTATGTATTGCTGCTGAGGTATTCAGTTTATTTGGTCTCTCTCACACATAGGTCTTCATCTGAGGTGCTGTTGGTGTTGCCCCTAGTTGGCTAGTTCATACAGCTCCAGTCTGGGGATGTGCAACTGGACAGTTTCCATTTGTTTGTAGTACGAGTGCTGCTAGTCACTCTCCTCCTCCAGCTCTTCCTATGATTTCATCTGGTGATACTACTGCTGTTTCATGTGCCTACAGCATGAAAATGTCTCACCAGGTTATGTAGCCTCTTTTGGAGGGAAAATTCTAATTATGTTGAAATCGGAGAGTTTTTATAGTCTGCATCCCCTTAGCTCTGCCACAAAGTTGCATTTTATTTCCTTTGAGGAGTAGGGTCAGGAAGTTGTTTCCGGGTGTCGCTGGCTGAGAGTCCTCCCAGAAGTTCAAGTTGGATAGTTTGGTACAGGATGTTCTTCTGAGTTGGATGCGTGCCTTCCTACCTTGGAGCTACCAATTACTCATGCCTGTTGGCTTGCAGTGGCCTGGCCGTACTGATTAGTGTCTTTATAATTAGCTGTGGGTTTTTTTTGTGGAAGCTAAATTTGAACTGCAGCTTGTATATCATTGTAAACTCTCTTTTTTTTTTGGTTATTGAAGTAATACCTGCTTGAGTGTTTTGTGTTAATTATGACTGCTTCTTGTTGTCCTCTGTAGTTTTATAGTATTGAATTAATTTATTTGCGGTTAAAGTACTTGTATGTCAGGGCTCTTGTTTCTAGTCAGGGGATTAATTTCTACTTAAATCCTTCACACTTGCTTTCAGTCTAAAAGATTTGTTTTAGCCACGTTTCATAAAATTGTTGCCCCTTTATGAAGTATGAGATAATGAAAATAGTCTTATGCTCTCAAGGAAGCTTTTAAAATGTTTGTGCTTTGTGTGAAAGGACTTGAGATAATTTTTAAATGTACATTTTCTCTGTGTTACCCTTTAAAAGAGTCACTACATCCAGTTAAAAACTCTACTCAACAGATCTATTTCCAAGATGACTATGCAAGAATATCAATTTTCTTAAAATAATCTTGCCTTCTAGGATTTTTAGTTGATTTGTTTTCTTTTGATGTCATTACTTTCATTGTTATTCTTATTCCTAAAGTTCGAACTCCTCATTGTCTCTGTCAAAGCTTTTCACTTTTCTGCCTCTTTCTGTGTTTATGCTGTAACTTCATGCTACATATGCTATCATTTAGCAGCCTCTTTCATAAAGTTTCTTTTTCATTCCGTGCACAAATATATTTTTAGTTCTTTTGCTGAGAAGATAGTTTTGAAATACAATATTAGCAAACTTTTCCTATTCTCCCCCCTTCCAGAAAAAAAAAAGAAAAGAGATATTGGAAAATAAACCTATGGTATACTAATTTTTTTCTGAAACGTTTTTCTTTTTTTCTTTTAGTTCCTGGAATAGATGGCGGTGGGTTAGCTGATGCTAGTCTCACAGATTCCTACTTTAGCACCAGCTTCATTGGCGTTAATGGATTTGGAAATCCCGCTGAAACAAAGTATCCCATGATGCAGGTAATAGCAGTGATTCATGTAGTGTTTCATTAGTTCTGGCTGGCATTACACCAAGAAGGGAAAACTGTTCCAGAAGCAGGAAAAATGGAGCCCTCTGGAAGGTGTCGTCTTCTAGGATATGTATACACTCACTTTGTTTCATTTCCATTTGCAAGATTAATGTCATTGCTTTAAATTTAGTCTGTTTTTATTGGCACTTCTCTGAGCTGTTGTGTTGGGCTTTGCCACATACGTTAACTCTGTGTTCCTCGATTTCTTTTTAGGCTCGTAGCTTATTTTGATAGCCTTTTACTAAGAATATAAAAATTAAATTTTGAAACCTTTCAAAGATCAAAAAGTCACTGAAAAAAATGTGAACTGTCAAACCTGTAAATTACTAAGCAAAACTTTCAGGATTTGTAACCTCATCTCTGGTGGCATTCAGTTGTGTTGAGTTCATATTTAAATCTTCTGAAGTGTTTTCTTGTAGTATTCTGCAGGTGTTGTCATAGGAGCTGCCGTGGAATTTAGGTGGAATTTATTATATAGGGAGTATTAAGCAAAATTTACAGCTAAAGGCTGTCATATTTAAAACTTAAATAAGTATATATTGAATTAACACATGAAGTACTACAATAGCTCCCTCAAATTGATATGCTTTTTAAAAGCTGAAAAGAAGATGGTATCTTCCTGTACTTAAAAGTTTAAGAAACCAGTTTCTGGTAAATGAAAGAGAGCAAAAGTCAAACAGTTCACACTGAGTCCTGACAACAACTCTCTTCTTTTATATCAAGGAAACTCTCCTTATGAGCTTACTTTGATCACAATTGTGGCTGTATTATGGATTGAAAAATAACTCAGCAAAAGGTGGGAAATAATTAGGTGTGTTCCCTTTTTTCTTTTTTTTTACTGCATGTTTTCAAGAAGGCTGGATTTTCTCATTCAATGGAATTGCAAAACTGTGGAATTGTTTATTACTGACAGTGATGCATGATTTAAAAAGAAAAATTTTAACCTTTCATCCTAAATTGTACTATTGAAACTGGAAGTTACAAATTTTGGTATCGCTGAGATCACATAATTTTATCCTTTTAGCACAAAGCCATTATGTTTTGTATCATTAAACTGTATTCTGCAGCAACACTGGTGTCTTTCTAAACACAAATTTTTCATTATAACTGTATCTTCTAGGAGTAAAATAAGGCATGCATCTAACATGAACGCTCATAGGATTTTAAAATACTTTACTAATGCTTTTGAGATTACAATCAAGGCATTGTGTTCCTCTGTGAGAAAAGAGAAGAAATTGATGTGCCTCTTACCCATTGGAGACTAAGAAAAATTACTTCTGAAGAAGAATTTAATTAGTGTTGAGAAAGTGCTTACAGGCAGTAAACTACAGTTTAAAAAGCATTCTCTTATTGATTTTTTTTTTTTTCCTTTGAATCATGTAGTTTAAGTTCTTGTTTGCATAGGTAAAACTGGTATGCCACTTGGAATGCGGTTTTCTATGTCATTTTAGAAAACAGGGCAAGGGAAAAATCTTAGGGACTTCTACTTTAAACAATATTAATGCTTTATGGTTTGGAACAGAGACTTAGATTAGTGGTTGTGTTAAGACTATACCTTTTGCTCACTTTCTGAAAATTTGCCCAGATTTTGTGACTTGATGCAAAACTAGTTTATGTAGACCCGGTGGAGACTTCCTATATGTTAGATAATTTCCCAAAGATGTAGTCTGCATTGGCATGTTCCAGCTTGAGCACATTCTTTCAGGTACAGCTCTGGCCTAATCTAGGCCTTGCCTGAACTCTGAGCAAGAATGCAGATCGCTTAGTTTCCCACTTTCCTTTTCTTCCACTTCCCTGCTGCTTCAGTATGAAGTGGATCTGTATTTAATTACAAAGAGAGCTGCACCTGTGTTAATTGGAGCAGAGGTGTATGAGGGAAAAGAGACTTAGGCTGTGGGCTTAGAGAAACTGAGCTGAAGGTAGGCAAATAAGGAACTAGGAAAGACTGAGCAAAGGACTGAAGCAGAGAGGGGATGTTGGTGGGACACTCATAGAATGGGGGCTGGAGTTGCGCAAGTGAAATACGCAGAAATTGGGACAAAGAAACAAGGTGGCATAATGCAAAGTTTGGGCAAGGTAGAGTGGAGAGAACAAATCCATGTGCCTCTTTCTCCAGGTCCTTGAATCAAACTAAAGGTACTGAAAATTTAGTGTTCTGCCATTGCTGAAACATCACAAGTCTTCTGTAAAATATTTTGTTAGCTCTCAGTTTTTCTTTTGGAGATGAAAACATCAGTTCTGTCTATGAATTACTTGGTCATCTCTGGTAGATTGGTGCAGTTCACAAATAGATGCATCAGTGATGCAATATGAGGAAACTTTCAGCTTTTTTTTTTTAAACTGGGAAATTGTGTGATTATTTGCATGTTTGTGCTAGAAGAACACTAGTACAATACAGCTAGGTGTTCAGAAATGTTAAGTTAGTTGCCAGTGCAGTCCTGAGGTTATATATTGAGATGCATTCCTCATAATATTGTATAATTTTTGTCAGTGGGAAAATTCTAAGTGGGACTTGTTCAGGACATAAGATCTATAGTGCATGTGTAATGAGCATCCATTTGATAGATAAGTGTTCATCTTATGGTTCTGTGCCTTACTTCTGCATCCTCTTCACATTCTTCTCATGAAGACTTTTAGTTGGCAGTGTGCTTTCCTGTGGAGGTTACAATTATTGCATCAGCCTTGTGGAACACTTTCCTTGTGAAAGAAGAAAGTACTCTGCATTTTGTAGAGGCATGGGAAGAAAAAGGATGGCAATTAAACAAACAAACAAAATCCCCCTAACAGTGCTGGCATACAAGAGACCCCAGAGTTTATAAACCAAACTTGTACAGCTGGAAGTTGAGGAATGAATTTAACGACCACCTGTAGAAAGCTTGGTTCTAGTTGCTTCAATCTAGCAAACATAGTAATAGTCAGTGTCTTCTGGGTAATGCTCGTTTTCTTTTACCATAAGATAATCTTTCTGCAGTCCATGCTTTATTCACTGATCCCTTCCAAGGTAATCATCAGGGATTCAATTGAAGAGTCTTCTTGGCTATTCCTAATTAATATCTGGAATGTATTTGTCATGTGCAGCAAATAAAACTGAGGTTTGTTGAAAAGTTATGTGATGGTATATATGGGGGTTATTGTAATGCACATGTCATGGAGCCAAATTGCCTCAAGCAAAGCTATATCCAAATTTTGCAATCATCATGTTTTTGTGTGCAGTGCATAACCTGTTGTGTTGTTGAGTAAGCAACAAAAGGAAGGAAAGTGAAGTGGATTGTATCATGATGAATTGGGAAGAGGATATGTTTCTTTAATCATAAAGTAGGTGACTAGTGGTCAATCTGCAGAATAGATATATCTGACTCTGAGATTTCATTTGAATGTGTTGAATATTTTACCATATCTAGAACATCTCATTGGGGCTAGATTAGTGGTGGAGGATTTTTGAAGTGGCCGTGGCTCTAATTCTTTTTTTCTTTCTTTCTGAAAAATTTCTCCTTGCCTCATCCTTCTGCTCCTCCTACCTCAAGGGTCTTTGCTGTTAGCCAACCTTTTATTGCCCCCTGTTGGCCTCTTATGTTGTCACTAACTAGTTTCTTATTGATCAATATTCTCCTGTCCTCATTGGTTTGTATTTTACCATAATACAGTTTTGTTTGTCTTTTATTCCCTGAATCTGCATGTGCCTTCATATACTACATTAGCAGTATTGGCTTCCACCTTATCAAACTGTGTATTTTCTGTTTTCCCCTTCTCTAACTAATAACAGGAGGCCTGCACACATAGCCCACAGGTTGCATGCTGTCCTCGAAGCTATTCTTTTTCTTTTTGACATAGCTGCCAAGAGACAGTCAGAGGTGTGTTTCAAGAAGGAGCTCATTGCTTTTGGCTTTCCCAGCAGTGAGGAGGCAGGAGCTGACTAGCTGGAATGCCTGTGATGCTTGGCTGTTTGCTCAGTTGCTTTGTGTAGCACCTGGCTGGCTGGTGTCTGTGTTCCTCTGGCATTAGTGCTGCCCCTTGACTAGCTTATGGCTTCATCAAAGATACAGGTGATGCAAGAAGGGAGCTTTAGTATAGTATTATTATTAGTTGGGTTGTTAAAAGGATATTATAGCTGGATGAGGCACAGGAGTATCTTGATGTTAAAACTTTTAATGTCGTATTAGAATGGAGCGGTTCATAAGAGCATAAAACGGTAGAAGGTGTCTTCATGCATATAACTTCAGAAATTCAGTTTTCCTTACTTTGATGGGATAAGATTTATAACTACATGGCTTCCACTGGTCTGCAGGTTATGTAGAAATTAGGAATTACCACTTTTCAGTTAATCACCCTAATCAAAATAAAAAAGGGGGTAACAGTCTTCAATGTTAACATTGGCAGGGCCAAGCAACAGAGAATTGGTCTTGCTTGCTTTTGCCATGCTAATGTTGGTATACTAAGCATTCTTGAAAAGCCTGAGAAGTAGAGACCATGCTCACTTCAAAGCTTTGCAGCTGAATAAACACAAAGACCTTTGTTCCTATTGCTGCATCTGCCAACAGTGGAGTAATAAAACTCCTTACAGCACAGAAGCTTGTAAGTGTCTTCAGTTTTTAAACTGCTGAGAACAGTAACTACAGACTTGCTACTTTAAATATAAAATTACGCAGTTGTTTACATAATGCTTTCTGAAGAAATCCAGTTTCTTTAGTTCAAACAGTTGAGTGGGACATGCTGTAGATGGTGCCAAATATGCTAACTGTCGAAAACCAGTTCTGGATTATTTAGAGAGGAAAGCAAAAGGTATCACCCTTTGTAGGTCTCAGAAGCTGACAACTAATGATTTGTTTGGTTGTGACAATCTCATTCTTTTGCAGAATGATTTCCTTATTAACATTAATAAATGTTAATGTTAATTATTAATAACATTATTCTAAAATTAACAGAGAAATATTCTGAAATATGGTTTCAGTAGAACAGAGTTAAGATGGAGAATGGCTTGTGACGTACTACAAGATATTTTTGAGATAACACGTTTAGCACAGGAATGACCCTGAGAAAACTGCATATTATCTCAGGATTTAGGGAGACAGAGGGAACAAATGCCATCTTTTATGTATTTTAGGGAAAAGAAATGGTGGAGAAGAAAGGCAAAACCATTCATTTAAGATAAGTCTGTAACATAACCTATGTAAATTAGATCTCATTGATGGCACCAAAGCTTTATTCATCCTCTTTTGATGAGAATTTTATAACTATATACTTTAGTGGAGGGAGATGAAAGCAAGGCAAACTTGTCTTAAATGCAGCTGTGATTTTGGGTTTTGCTACTGAACACTGAAGGGTGGAGGCAAGGTGGTGTATAACCTTAGAAGGTGGGAATATTTCTTGTAACACTTTCTTCCTAGCATACTGCACCAAGGAAGCTTTGAAAAGGTGGTGAATGGTGAGCTGGGCTGCATTAGGTAAATCATTGCTAACAGGTCAAGGGAGGTGATCCCCTCTGCTCAGCACTGGTGAAGTCACACCAGGAGTGCTGGGCTTCTCAGTTCATGAGAGACATAGTCATATTGGAGAGAGTCCAGCAAAGGGCCATGAAGATGATGAGGGTACTTGAGCATCTCTCCTGTGAGGAAAAGCTGAGAGAGCTGGGACTGTTCAGCCTGGAGAAGAGAAGGCTCAGGGGAATCTTACCTGTATGCATAAGTAACGGGAGGGAACGTGCAAAAAGAATGGAGTCAGGCTCTCCTTAGTGGTGCGCAGCGAGAGGACCAGAGGCAATGGGCACAAGCTGAAACACAAGAGGTTCCCTCTGAACATCAGGAGATGCTCTTTCACTGTGAAAGTAACAGCACTGGTACAGGTTGCTCAGGGAGGTGGTGGAGTCTCCATTCTTGGAGATATGCAAAAGCTGTCTGGCCGTGGTCCTAGGCAACCAGCTGTAGGTGGGCCTGCTCGAGCAGGACTGGACCAGTTGGCCTCCAGATGTCCCTTCCCACCTCAACCCCTCTGTGAGTCTGTGAAAAATATATAATCCTCAAAACCATTATTAAAATAGCAACTTAATATGGAAATTATTTTTGCAGTGATGCTGTTGATCTGCTGTTGGTGTTGTCTTAAATTCTGTGTGAAAATAATACTTTTAAAAAAGACTTTAACTTGCAGCGATTTTGAATAGGAAATGTTAGTATGCAATAGGCTATTTTATGTCTAGGTAAGGTAATGATTCACTTTGACAAAAGTTTCTTTTTTTGACACAGCACCTTTTGTAAGAGGAGATGAGTTACTTTTCTTAATCCTGGTACTTTGGGAAAGAGTAAAAACTTCTGAATGAGCATATGCCCATCTTGTAACTTAATTGCTTGAATGTTCAGAAATTAACACAGTATTCTGAAAAACTTCATTTTTCAATTTTTTGGTGAAATTAAAGACCCTGTATTTTGTAACTGATGGAAGGTTCAGCAGTAGAATAATTTTAAGCTGAAGCCTCAGGTTAAATCCTTGGACAGGGATGAATGTGACAGTTTTGTTCTGCAGTAGCTTTCTTTTGAGATGTGAACAGAAACGACTTCTTAATTCCTTTAAAGGGAGAGGGGCAGCGTGTATGCCAGCCAGCCTAGTTGAATTTTAAGTAGTGCTTAAAGAACCTCAATAAATCATAGCAATATGTAGGCAAACAGGAGGAGTTTATGTGGAACTGAGTGACATTAGTGTGGCACTTGGCTATGACAAAGTTGTCTTTCTATATTAACTTCCATATGGTGAAAGTCATGATGTACTAAAAATGTCTGAAGCTCTCATATGTGCATGCTTGTTTTGCCTGACAAGCTTAATAGGAATGAATAGTTCGTTTTCTTCTCCTGCTAATGGTTGCTCTTACCAATGTGGAGCTTTCATCCTTTGGGCTTGAGGTTCTTGTAATTGCATTCTTGAAATCGAGTTTGTATGAAAAATAGTTCAACACCATTAGAAAAGATTGAGAAGTATTATTTAAAATCAAAACTGCCTTCTGGAGAACACAAATAACAAATAGTATTTGGGTTTTCTTTTCTTCTTTCATTCAAGACATTTTCAACCTGACTTGGTAAAAATCAGATAGAGGAATAACTTTCATTAAGGCTAAATGCTTTTGGGTGTGGTAGGAATTTTAATACTAAAACAGTTTAACAGTCCTGTACTGATTACGTGCAAGTCTTCTATGAATAACGTTAAGGTAAGAAGTTTGTGCATCAGTGATAACAGTGAGCAAAATGAAAAATTCAGGAAAGACTGGTTAAGTGAGGGCTCTTAACCTCATTCAAGGTACAGCTTACAAGCAGATGATAAAGCAAGAGCTGCCCAAGATCCATGAGAGAAGCTTTGGTTTTTCAGAATCCTGATTCAAGTAAAACCTGTTGATGCCTTGAACGAGACTTGGCTTTGTAAAGGCACAGTTGATGTTCATAGGCTTTCTTTGCCCTGTGCTCTCAGAACCCTGAACAATATGTTCTGTTGTAATCTGTCCTGCGTGCGCTATATGTTTTCAGTGATCGTATCAGCACAGATTTTCATAATCAGTCACCTATTCACATTGCAAGTCTGATTATAGAATGTTTACTTCTGTACTTGAAGAGGTGGAATATTGATGGCATGAAAGTGCTTGGTTCCAAGTTTAAGCCATATGCTTAACCATCTTTGATACCAACCCAGATCTCAATATCATATTTATCCCTATTCTGACAGACCATTACCTTTTGCATTAAAATTATTGTGAAAATCTGAATGTTTTAAATAGTTAACACTGTTTTTATCTACATGTGGACAAATTTGGTAAAAATCTGAAAGGTTCTCTTAAGGAAATTCGTTTTACAAGGATTGGGGTGGATGTACCAAATGCCAAGAAAAGGCGCATAATAGAGATGCTTTCCAAATATTTGAGAAAAGCTATTTAAATTCTTTCCGTTGATTAATCAGGAAGACATATGAATAGCTGAGCTACTATAACCCAGAAGTTATTTATTTTGATATATTCTTATTTAGCTGATGGTGGGCAGGAGGATGAGCATCCCTGAACTTGGGCAAGATTGTTAACTTAGTGTGGGGTCTCCCGAAGTGTTTACCCTTGTTAGTAGAATAAGTGAACTGTGTTTGTCTAGAGTTATCCTTTTTGTGTAAGAATTACTTGTTGATCACTAACCTTCTAGTGAGAGTAACTTTGTATCAGTTCAGTGTATTAGGAACATGAGACATGTGGCATCAAACAAGGAAAGAGACTATATTGAACAACTTCATTTAATTCTTGAAAAAGCTGAGGGTTACACAGTATTTTCATGTGTGTATATATATTACACTTATTGACCTAGGATATCTGCATGTGTTATAGTACTGCTTCATATAGTACTACGTATTTGAATGAAGAGTTGTCAGAAAACCTGACTGATTATAGAAAGCTTGCTGTAGCATTGAACGAGATATGGAAATAGTACATGGGGGAATAAAGCAGTGAGGGGACTGAGCATGTTGAGAGGGTAACGTTTGGAGGTACCTGCTGAAGTACCTAAATTTATCCAAAGTTTTAAGTGACTTTTCTAATAGTACATGCTATAGTGTAGTCGGTATTTTTTTTTTTTTACAATTTCCTTTCCATGTAAAAAATACTTACCCAATTCTATTGTTCTCTTAGATATAAGTATTAAAAGCTGCAGCTTCTGAAGTCAGTGCTAGTATAAAAACTTCAAATGTTGAGAACTTGAATTGCAGTAGGTTACAGTTCTACCATATTGGATAACACTTCACCTTCTGTTGGTTCTCCTCCATTTCGTACCATATTTACTCCAGAATATTGATCTTTCTGGTGTATAATTAGATGATATGGCATTGAAGTATAACGTAGTAAGCATCTTGCCCTCTGCCACTAACATTGAGATTGGCTGTGGAAAAATGTAAGCATAAAGAGCAATTCTAGTGACCAGTTTTGAGTCTTAATCTGTGTCTAGACTACTAAATTAAACATGCCTGGAAACTTTCCTTGATGCTTAGCGCCAGCTGGCACAAAATGGCCTGTTTGTGCTGGTGTATGCTCACCCGGTAAAGCAGAGGCTGCGTGCAAACTGTCTGTTTGAAGGGATCTCAAAACCTATTCACTGCTGAATAGTGCCTCATATTGGCTGGGAGACTCCTGGTTGATGTGGGCCAAAAGCATGTCAGGGAATACTTTAACAAATTACTGATCATCTCTCTCAGTGATGGAGAACACTTCCTGACCTTGCCTTGCTTTTCTTCTCACACTCTTTCTTCTTGTTGAGAGGCTGGTCAAAGAAAATAATAAGCAGGAGTAGAAGAGACACTTCTAAACTTCTCTATTAAAGCAGTGGTAGCTCTTAGAGCGTCACTGCCTCACTTAGTCCGGTTTATTGCTAGCCCATATTTCTAGAGTAACGTAGGAAAAGCAGGTGGAGCTGTGGAGAAATGTTGGGAGGGTTTCAGATGCCCTGCTGGCTTGCAAGAATCGCATGATTTGATGAAAGGTCTCAAAAGATTCTTTTGGTTTTAGAAAGAATCTATCAATGCTATTCTAATTTGAGTAATTTTTGTTGGAGAGGTTTTATGTTGTGATGATAGTGTATATGAAGGGAGGAGTTGTTTGAGGAGTACAGTGTGAAAGACTGTTTAAATGAGATAACTTATTTGCTTATCTAATGTTTGAGAATGTACAGAAAGAGAACCATAGGTTTGGTAGAGCCTCCCAAGTTAGAAGAAATTCATGATAGTGTTTTGGTTTAATGTACAGTCATTTTTGGTTTGCATTGCTCTTGTGCAAAATGCTTTTACTAAATGTTTTTGTCAACTACAAACCACTATCTGCTTAGAGTATTTGCTAAATGGGGAATGAGCACAGGTTCGTGGCCTGTTCTTAAAACTTTCTAAATGTCATCCTGATGCCCTCACTTCTTAGTCTTTATAGCTTTATTTTACGTGTACGCTTTTGTCTTGTATTTTTGCAGAGGATGACAAACAGCAAGCAGCTCCCCTAGCCTTCTCAATGACAGTGCCAAGCAGTATGCAGGCCATGGTAAGTACTTTTAAGATAATACATATAAGAGAATGTTTGGAAATTTAAGAGTTTCTCCTTCACAAAGTGAGGCAGTTTTTTTTCTCCTGATTTGATTTGAGATGCAGTAAAACTTTGGTTTTTTAACAGTACTGTATGTGTGACTCCTTTTAGTACAAAGCTGAAGTACTACTGAACTCAAATTTTTCAGCTTTTTCTTTGCTCCAGTAGGGGAAAAAACTAAAAAAATCATTATTGGTCTTGTTACTTACAGTGGATATCCAACTAGCATTTCACTTCAAAGTTCTGATAGCTTAAGCATTTGTGTTGCTGCACAGTAGTATCTCTTTTATTGTAGTTGTCAAGTAAGTTATGTGGAATGAATGTGCAGATTTATATCTTAAATTTAGGGTGTATATTGTTTTTGTGGCTTTATTACGTTAATAGCTATTAAAAGTAATCAGTTAAGTTTTGTTCTGTACACAGTACTTTACTTCTTAGATTTTTTTTTCCCTGACTATAGGGAACCATGGTTTTCAACGAACAAAATGTCTCTACAGTGCAGGTCTGCATACTCACTAAATTATTATGGAGGGTATATTGAACTTCTGTAGTTGCTTTCGGAATCACTGTAGATTATTTCAACTGTAGCTGTCAAACTGCACTCTTTAAAGAAGAGGGTGCTACTCCTTATGGCAAGGGCATGCATTTAAAATATCTTTCTGCTCTGAAAATTGCTGTGTAAATGTGTTCTAGCAAGCTCCATTTGCATGTCTGACCCTGCAGCTAGTCTACTTAGACTACTTAGAGTAACTGCTATAAAATTAACTCACCTCAAAAGTCAAAATTTGTAGGGGTTTTTTCCTTTTTTCTTCCTTGTGGTTAATATCGAGTAGGTTTTGTGATTAATTCTGCTTGCTTTTGTCCCACTGAACAATTAGCTATTCAAGGCAAGTGGAGGTCTCCAGTTTTTGAATGCAGTCAGTTTGACTGTGACACGCCAAATAGTGATGGTGATGCATGCGAAGGAGAGAAAACCAGACTGATGTTTGGAAATTAATTCTGTGTCACGGTCCTTTTGTCCCTTCCTCCCCACCTCCTCCTTCCCCACCAAGCTGTGCTTCACTTGTAGAATTACCCTTTTAAGAAGTATTGATTAATGTTGAAGAAAGGCATTTAATCAAAACACAATGTTTACATCTGGCAGTTCTCTGCTAATTTGACAGCTCTGCCCATGCAGTTTGGAGTTTTAAGCTGTGTCTGTGGTTGTTACTCAGTTTTTGATGCTTCAAGCCTTGGAAGGGATGTGTAGGGACAAAGAAAAAGCAAGAAAAAGTTACTAACAGGATGTAGGCTTTTGCTGCCCTTAGTTGTGATTTAAATTTGTGCAAACAGTGACAGGACAAGTAAGATCCACATCATTATACATAAGATATACATTACACATAAGACTGTTTCACAGAAGATTACTAATTTCAAGTAACTGGAGATATGAGGGCTTTGACATGTTAGATGGGCACTCAACATTGTCAACAACAATTAAACTTGCTAAGTTCTGCTAATGAGCACCATTTCAACTGAGTAGTTAGTAGAATCTAATAAATGCTACATTTTTGCTAAACTTAGTTGTTGTTAAAAGGATTTTTTCCATATGTAAGTTTAAAAATGTAAAATTTCTTTCTAATATTAAAGATATATGACATGTTGTTTTACATTCTTTTTCAGATCCACTAACCTCACCAAATTCATCCTTGTTTAATGACTTTGCTGCCCTCAGCGTGTCTCAAAGGAGGAAGGTAGGCTGCACTAAATCTTAAGTAGCCTATTTGTTTATGAGTTGACAGAGAAAGAAGATCCAGAATAACTTGAAATGCTGGGCCAAATAAGGATGATTCTTTAATGTTACTGGATTTATTTTAATATGTCACTGCTGATATAAATAAGATCTTACCACTTCATTTTTTGCTACACCAGATTAGACTGCTGCTTCTATTAAGAAATATTCCAAGCACTTGTAACTGAAGTTTATAAGAATGCTTTGAATATAAAAATTAGGACATCGGCCATAGAATTTGAAAACAACTTATTTTTGTAGTACCAAGGTACGAGCTTCATAGCAGCAAGTTCTGACTACATGAAGAATCATTCCCCCATTTATTTGTACAAGATGTGAAAGTAATTATTCCATCTTGAAATGCATTTAGTTTGAAAGATACTATATGATATTATTGGGAAGCTAGAGTTTGTGATTTCTACACCCACCCCCACCCCCCCCCCCCCAAATCTGTACTGAGAAATTCTTTCTTTGCTGAGGGCTAGACAGCATCTTCAGACTCCTTTGACACAGGTTGTGGTGTTTTTCCAATTATACATTTACAAATGTAGTGGCTGGAATAAGACTGAAAATTTAGTTACACCAAAGTTTCTTCTTATTGTTGTGAACTGTGGCTTATAAAAAAAGACATTATTTTGTCCCAACCAGTTATCAAATGTTACTTTCACTGATGTCTTTCATGTTTTACAATTTTTCTTATTAGCCACATGATCCTGAACTTTCCTGTAGTTGATAATACATTGTCTTGAAAGCAGCTCCTCAGCATGCTTGTGACTTTTCACAGAGCTTCATTTGTGTGTGGGCAATTGGGAGTTCTGTATCATTCCTGCAGGGTGAAGATTGAGCTTAAGATAATTAACATAGTTGGCCCATCAGACTATGTTGCTTGAAATGAAATGCTGTTATAGAATGTTAATTTCCTAATATTATGATGTATCCAAACTACATGGAATCTCTGAATTGCCCTTTTCCTTAATGCCAGTGTAGTGCACTGGAAGTTGGTTGTGAACAACTGTGATGTTTATCCACTTACGATAGTAACAATGAAATAATCGTACATTCCTTTTAACACAAGAACTCTATGTATGTATACATGCATGTATGAGGTGGCACGTAACCCAAAGAAAATGAACTATTATTCAAAAATATGCCGGAGTGACCATTGCCTCTAAAAATTACTTCAGTTTATTAAACAGTACAAAATGAAAACAAACAATTAGTGTTGGCATGTTAAAGCTCAAATGCTGATGTAGATTCTTTTCTGACTTGGTCCCTTTTTTCTCCCAAGAAAAAAAAATGGCAATTATGCAACTCCACTGCTGAATAATATCAAGAGGAAGATTTGTCTGTGAAACTGATTGGCTTGGATGTTTTCCAAATAATATTCAGAAATAACTGGCATTAATTGAAATAAGTTTGTGTTTGCTTTGCATAGTGATAATTGTTATTATGACTGCTATATTGTAATGTATGTTGTATAAAAGGTTGTTAAATAATACTAGTAATGAGGAAATTTTCATCTAATATTACTTGAGTTGTCCTAAAATCGAGGCATCCAGGCTCCCTCTATAGTCAGCAAAGAGAGATTAGCAGCTTAAGGGAACCTCAGCTCACATTGTGAAAATCTTTTGGAAAAGACTAGATGTCAGTGGACTGCTTCAAGTGGATAAAAATTCATGGCTAAAGTTATGAGAAACTAATCACACTTTTGTAACTGACTGACCTTTACTACCAGACAGCCACCTGCAAGTAGATGTGGATGTAGTTTTCTTAATATTTTTAGTATTTTTCGAGTACAGTATTCAAATAGTATTATTTCCTCAAAAGTACTAAATGCTTGAGTGCTAGATATTTAAAACTTGGGTGATTTCCTCCCACCCCAGTAACTGGGATTTATTTAGAGCTTGAGCAATGTGATTTATCAGGCCAGTGCTTGACGCCTGCTGTTAACACAAGATAGATAGCCTTCTAGAAGTCTGTGCTGCTTTCATTGACTCTAAAGGGAGCCTTGGTGACTAGCTTAAATGTAGGTGTTACAACATCTACTATTTGAAAAAAACTTTCAATTTTCTTGCTAAAGCCCAGGGCTAAGGTTTTGTTTCTTTTGAAATTAGCTGGCAAAACCAGCATTTCCTTCATTTATCACTGACTTGGAGGACAGATACAATACAGTCCTTGGTAAGTGAATAAAGAGCAATTGCTTTGCTTTACAAATTAGAATAGTGATTTTTTTAAAAAAAAAATTTAGAACTATAAAGTTATTTGCAACTGTGTAAAAACTGCATGTTTATATTTTGTAAAACTGTGATAGTTTCTGTAAAAGAATGTAATACATAAGTGTGTTAAGCAAGAAAATTAAATTTATTAATCATTATTGTCTCTGGATATTGCTGATCATGTTGTCCTGGCAGCCCTTTAACAATGGGCAAGCCATATGGATTTAAATATTTGATATCAATAAAATATTAAAGATAAGACTTGATGATTGTAATTCTGAATATCCTTGCTTTTTAATTAGACAACTTTTTTGAATAGAGTTAGTGTGACTGGGCTTTTTAAGTTATTATTTTGATGTTTAAAGGACATTCTACTTTTTGTTTAAAAGTAAACATAGTCTTGAATTTTTATGAACATTCTCAAGGTTATTTTCTCTGTTTAGAAATTATTAAACTGCATTTCAATTTTAGATTTCAGGAAAGCTAAGATTACTATTTAAGACATTTTTATAGGATACTTAAAATGAAATCAAAGGAGCTAAGTATTTCTGTAGATGGAGCCTTGGTGGAGGTTCTGTCGACTATAAAACCTTCCTGGATTTACTGTCCGGTTGTTGTAACTCCACATGCAGTAAGACAAGCAACCTTAAGTGAATTTCCTATAAGAGATTTTCAGGTAAGTATTAATTTACAATGCACAATAGGATTTGTGAAGCATGGAACAAAAGCTAGAATTAGCAATAGACTAACCCTCTTTCCTGAGAATGATGATGTCACACTTATTTCATTTTTTCTTCAAATACATGTTTATGTTTGTTAAAAATAGGGTGCATTCTGAACTTGAACTCTTGGGTGTTTTTTCCTGAATTGACTTTAGCCATTATCTAGAAAAATGCTCCTCTCTAAACCCTGAAATGATCTGGCTGGAAAAACTCCTTGCATTCATTTGGGTGGTTTCTGGTAAACAGTTCATAAAAAAACATGTGCAATGTAACTGATCAGAATCTGTTGCCGAGGGAATGACAGCTTAATGCACTAAAAGAAAATATGATGAAACTTCTGATTAAATTTGTTCTGAGACTGTTGCTACCAATCAGGCTAAAGAATTTCCCTACTTGTCACTGGTCAGCCTTTACAGGGTGTGAAAAGCATTGCTTTTACATTTTACTTTGTTTTTTCATACCTTCAATCCTCATGAAAACTGAACCTCTTCTAAAAGAATTCCTAACATTGGTTTATTTCCATTTCAATTGTTCAGTCATACCTAGAGGAGGGCCATTTGGTGTGAGAGCCACTGTTAGTCCACAGGTCTACAATGAGTGAAACCAACTGCTGTAGTGAACAAATTTCAATACAATTTAATGCTGCTTTGTATGTATTTTGAAGAATTGTTTTTTTTAAAATTCTTTCCATTGGTTGTAGTTGAGTTAAAGGCAGGACCAAAAGATTCTAAACTAGCTTAGAAGGAAAGTATAGGAGAGATTATTTGGACTGAAGTTCACCACGACAAGTTGCTGCTGTTTAGTGGCCTCTATGGAGATCTACAGCAAGTGAGACTGAACAGCAGACTTCTTTAAATCGGTACACTTTGATCAGCATTAGTAAAGGTGCAGAGAAATGATTTGGAAACAAGACTGCCTGTAAGCCTAGCCTGCATAAATGCAAGCTTTTTAATGAGTACAAGGAAAGTTTCCCCTCTAGTGTTAAAAGAACAATAAAGCTAACTTTCAGGTCCCAAGGAAACCAAATTCTTTAGACCTAAACTACCGTTATTTTTTAATGTCTTGCCCTCCATCTATTTAAGTTACCCATTGGGAAGCTGTATCTCCAGGTTCCCATCTTTAGCTTTATCTTGCCACTTCTGATACCTGGTCTTTATATAGTTCAGTGGTGTTCATTGAAAAGCCATTTGTGCCAATGTTTGGTCTTGCTGTCTTGCTGTATTTACCTTTAATGAAAACGTGCTGAGACAGTAGTTTTGTGTTTCATAGCCTACTCAATACCATCTCAGAAGCATGAATTGTGTTCTGAGAAACTGAGGGGTTGTTACCAAACATCATGTTATGTCACTGTTGTAAACTGCAGAATTATGGCTGCACAGACATTACAATGTGCTTGAGCTAAATTTACATTTCAAACCTGAAATTTTCCTTCTGGGATTATATACCCCTACTGCAATAATAAAACATTACAGTTCATAAGTGATGAAAAAAGAGTTGTTGCAGGAACACTGAAACAGGGTGCCAGAAAGGTGGTAGGTGTTCTATCTCTGAAACATTCAAGATCAGGCTGGACAGGGCTCTGAGCACCTGATCTAGTTAAGGATGTTCCCCCTCACTGCAGGGGGGTTGGCTAGATGACCTTTAAAGGTCCCTTCCAACCCAAACCATGCTATGTCTATGAAGACTATGCTTATAGAGAAACTAATAAATGTTTGAAGGTAGTATGATGTTTACCTCATTCTAAAATGTGTTTTAAGGGTATGATATTGTCCTAACGTTTTATGTTTTTCTTTGGAATTATTCTTTGGTTGTGTGCTCTCACTGTCTTAGTAATTACTACATAGTATGATAGTTTAATTTGTAAGTGTTACCTGAGAGAATATGCTATTCACATATTTTTGTCTATGGATTAGTGACCATTGTGTTATGTAAGAAATTGAATTAAAGCACTTTTAGAAATATGTAACATTTCTACACTGAGGAGGCATCTTAGTTTGTTGTCTCATACTATTATGTATTTGAAGGAAAAGAGCAGAATAACATGACTGCATAGCACAGCACTTGCCTTAGAATTGTATTAAAAAGACCTTTCCTTGTTTTGGGTTATGTATCCTAGCAGGTCAGATATATGTTATGACCTATAGATCTAAGGCTAAATGCTACCCTCAGTCCCCATTTTTAAAGTATACTTTGCAATTAACCTCAACTTTGTCAGGTGCAGCTTACAGCTGAAGCAGCTAACTACAGGTTACTTTAATGTGCAAGGTGCTTTTGCTTATATTTACAAGCTTTAACTTCTTTCTGTGCCAAGGTATATGTAGTCTTTAAAAGTGATTTTCAGTAAGTAATGGAAAGATTTTTTTTAAACTTGTGCACACGTTTGTTGAATACGCTATACAAATATTTAAAGCAGCTAGGAAATATACTTGTTTTGAGGAAAGCATATTGCTTAGTAAAGAACAGAGTAAAAGTTGCATCAGTCTGTAGTGCTCTTGCACCTATATTTTTGGTTCTTAACTGTGCATCACTTTTCCACTATTTTTTAAGTAATATAAAAATTTATAGCCTAGTTGAAAAGAGATCTTTAACTGTGAAACCTGTAGTTTGCTCACTGAGTGCTTCTTTGGCAATGGAGTTTTTGAAAGTCCATCTTGGTGGTGGATGCTCTGGCAAGTCTTCACTCACAGTTAGAACTCTCTGCTCTAATGATGGTGGAAAAAACTTGCTTTCCACCAGCTTATTTCCATTCAGCAGGTGGTATTAGTTTCTTATTAAAGAACTTTGTCAGCATAAGTGCACCTGTGCTAGGTTTTTGCTGATGTGGTAATTCATACCTCATCCAACCTAGCTAGGCTGTAAAAATCGGTGAGAAAAGATTTGGCTTAAAGATACCTTAGTTTTCCTTTGCTTCTTCTGAAATCTCAAGATTTTAATGTATTCAGCATGCATACTGATGAATACACTTTTTAGTATGTACACCTGAAAAGCTTTCTGTAGCTGTGGTTTAAAATGTATGATGTAATCCCTGATCTGTTGCAGTTTTCGTTCTAAAAATTGATTGAACCAAGAATGTTTTTTGCCATGATTGAATGTGTTGCTCTGGAATAAGACTAATTCCATGCCAAATTGCACATTTTAGTTTTCTTCGGGTAGACTAATCTTTTTTTGTCTCTGTATGATACTTTTCAACTTGTGAAAGCTTTATCCCCAGCCAAACCCAGGGTTTCATGAACAATTTAAAAAAAAACAGGGTTCCAGGTGGAAGGGTGGCGAGTCTGTACGTTCATATAATCTCAATTGATAACATTGTAAACTTTGAAATTATAAACATATATAATGTTAGCATACTCTTCCTGTTTTCATAAAAAAGAAAAATAATCCACTAACCACAACAAACACAACCAACCAAACACACAATTATTTTTAAACCTGTTGACCAGAACTTCTATTCCATTTTTTGTGGATATCAAAGTAGAAAATTGCTTTCAACTTTCAGAAGTTGAGTTATAGAAACAAGTGTTGTCTGACTCTCTACCAGAGAGAGGTTGTAATGAAAGAGGAAGAGGAGAAGAGGATCTTGGTTAGCAACAAACCCAAACCACATGAAGGGGTTTGTAGCTCCATTGGCCACAAAGCTGAAAAAGTAACTACATGATAACATCTCCTTTTTTTTTTTTTTTTTTTTTTTTTATTACCCAGCTTGCAAATCTGCTAGGAAGCTCATGGTGAACTATATCTAATGTTCTGGTATAGCATCTTGATAGAACTTATTACTAAATTCAGTTTACACTGTGGTATTCACAATTAAAATGCTTCTTAGCTGATTGTGCCTGCATAGGGATTCTGCCTGGCTATTATGCTTTTCCTCAATAACATATTGAAGTTCATATCTGTAGCTGGGTGTTTCAATTATGGCTTTTTTCCAGATAAATGGCTATGCTGTTGGGTGAAAATAATGATGATACCAATGGCTTGTAGTTAGCTTTTAGTTTTCAAGACATCAAGCAGCAAAAGTTGGTTCTTTTTCAGTAGACTAGCACCCTAGCTGAGTGTTTAACCTCTTTTTCTAATAGTCTCTTTGCCACTGGCTTCTGTTAAAAAACTGAAGTCCTGCAAAAAGTCAACATTGAAATTACAAATTGCATATATTACTGAAGATTGTTACAAGTAGTACAAGGAAAATATGGTATGTATACCTGACCTTTCTTGTCTGACAGTGTACTATGTATTTTTATCTGTCTGTATATGCAGATACAGTCAACTTGATGTACAGCAGATGAGCCCTAGCTAATGCTACCGTGATACCTTTAGCTATGGTAATTTAAGGTAATGCTGCTTAGTTTAGCCTGTGATGGGGAAGGCTTAAGATCACTTCTACTTGCTTCAGTACTGCATGCAATAGACAGCATTACTGTAGCTCAGTTTCTTCACTTTAAAACACAATATACTTTAAAACACAATAGCTTGCTCATGTGTTTGTATACCAAACCTTAATTGTGCATTTTTTGGTATGTAAAATGTCTTGTAAATCTATAATTCAGAGCCTATCAGAGGTAAATGTGTTTTAAGGAACAGGAATGTAATTTGGGACATGAGGTGATCCTGAAAAAAAAATCCAACTGCAGATCTTCAGTGGAAGAAAACTTTGGAATTGTGTAGTTTGATTGTCCCAGCTTATCCAGACTGAAATATTACATGGAATTATTAGATAGGAGGGGTTTTTTTACAGTTTGAATCTTGATAAACCTTTTCTTGTTTAGATTTGTTCCTCTAGGATAGCCTTACAAGATCTTATGCCAGTGGTATGTCCAGCCCTGAATAGAAGAGGAAGTGTGTGGCTTGCCCATGAAACAGGAGGACAGTAGGGGCAAAGACACTGTTAGAGCAAATAGTAGGAAGAAAATAGGCTTGCTAAACATGTTCCCAAATTTCTTTTGAATGAATGGGAAGGAAGTAACTAAGCTGACTTGAGGAATATTTTCTAGCGTGGATAATTAAGTTACTCCTCTGTAGTAGTGTTCTGATAGTAAAGATGGTGCTCAGGAAAGACCTTTTGGTTTTTAGAGTGGATTTCTTTTTTTTCAAGTGTAATGTTTCTCAGACTTTGGGGCTTTATTTCTTCTAATTACACCTTCCCTCTAATCATGCCAACCAATAGCTTCCTATCATTATTGCTGGCAGCAGCTTGGTTCTACAGGGCAAGGGTTATAATTATTAGCTGTGGTTGAAAATGCTTACCCTTCTCACCCTGGGGACCCAAGCTGCTGCTAGCAATTAAAGGTAGTTAGCTGTTCCCTGCCTCATGTAAACATTTGCAGCCAATAATTACTACTGCTTCACTCTTCTTTGCCCTGGAGGAACTGAACTCTTCTTGTAATGCTTTGTAATAATTTGGTTTTGTTGGTTTTTTCTTTCTGTCATATTTAATTCTAATTATTGTAGTTTCACCTTATCTTTCTGTTTAAAAATAATTGTGATGTTTTTGACCTTTCACAACTCATTTGGAACTTGTAAACGTATTGGGAGTTGCAACATGATATGAGAAAATACTTGCTAAAGGATCATGAAGTGTTGAAATGCTTTAGCCACCTACAACATCCCCCCTGCCCCTGCCAAAAAAAAAAAGCCAAAAAACAAACAACCCCAAATCAATGAACCCAAAGTTCAGTTGAGCTATCCCTTCATCTGTGTGGCTGACAGGTTTTTTCTACCTCATAGAAAGACTTTAGGGAAGGCAAAGTGCAATTGCTTTTGTAATTATTCAAAATAAATTGTCCCCATGGCCAAGAAGTTGGGTTTGTTTGTCCAAATTGTCATGCTTAAGATATATTAGTTCAGAAGTGATCAGTGGTTGATGAGTTTTTTCTTGGTTTTTTTTCAAGATGCCACTATTCTGTCTCTGTTTTATTTGCTGCTTGAGTAGAGGACAGAGATGTAGCAAAGTTGGATACTGTCATCATTTAAATGCTTATCCAAATTGCTCACCTACTTGATCTTTCCTTCTATGAATCTCTCCTCTTGGCGGATAACTCTTTCCTGTGTTCCTGGTCTCCTGTAAACTCAGATTGGATTTCTGAATCAGATGCCATTTGCTCATTGAAAACAAATTTAATTTAAAATTATTTTATGCAAATAGTCTTAGATTTCTTTCCAAATGCAAATATTCCATCTTCTAATGTCTGTCTGAACAATGAAAACCTGGCCTAGTAATCCCCTGGAAGTGTTTCATAGCAGGTAATGAAAGTAAAATTTTAATTTAGTCCCCCACAATTTTTAGTTTATGTTTTTCATACCAGTGGGACAAGAACTACTGGTATATGAACTCATATTGTCTCTATGTTGCTGTATGGCCCAGAACTGACCATTGTTTCCCTCCCCACCAGCCCTCGACCCCCCAGTATGATTCTTCATAAAGCCTAAAATACAGTTTCATTCTGTTGCCTGGAATCTGAATCTCATTGTAACTGAAATAGCCTCCCTCCATGTTGGCTCAGTTCCTCCTTTGTTTTGGTTCTCCTTTTCAAAATATTTATAGATCCCCTTTTCTTTTTTTATGGAGGGATTAGAAGAATCCTTTATGAATAGGACTGTGTTTGGACGCTGGGTTGTAGTCTGAGGCAGACTGTCACCCTGCTCTTGGTAGAACAGGGAGAGAGATCGGAGAGCTGCCAGGGAAACTGTTACTATTCATTGTTACTATTTCCAATAGCTAGGCTAAGGAAAGCAGTGCCCTAAAGTCCAGCATCATTTATGCATCTGGTTTCTCAGACCTTACAGCTTTGCAATTTATGGTATTATTAGTCCTTCTGAATTACTAAGATGGTAAGCTGCCCAGTAGTCGAGAGATTATCCCAATAACCAACCAATATTTAGATTTACCACACGTCAGATTTGGATTTGAATGATACGTGGACTTTGTGCTACCCATCACACAGTTTACAAAAGTTCTAATTGGTATGGCAAAATTCAGTCTTGTTTGTTGTTATTAAAGTTGATTAACTTGATCTTCATTTGAGTTTGTAGGTTAGTTGACTGGTATCCTTGGGGGGTGTTGTTGGTTTTTTTTTTTTAATGCAAATGAGGTGCTAGTGACTATACAGAGTTTTAAAACTTTTCCAAAACTTTCAGCCTAGAAGTTTTCAGAAAAAGTAAGGGAGGAATCTGCTCTAGGTTTTGTTTTTGCGGCCATTTTGTGGTAGTTTTGTCCTGTGTTTTACAAATTGTTTGTGCGTGGGGAATCTTCTCCAATTAGATTCTTGCATTGTTTCCTGAGGAACAATTTTAGAAATGCATATCAAGGTACACCTTACTAAGATTCTAAGTGGCCAGATGAAGTAGATATCTCACTGAAGGTAAGTTAAGCTTTGATTACTTAAGTGGTCTATATCCAGGTGATGATAGATGCATTTTCACTTAAAAAAACCTCCCAAAACAAAGCAAAGAAAAACAGACCACTCCTGCAATTGGTCCAGTTGTTGATCATCATCAGTATGAAAGGTCTGGTCTAAATGTGCACAGATGCTGAAACAGTCTTTTGGTGGTATTTACTATCTAGGTAGGTACCTAGGTTTGAAAGCATAGCAAATATGGAGAACTTTTCTACTTGTTGGGAAGTCTTTAACAAATTTTTTTTTTTTACAGTGTGCTTTTTAAATGTAATATTCATACCATGCTTATAAACAGCTTCTTTTGTAGAGATCATAACCAATGTAATAGAAATGTCACTTCTGTTGAGGTGCCAGTACCTCCTGCATGTTCACGATTCCTCGAGCATGTTTTATTTGGTCAAATTTTAAGTCAGTTTTCAGCATTTATCCTGGTAATTATCTTTTCCACTGAAGACAGTAGCTGAAGTTAGTCTTTTAGAATATTAACTTGAGTAGAAATGTTTTTGCTCTTACTGAGTTCTGTGAAATTGGCTATTCAGTTTCTGCCTGATTTTTAAAAGCAAGTCTTCAGGAGATGAGTCTTGGGCAAATTTGAATTAAAAAGGAGCATGCAAAAGCCAATGTTAATTTCTGGTTTGATAGAAATCCCAAGGAAGTGTTCATTATATGATGTGATTGAAGTCTCTATTTGAGAAATATGGATTTTTTTAACAATTCCTCATTTTTACAGAATTCTCCAATTTATACTTGTATTTCAGTGGCTGACTTGTGGTGGACAGTTTTGCTTACAAATAATCAGTAGTACCTGAAGTTTCTCTTTTTAAGTACTGTTTGTTATTACCAAATAGTCAGGATTGAAAGGAAACAGTCTCAGATAAATTTTACTTGCAAATTGTTTCCTATTCCACCAATCCAGAAATCATATTACAGTGTAATACCTGTTTTAGTGTAGGTTTAGATGAGGGTTGTTAGGAGTGGCCTGGTTTCTCTCCTTCTTTTTCATAGCCCAGGAAGTATCGACTGGGGATGCTGGATGAGAGGATAGTTCCGGTGGGATCAAAAGCAAGAAAAACAAAGAACCCTATCGGTTGTCTGGCTGACAGGTGTAAAACAGGAGTACCCATCAATATGGTTTGGTGGAACAGAATCACAGAAAACAATTTACAGGTAAAATTATTTTTTACTAGTCACTTATTCAGTATTTGGATGCTTTGTTTTAAGTTTTGGAAAATGTTAGAGCAGTTACATACCAAATATGGGTTGAGATCAGATCAAACATTGATTTTCACAAAGGAGGCATAAGTGGCCCTTCAGGAGAGTGACTTGGAGAGTTTTGTTCTCTTCAGCCATTGCTGTACTATGTACTTTGTTGATTATGTACAAACGGTGGAGGAGGAGGAAGAGTGATCACTATATGTGTTCTAAAAGCAAATGAACACAACCTTTTGGTTTTAATTTTCATATGAGAAGTTTCAACTGGTAAAATTAGGGATCTTAATTAAAATGATTGACAATGTAATAAATTTCCTCAGTATATAATTTGAAGAGCTACAACCATGAGCATAAAGTGTAAATTCTTAGTTTTTATGTGGGATAGTTTATATTTCTCAACTCATTTGTTAACTTTATTGTTACTTTATTCCAGATTTTTCTTCATCTTCATAAGAGGAAGCGAGGTACAGCTGGATTTGAGCATGTCTGTACAGAAGTAGCAGGTTATCCTTGGGATGATGATGAAGGATAATTGTAGTCTAGGAGGAATCTGCTCCATGTCCCTTAAAATGGGGTTAGATGGAAATTATTATAGTGATGGGAACTGCAGCACTGCCTGCTAATACTATTTGCACTTGTGTAGTGCTTTTGATTCTTCAGAGATCATTATTTTAGTGCTTTCTATGAACGTTATGGGTTTTTTTCATGCTTTGAATGAAATGGGTAAATTGACAACTAGAATTTGTGGCACCTTAAGATTTTTTTCACTAGATTTCTGCCATGTAGGGGCCACATGAAGCTCATATGAGAACCCTTCCATATCAATGCTAGCTTTGTGTTACTTGATCTTTGGACATCTTTGCTTTACTGAAATTAGGAGTCACAGGCAGTGTGAAGCCCTATGTGTAACAGCATTTGGGCTTAAGTTTGTCTTGGCCCTTTTGCTGTTGGGAAAGCAGCACAGCCACTGGTGGAGAAAAGATGAAAAATAAAGGAAACATTGTAGAAGGACCAGGTAAGGTTGCAGAGGAGTGCTTGGAGCCTGTGAAGCACTACTTTTCTCAAGAGGGAGAGAAGACTGACAGATTGAATTTGTCATGTGTAACTAATCGCAGTGTAAACTGTAATTAGTAGACAGTTTTTCTGAGAAGGAGGGATCAGAAAATTGGTCTTTGAATTTCAGGTGGATTGTTAAAGGACAGGAAAAACCCGTTTGTTCTCATGTCCTCTATTGTTTTCTTTGCTGTTCAGTGTGGCAGCAAGGTTTGCTGGTAATCTACTCCACTTAGAGCAGAGCAGAAAAACTTAATGTTTCTGTAGGCAGGAGAGCCAGTAGTCTGAGAATTGGACCTTCTGGCCAGGAACAATTTCTTCTCAGTACCTATGTGCTCCAAAGTTGTGTTGAAAGTGCAGCAAAGGGAAGCTCAAGGTGTCCTCGCTTTCTGAGGTTACCGGCAATAGTGTGAGATTGGCTGCAGAACCACATGGCTTTTGAAGGGTGCAATTCCAAGATCCTTTTGTGGCAGAATCAGCTACAGAATTGATTTATACTATGTCCAACATAAGATTTTGGTTTGTATGATGCAATTAGATAGCTTCCTGTGGACATGTGGGGCTTTGGAAAAGCATATGTATGCATATTGTGGTGAAGTAAGGACAGAAGGATGTTTCAGACATAGAAAGTAGAATTGGAGGAGAAACAGGAGGGATTGCAGAGAAACAGAGGAGGCTGGCAAGACTGAATGGGGAAAGGTGTGAAACAAGCTTCAGATGAGATTATGGGGTTATGTAAAGCTCTATATAAATGAGAACCCAAATTTATCTTGATGTTTCCATTCTGATCATTGTGAATCTTTATAGTGTGAATATTTTACAAGTTACTCTTAAAAGAAAGGTTGAGAACTGTTTAAAACTGGAAGAATCAATTATAAAAGCACAAAAAATGGCTGGTAAGTTTGGTACATGAAACTGTAAAATAATGGGTAGTTTTGTGATGAGATCTCAGTGATCTTTTTTCTCCTTTATGTATGTAACCCACAGATAGTGTTGCTCTTCAGTATTTGAAATGCAGGCTGTTTTAGAGATTTTTGCAGGTGTGAATATAGGTTACACAAACTAAATTTTGGCTCATGGTGAGTGCTAAGCAGTAAGTAGAAGGTTAAATCATGAGGGAGACACACCTCTTTGAGTGCTGTGTTTTGTGTATGTGCAAAGACAAGAAAGCAGAATTACATCTCAGAATTGCTGAGGGCTTGCAATGCTGGGCAGGTGTCGAAGTTCATGTGTCTATATGAATGTCTACTCTTCCATATACGTGATTTAAGATGTGGGAACACACTGTTTCATGGTGCAAAGTTGAGATTTTTGTTCAAAAAGTGGCTGTTTTGAAAGGCAAGGTAGTTTACAACATGCATCATTAAAACAATATTAACTGTTTCTCATGCATGTTTCTCAAGAATTTATAATCTAGATCTAGTTTCTTTGAATACTGTGTTACACTTTATGTGATTAAAGTGAAGTCCACAAAGTGAGTTGCATTCTGGGTTGTGCATTAAAAAGGAAAAAAAACCCAAGCCCAAAATTCATTCTATAGCAGTATGTCCTAACCCGGTATTAGGAAATGTCCTGAGCTACTACACCAGCACATGATGTATATTATAATAGCTAATGGTAATTCTCCTTAAAATAGTAGGAATAGATAGATTTTTAGTTATAGAGATCAGTTCTTAAGCACCATGAATAACTGATTTTTTTTCAATCTTAAACAAAAAATAGAAATTTTTCAAATATTTTGCATCAAGAACCTGGACTTTGAAGGATTTTGTTAAAGATTTAAAAGTATTGTAAAAAGTCTAAAGAAATGTGGAAATACTCCAAATCTTTAAAAGTTTACTTTTTAGTGACATCTACTTGCCAAATGTAAGAAAACTTTGCTAGCAGTTTTATTTGTTTGAACCTGTGTTCTAGTTTAAAAACAAGCTTTTAGCCAACAACTTTTACTCAGTTTTAATGAAATTGTCTTTAACTCTTCTGCAAGAGCAGTAAAGCAAATATGACTAATATATTGATAAACTGAAATTTATTAGAGCTTATTGTACAGGTGAGGTAATGACTTGTCACAGTAATTGCGATGAGTTAGCATGAAGCGCAAATTCAATAGTGGGAGGCTTTGAAGCCCTTGGTCACCTCCAGTGTCTGCTGGGCTGCTCTGACATGACAGAATGTGTCCTTCCTGCTGTCATAGTTAACAAGGAATCCTTCTGGAAACAGAGGGATAGCAGTGATGCTCTCTGTGTAAAGTGAAGCTCCTTGTATGGCGCATCTGCCCATTTAAAAATAACAACGAAGAAACCCAAAGAACCAACAAAAACATAACCATGCATAGAAACACCAAGCAACTCTTGCATGTTTTTGGATTCCTAAGAGATACTCTGAAAGCTGTGCCAGAAATAGACTGGTAGAGGACTGCCCTGCTTTGTAGTGTGGGTATGGTTTAGTGGTGTTTTTCTGTAACTGTTACAAGATTATACAATTTGGGATGTCGGAACAGATGATGAACTTGGAGGTGAAGGAGAACATAAAAAGAGAACAAAAAGGCTTGTATCCAGTTTTTTAGCATGGTGAGTACATTACCACATTCTTCCAAAATGAAATTAAATCATCCTACTTTTTGCTTTAGTTAGCTGTCTTTGGTCAAACGTGGGATCAGAATGGATCTAATGAAGTAGCGTTAGAGCCACCAAAACAGAGTTGGTGGCTCACTGCTGCTGTACAGGTCTGTTGTGAGATGCTGAACTGAAAATGAGGGAGAGAGAAGGATGGTTTCCAGTGCTCCTGTGGGATCCCAGTCTGACCTTCCCAAGGCTCCATATCTTGTGCTTCCCTGTTACAGCATACTTCTGTACTTAAATGAATCCTTGAAGTCCCATTATGAATGAAGCAGTAGGGCCTTAGGGGTTTATCACTGAGGAGCATAAAGACAAATCATGCATACTGAAATTGATAGTTGATGAAACAAGAGTTTTCAGTTTACTTCTGGACTACAGAAATCTGATATGTGCAACTCTCCCAGTGATGGTCTTCATCTGAGACCCTTGGGTTGCTCATTATTTTCATCTGCACCTTCTTTTAAGGCACCTTGAATTGTTTTTTGGTGGTACCCACAAAGTATGTGTTTCTTCCCCTCCACACTATATTTTAATTGTATTTCCTTTAGTATCTTTAAAAACATAAAACCCACCACCAGACAAATGGCTGAATGGGGACACAAATGAGTTATTTTATAGTCCTTCCCTGCTTTTTTACTTATCTTTTACTTATTCCACCCTTACTACTTGCATCATGACTAAATTCAGCCTTCACTTGGACTGCATTTGTGTATATTTTATAACATTTTGCGTTCTCTGATGTACAGAAATGGGTTTTGTATGTGAGGCTGGATGGACCCAGTTTTGTGTTTGTCTTTGGAAGTTTCTTTGCAAAGCTGATTGAAAAGAGGCTCTTCTCTCTTTGAGAGAGTACAGACATAAAGAATCTGAAAATATAGTATTTTGGTAAAATTTCTTCCTGGAATCATTCTGGTAAGACTACGTTATGCAGGTATTAATTCAGGTAATGCCTAGGGAAAATGCTTCCCTGCTTTAGTTTGAGAATATGAATGCACTGGAAGAAGGGGGACAAGAGTTAGAGAGGCCAGGTTGAGAAGAAAACGAAATGGTGGTAATTTTAGTAATGAATGAGTTGGAAGTTACTTAGATGCGTTTCTAGGAAAAATCCAACATAGCTGACAAAGCTGTACTTGTTTTATTTAATGATACTTGTTGAAAACATTAATGTTTGAAATCATTTTGTATGCGCTTTTTTGTAGGACATTTGCATTTGAAACTGAAAATACAGCATTTAGCTTGTTGCATAGTGCAGACAGTGCTAGTGTTTTCTTGGGGCTTTAGAAGGTGCATTTGCAGTTTTTGTTTTTTACATCATAGTATTACATAATGCTTTACATGTCCTCTAAGTATTTCTTGCATCTCCATTCTTTTAATTACTCCCATGGTTTAACAGAAGTCTTCAATACCTGTTTTCGCTAGCTTTTTTTACAAATCCTGATTTACTCAGATGTAAAATTTTAAGCCTAGTATAGCATGAATAAGTTACTTTGAGATGAGAAATTAATGACTAATTAAGTAAAATTTGTTTTAAAGCTGTGCTTCTAGGAAATGTAAACATAATACAAATGAAGAAAATGTTTTTCACTAATTAGATGCAGATTATTTCATTCATATAAAATTTTTTAACTCAACTCCATTTTTGGGAAGCTTGATAAGATTCTAACAGAACTGTAACAAGGCCCTGTAGGATTTTAAAGCATAGTCCTCTTTTAGACAGGTTCTCCAGCTTGGCATTGATCCAAGTGTAAAACTAGCAATGGAACTTTGTGTTGAGTTGCCAGAGCGAAAGTAGGATACTTTTCCAGACCAGCAACATAATTTTTTGAGTCATTGGCCATTAAGATGTAGATTCCTAATTTTGGCATATGTTCATGCTCATTGGTGCAGAATAGGATGTCTACAAAGTTTGAAAAAATAATGAAAAGCTTAATATTAAAGAACAGAGAGTGATATTCCATTCCCTCACTTGGTCTAGTCTGGTCACTTATTCTAGCCTACATGCTATGAAAGTGTTTGGGATATAATTTTTTTATTATTATTATTTTGATGGAAGCAAAGTCTATGCAAAAAAATTAGTGTTTGACTGCAGATGAAAACTTGCTTGCTGTTGGAAACGTTTCAAGAGCTGCAACTTCACATAGATGTAGTGTATTTAAACGGGACCTGAGGCTTAAGCTTCACATTTTCTGACAAAGTATTGACTAGTTTTGACCACAAATTGTGAAATTTTGTAGTGCTAGTTTGATTAGTTTATTCTGGCTGGTGGCTGTGGAGCTCGGGTATTTTTCTGCATTTAGAAAAAAACTTGAATGTAGAAAGGTCTTTTAAAATTGGAACCAAATTTAAAACACTTTTTTACTAATGGGGAGTCTTGGATTAAAACTTCATGTTTGTAACATCACAGAGAAGTAAAACAGGCTTTTATAGTAAATCATCTAGCTGTGCAAATCAATGCTGTTTGCTCATATAAAATGCTTTCATCAAAGTTATTGTAGAACTTAATCTTATCAGGCTTTGATTTTGATTCCAAATTGTGACACTAAAAAATGGAATGAAAACTGAATTTCCATTAGGCTTGACTCACTGTTTGTTTATGCTGTAGTTCTACAGCATAAACCCAAACTGCTGTAGCAGATTTCTGGGTTTGACTCTTTCACTTGGTTAAACTGAAACACCTACCAGTAAAAGTGGAGCTCTTAAGCAGCTTCATTTTTAAATGATGGTGGATATTTAAGTAACTTTTAGAGGTTAAAACTGGTCTATGAAAGTTTACAGAGTCATTTAGAAATAAAAAGCATCCCTGTTCTGTAGGCATTGATCGAATCAGTGGTAAGAGTTTAGACAGAATGATAGGAGCAGATTTTGGGAACACTCTCAGTTGCTCTAGGAGAAGTGGAGGTTATCTTCCAAAGGTGTCTTTCTCTCCACTTCCATGGTTCAATTTCTTTGCCATGTCCTGCCCTTGTTGCCCAGTTGACCAAGTATTCAGGTGTGGTAGAGCTGTGCATGTGTCATGGCTAGTTTTATCAGTATGAAAACAGATCTCATGTTGTTCTTTGAAATGTTGTGTTTTTAGGAAGGTGCTACAAATTCTGTCCCTTGCTCTTATTTTGGTTGATGATGACTTTTCAGCTCTGTTGCTACTCAGACAAATTCTGCTTGGCTCTTTGCCACCTCAATCACTTTCTTCAATTTCAATGGAGATTTGGCTGAATTGTGCATGCCAAATTTTATTTAGAGGAACACCATTTTCTTAGTTATTCCTCTACCTAAAATTCACATAAGTCCAGGATATTACCTTTTGAGCTTGAATGTGTCAGTTCCTTGTTTTCAGGCTGTTTAATGCGACTTACCACTTGTTTTGCTGCAGTAGTGTGTACCTTCGCAACTTTTCCTTAACTAAATGTAATTGAAGAGTTTTAAGATTCTTATGAACTTTTTACCCATGTAAATAAGTTTTTTGCTTCACCAGTCTACATATTTGGTTATAGCTGTTCTTTGAATATTCAGACAAATGCACATGACTAATATGTGACAACATAAAGTGGTTAAAATTTACCGTGTGATTAGAGGTGGAGTATTCTTACTATTTGCTTTTAAACCTGAGCATCCTCTTAAATTTTACAGCTTTTGGAATTCTCTTTCTTTTCCACTGCTTTGAAATACAGTCATACTATGATAGCTGGCTGAAGTATTCAAATAAACGTGAAAAACAAATGAACACACACACAAGAAGAATACTTTTCAAGTAGTTTTTTTCACTGTCTGAATTAGTGTTTTGTAGTCATGCTTCTTTTCTAATTTGGCACTATCTTCTCTGCCACTTTATTTGTATTGGTAAAAATCAATACTGGTAATTTAACAGGTGATATATTTGGTCATTTTAGAACTGCCTAAAACCAAAGCGATCCAATATAATTTGCTTTAAAAACATCATGGATTATCTTAACAGTATTCTCTGTCTATTGGGAATTGTTACTATTAATTTCACTACTTTTCTTTAGACATTTTTGAGAGGTGCTCTGAAGACTACTTAATAAACTTGACAGTTAATAATCCTCAAGCTTTTGAGTGTGTTCATGTAATTTAGTTTTATTTCTTGGCTTAATTTCTTTTTTCTTCCACAAATGTATTTTATAATTGACTGTCCAATAAGATTTTTGCCTTTTGAGCTCTAATTAGGATTTTCTTTACCTTTCCCACAGATTTTCATAGAAATTAAAAATTGATCATTAAAAGTGGTATGGTTTATGTACTAATAGATACTGAATCTTTGATGGTCACTCTGCTGCTATTTGTTTCTTTGGTACCAAATTAAACCTAATTGTTAAAGGTGCTATGTAAATGGAATAGGTAATTAAAAACTTCTATTTTAAACTTAACAAAAAAGCACTATGTTGGCCTATTTGAAATAGAGACAGTGATGACTTCTTTCGTAGGAATATTTGTTACTGCTTTAATTTGAAACTGTTACTTAGTTTGAGATGAAATCTCTAGTCACATAAAGTCACATAGGGACAGTCTGCAGTAGTGACCAGGCTTTCTCCATGTCAAGTCTGTTTTCCAACTTTATAATGTAATGCTTATGGAAAGCCTTTTGCAAAGTGTTTGTATGAAGTCATACATCAGCTGTTCACATGGAAAGCTTGCTAATGCTTCTTCAGACTTAAGCTAGAAAGATGTTTGAATTTGTTCGTGCAGACCAGCTTCCAGTAACTGCTCTTCTTGTCAGCAAGCTGTATGCAACTGCACTTGGCAGTCTTGCCTAGAAAGTGTTTTCTACCAAATAGGCACTGTCCATCTTCTCACATTTAAAATAAACATGTCATTTACGTTTGTTTTTAAACAGACACCAAATCCTTCTGCAAGTGAGTTTATTCCTAAAGGAGGATCAACCTCCAGGCTGAGTAATGTATCCCAGTCAAATATGTCTGCCTTCTCTCAAGCCTTGTTCTCTCACCCCTCCATGGGAAGTCCTGCTACTGCTGGGCTAGCACCAGGTAAGTTGAGAGTAATGATTTGCAGTACAGTTGCTTCTTTAACTTACAATTATATTAAACACAAACCTGTATAGATAGTGATCAAGTTTATTTGATATAAATGTAGCCGCCTCCTACTTTAGCTCTTAATTTTAAGGCAGCCTTCAAGCATATAAAAGTGCAATAACTTGAGATTTATCTTCCAGCAGCATGGAAATCACACTGCAGGCTGTGAAATCTGTTCAGCCACAGCAGCACTGAAATTAGCTTGGCCTGACTTTGTCCTTTTCAGGGAGAGGAGTGCAGAGTTATCACATACTGTGCTCTGTGTGGTGCTGGCCAGAGCAGTACCTGAAGATGATTTAAACTACCCCAGTCTAGCAATGCACTGCAGACTACAAATGGATGTGTGCTCTGATTACCACACACTGATCTGGTCCTTGGATTTGTTTCTTGCTTATATAATTTGGAAATAATTATTTTCAATGCTCTTGAGTATATATGAGGACTTAATGAAAAACAAAAAGTAGAAGAGAAGCTATTCTGAAATAATTTGCCTTGCAAAACAGTGTTAATTGTTATTGTATCTGTTCTATGTAATCTTCTAAGACCAATTTATGATTATTTCCCATTTTTAAAACTCTTACTGAAATGTGTTCCATGCAGTCATACAATTCTGATTGACAAGATTCCTTTTTTTACACTTAAAGTTCAAATTCTTCATAAAACAAAATAGTTTTAAGATATAACCATCAACAGACCTGGATATTACACATAGCAGATCCTTTACCAAGTTTCTATACATACTTAAACCTTAGGCAATGTCTTGGCAATGGACGAGAAGCATTAGGTAGCTGCCAAAAGGCAGAGAGGCAAAATTGTAAATGTTTGGATTTTTTTAAAAACAGTATTGGCAATTACCATCTATTAAACTGAGTTTCAGTCTTTTCTGATACCAGGGAATAAATCTTGGTGTCAGTGTGAAAGAAGCTAGCAGTTACCTCATGTGTTATAACTATTGAAACAGGCTAGGAAAGTGATGCTTCTGCTGACATGAACATGTTGCAGTACTGTCTGCTTCATACTGTATTGTGCTGTACAGTCTGTGCTGTATTGGAAAACTGTTGTGTTTATATACCTCTCAGCCTTGTCACCTGGATTGAAAAGTGTATAAAGGAGTAAATAGAATACAGTTAAAATGATCTACTTTTGGAAAGTGTCCAGTGGGATCTCAGAGGGATCCTTCAAAGTCCAATTTCTTTACTATCTGTAAGTAATACCTGAAAGGATAAGTAACACTGATGAAAGAAGTTCGTACAACAATTTGAGCTTCTAGAAATATAGATGCCAATGCTGAAAACTAGGTTCAAATACTATTGTTTATGGATAAGAGGGATGGGGTATATTTACAAGAGCTAACTACAGGCAAAGTTGGTTTATTTCCCTCCTCCTCCTGTATAATTAAAAAACAGAGTATAGTTCAGAGAAGGGATCTGGGCTGGGTGCTCTTAATTTCTCTAGAAGCTTTTTTCTCTACTCTGAGTGCAGAATTCTCTGAACCTGAATGTCGTGTCAATAATACTCAAACATTTTTATTTAAATGGTTTAGCTGTCCATAGTATGCATCTACAAAAAGTTCTGTTCACCTTAAGGTGAATTAGCAGGTGCTCTTTCTAAAAGATAAGGCTCTTAAATAAGCAAGCAGTATTTATGTGTGGGGACACATCACTGTTTAGGTCATAATGGATAACAGAATAAACAACAATTTAAATATGTTGTGAAATTGTCATTAAAAAATATTGTTGGAATCTCTTTGTTTTCAATAAGTGAAAACAAATTGAAGTGAAAGCCATATAAAGAGTTTAAAAGAATTTAACTTTAAATAAAGATAAGTCTTCTTGAAGTTAAATGGTGTATATTCTCTGATAGAATAACTTTCAGGAAACATGTAAGATTTAAGCATTTGCATGAGATTAAAACTGTTTCTAGTAGAAATAATTTCCAGGATACTGGAAGAAATTATTTCATAAGAACTAAGGAAATGTAGTAGAATTAATTTGTTAAAAGATCCGTAATTTAATACACCCACAAGAAAGTAGGTAAATGATGGAAGAATCTTTTGATTTCCCTCCTGAAGATGGAAAAATTAAGCTTATTCACATCTCTAATTTCTGAGATTTCCTTAAAGGTAGGTGGAAGTAAAAGCCACTTTTGACATCTAGTATTTCATAGATAACTGTTCACAAATTTGATTGTTTGTGGAAAATACTTGTTCTGCCTGTCTGATCAACAGTACTGCAGAAATATTGGAAAAAATGACAACTGAAACCTAACATACTTCAATAGATAACGTCTTGTATCCACACCTGAAATGTTCATTAGAGCGTAGCATGGACGAATGTATTTTATATGTATTTATTTAGGTAAGTGCTTTCTCCCATAATCTCAACAGAATCAGTCATTTCAGTAGCCTTTAATAGAATACGAAAACAGTGAGATAAAATGAGACTTGCACAAATAGCTGGGGAAAATTGTCCTATTGGAGAGGTTTGAACAGATTTCCTTCACTCTATCAAACTTCTTTCCTTACACTCCCCTGGATAATACCCTGTTGTTGCTCCTCCCATTCCCTTGCTAGCAAATGCATCCTGTTTATCCGTTGTATGGGAAATTCAGTGAGTTGTTGACAGTTTTCAGATGGTGTGTTTGCTAACAAGCTTATCTTAACATGTTCTGTGTAGCAGTTTGAGTAGTAGCATCTTTGAAATATATATTACTTATATATAAGTAAAGTGTATGAAGGAAATTAATGAATGTCATTGAAGTAAAAAGAAATTGCTATGTTAAACTTGAAGAGATGTATAGCCCCCAGCAGAGAAAAATCTTTGACTGATTTGGGTTTGTTTAAGCTAGGTTATAACTAAAGAGATGCCTTTGTCATTGATGGAAATGTCAGCAAATTGCTGTTACTTCTATATTTAGTCCAACACAAGCTCTGAGCTTATGCAGAATGTAAGAGATCCCATTTCTGCTGCCAGTCTGAACCTGCAGGCTTAGGAGCCGGGAGCACGAAGGTGATGTGCTTGTGTCCAGTTGACACACCTCCATTCATGATGCGCTACAAGAGTGTAGTTTTCAGAGCTCATGGCCTTAGCTGGAAATGGACCACTTTCAGCTGAGGTGATTTGAGTGGGCTAAGGCACTGAGAGCTTGTTCCGACCTCCCGTTATCAAGTATGGTGCAGCCATTCTGCTCATAAAGTTTCACAGTCATGCCAGAATAATACAAGAGAGGAAGAAGGTAAAGAGATTGTAAAATTAGCTTTATTCCAAATAAAACCGAGGAGAAAGAACTTATGACGCGAAAGTTGTTTAGGAAATTAAGCAGATTTAATTAACTTGGAAATACACAGCTGTGATGCTACTGACGTGATAGAGAGCTTATAATAAAAAGAAATACACAGTGAGTTTAAGGATGCTGCTTGAAGTTATGGAAGTAGTCTGGTTTTATTATATACTTTTAGTCATTCCTCAAAATGTACCTAATAGTCTAGAGTTTCTCTAAATTACAAAACATCAGAGTAATAAAGCAGTAAATGCTTCATTTTTGACCTCTGAATGTGTTACAAGCCTTAGAGGCATAGGTATATGACTGTAGGTAAGTAAATTTGTAGCAAAGATAGGAAAGTATGTACAGAAGATCTATTGGATTCCTCTTTTTTTAAAGTATTTATGTTGTAGGTCAGCTGATTTGTATACATGAGCTTAATGAAATGTTGTTTCATTAAGTTGTAAAATTCCATTGAATCAAAAAAACCCTGTAGACACTAAGTCCTTAATGAGAATTTACGCCCTTCCTTTGATCCTGTTTATCTGTATGAATTCTCAGATTCAAAAGACAACCTAGCTTTTAGTTCAAATACATTGCATGCTACAAAACTTTGTTAGAAGCATTAATCTCATAAATTCGAGCACTGTCTGAAATGAATTTCAAAGTCTACCTCTTCCCTTTCCTCAGTCACAATGAAGGTTCAAAAGTGGAAAAAAAAGGCAAGAAGTGAAAATAGAACAATAGAGGGATGTGTAAATATGACCTCTGCCTAAAAAGAGAATAGCAGCAGGAGTTCTAGGTGTGTGTAGATAGCCTGTATGGTCACTGTGAATGTTGTGAAAAGACCTTCAAATCCTGCCGCTATTTCCATGCTGGTATGATACCCTGACAGCTGTATAACATTACACTGTTTTTTAGATGTAAATAATTGTGAAGTGAAAGAAGCCCTTTCTCCTTGCAGTTTACCTCTCCAGATAGTATTTGACTTCTTCATGAAGGGTATTAAGATTCATTGAGACAAGGAACAGAGAGCCACCTTTACTAGTAGATAAGTCTCAGGAAGGAGAACTTGAAGTGGGGTTTTTGGGGTTTGCCTTACTACTCCTGTTGGCATTTTAATGTAGGGGAACGCTAAAATGTCTCATAGAGAAAGCTTAGAAATGTTGGGGGTTTTTTTGTCAGGATCACTGATATTATATATATAAATCCTAATTAAATTATTCAAACCCCATTTTTAGGCCCTTCAGTGAATAAGTGTTTATATAAATTGTGCTGTTGAAAACAGCATGTCTAATTCTATGAGAGGTGGTTTCATATCCACCACATTGTTACCTTTATATGTTCACTACCATCTTTTTTCTTCTGTATGAGTTAATAGGAATATATGTTCACCTTTTAATACAGCCATTTTACTTTATTTTCCTTTAATTCTACTTTGTTGTGGTTAGTAAGGTTTTAACTGATTGAAATGCTAATGAAGTTGGTGAGATCTGAGTTCGTGCACCCAATTATTTGCTTCCATAAGTACTTAGTTATGCATCAGTTTCACTGTATTAAACAGGTTTTTTTCTTTTTATGTGATATTGGGTTTTTAATAATTAATACTTATTGTTTTAAACTCTGAAGAATTTCATGTAGGTCTCTCAGGAGATTCTATTGATGTGAATATTTGCTGCCTCAGCCTGTCAGTACCCACTGCAGCATTAGCAGCAAATTTCTCTGAACTTGCAGTATGTTGTTGCAGTAGTGTTAAACCAAACTGTGGTCAAGCATCTTTCGTATCTCGAACTTATGTTGTATATTGGCAAATGAGAAGCCTGTATGTTCTGCCCTCCAGGTGATTTTCATTGGGCTCTCAATGTCCTTCCACAATCAGATCTAACTGAGGCTGGAAGGGTGTTTGAAAGAATTTGTGTAACTCTGACAGTCTTCCTTTTCTTTCAATTTTATGTTAATACCTGAGCAAAGACATTAAGGATTTATATTATAACTATTCTTAGGCAGGAATAAAGTTTTTAAAAAAGTAAATCTTGCAGAGGAAATTGTTTGAAATTATATCAGTAAGAACTGCTAGTGATAAGACTTTTTTTTCTGAGTTACTTTCAGTAGAAGGTCACAACAGAATTTTAACAAGGTTTCAAGTCATCACTTTTATTTCTAAACTAAGATTTACAGTAAAATAAAAACTGTACATGCAAGACACAGTATAAAGTAGCAAAGCCTTTGGTTAATTTTTCATGAGTATATATGAAGGCTGCTGGGTTTTTTTCCTACAATTAAATGTTTTTTTGAAACAAATGTTTTCTGAAGCCAGTTATTTTTGTCTGGGTAGAGATTACATGCTTGCAAGGACTTGGGTTCATACTGTGTTTTACTGGAGTGGAGTGAAAAAGACATGTCTAACTTTGCCTAGATAAAGAGAATCCCTTGAACATCACAGACACAAACTGCAGAGCTGCTTCAGTTTTATGGCCATTTTTAATTGGCCATCCTTCAAATTTTAATAGTAATATACTGTTTCCTTCAAAATTCCTCTTTTGTCATAGTGGATTAAGAATGCATTCTTGTTTTAGTCTTTTGTTAAAAATGTAACCATTTATACAGTACCTATTGAAATATTTAAGTGTTAGTCACTAAAGGCAACTTTTACTGTAATGGAAACTTACTTTCTTTTGTAGCATAAACCAGTGCAGTCACAGTGTATAGGGATTTGCGGTCATACAGTTGATTGGTAAACAGATTTTTAGGAGACTGGTTATGTTACTATTCAGAAGTATTTAAAAATTAAACATTCAGAAGTGCCTATTATTTCCACACTTTATTAAGTTAATACACTATTAGGCAATTATTCCACAATATTGCCTAAGATTTTCTTATGGCTTACATCAAAAAAATCTTGTTTATTTTGTTGGAATGATTCACTTTTCAAGAATAAAAGAAATAATTGTGGTGAATTAATACACACAATTTTTGAGATGTCAAAAAAATAAATGATTTGAGCTAAATTAAAAGTTACAAATATTCTGTTAATTATGGTAATATAGTTTCAGAATAATTTTTCCCCAACTGCTGATTAAACTGTTAATACTAAAATTATTTGCCTCTGTGGTTTAAGAAAAAAAAAAAAGTAGTCGCATCTCTCCTGCAATTACTGTAGAGACAAGACACAAGTGTGTGTGTGGGGGGAAAAAAAAAAAAAACCTCCACCCAAAAAAACCCCAAAACAAAACAAAAAAACCAACCAAAACCCCCCCCAAAAAAAACCCCCGCACTCCCACACATTACTGATGACGCATATTGAGAACTCTGTGTACAATGGCTCCTGACTGAAATAATTAAAATAGCTTTTGGTAACTAAAAAGTGTGTATGAAAAAGAAATTGCCCTTGGTATTATTACACAGGCATTTAAAAGTACTTCCATTTGTAAGGTCTGAGAACCAAATAACAGAATTCTTAGTTAGAGAAGAATTCTCAGCTGTCCATAAAGCATTAAATATTAAAGTTGTTTATCTTACATCCTTTCAAAAAAAGAATCTAATTTGACTAATATCATTCTGATTATTAAATGAGAGAAAGTACATCCCAGTCTCAAGAGAGCAACAATAAGTTTCATAGATGCTTTCCTTTGTATTAGTCTGAAAACCTAGATATCTAGGATCTTCTACTAGCAATACTAGGAGTTTTTGGAAGGGTAATCTCTTCCTCATTCTGGAAGGTTTCTTTGACATCTTAACTTTTATAAATAAGCATATCTGAGAATTCTGCATACAATGAATCCTGAACTAACTGAACTAGGTTTTGGTAACTAAAAAGTGTGTGTGCAAAAAAACTGCCCTTGCTTTTCCCCACTGATGCACCTTGTTTAGAAGCTGAGCTTCTCTGGTTTCAGTTGTGTTGCCTGTCTCAAGTTGATAGTGAACACCAGTCAATAAAATAATTTTAAATTTGAAAGTTGCAGCATGAATGCCTAACAGACTTGATATTCTGAGAAGTTTACTTTGCATATCAAATAGGTCTTTTGGAGGATTATTTTTTGTTATAATAGGAAAATAGATAATTTAGCCTCTGAGATTATTAAAAGTAGCATATTGTATTTGGCTTATTTGTGTGCTGTAGTTACTGGAGATCTAACTCTTCTCATTTATAGCTGTGGAGTTAGTTCTAGTAAAAGGTACACGCATAATTAAGTGAAGCGATTTACAGCTTGGCAAACTCCATCGACTGCTCATGTAACTTATGTAAATGTTCACTTAGCATATAGTCATTAATATTTTATCTTTCTGCAGTTTAATAAGCTCTCTTCTAGACACAGCATTAATTTGATTCGTCTCCCCCTCTTTACTACTTCTGCATCTTTAATTCCAGTTCTCTGTGTGTGGATCTTAAGTTCCCAAGCCCTTTTTCTCTGAGCTAAGTAAAGATTTTGGGGAAAATGTATCTGTTGTTGCTCTTAATGTTTTGCTTCTTAGCATAGATGTAGCAGTCCTTAAGTATCTCACCTGCTCAGAATATTATTGGTAGTGAAGGCTGTTTGGTTTTTTTTTTTTTTGAAATTGCTAACTTTTTTGGATGACAAAGACTTGATCAAGAATCTTCTTGTGTTTTTTTAAGGAATGTCACTGTCAGCGGGATCCTCTCCTCTTCATTCCCCCAAAATAACTCCTCATACGTCTCCTGCTCCTCGAAGAAGAAGTCATACTCCTAACCCAGCAAACTATATGGTGCCTACTAGTGCCTCTGCTTCTGTTGCTAATGCTGTCACTCAGCCTCCATCTACTGGCCAGGTGATCCAGAAGGAAACAGTAGGTGGAACAACGTACTTCTACACTGATACAACTCCAGCACCTCTCACAGGAATGGTATGTTTGCTTTTGTGACAGAAGTGTATGGAGTTTCCAAATGCTGAAATGGTTGATACTACAGAGATTATTCTTAACACTCTGAAACCCTTATTATTATTATTAACCCTTATAAGAATTGGCCTTTCAGCTGTTGTAATTTTTCTCCAAAATCACTGTATTTTAAGGACCAGAGATTTTTTTTGTGTGTTTTTCATCTATCTCTGTGGAGAGTTTTGTGGGGTTTTTTTACAGCAATAGAAGGAAAGAATATGTATGTATCCACTAAGATATATATAAAAGTGAGAAAACATCAAAAATTCAGATTGGGGTGTTACTGTTTGATAGGTTAAATAACTTAGTTACAGTGGAAGGGAAAAGTCTGTTACAAAAAATGTTAAAATAACATGTGCATACAAACAGACACCCCCTTGAAATCATTAGGAGTGAGTATCATCACGTAAGGAAATTATAGTGCATTTGACAGTATATTTGTAACATGTACTGTGCACGAAGAATTCATAGTTCAGTATTTCAAACTGAAAGGGTGACAAAACTTGGTTTTCTCTGTCCTTAAGGGTTTTAAACTGCTTCTTAAAATGTTTTGTTTTCAGGTATTTCCAAACTACCACATTTACCATCCAGCTGCACCTCACGTTGCTTATATGCAGCCAAAAGCAAATGCACCTTCCTTCTTCATGGCAGATGAGCTTAGACAGGTGAGATGATAGAGAATTTAAAGGAGAATTGCATATCTCAGCAAAAACTGGAGAATTGCTAATAGCAGAAGAGAAACAGCCACCCAAAATCCGTGCAGTCAATATTCCCTGTGGAGAATTTAAAAAATCAAGTCCTGTAGTGGATGGAGTACAACAGAGGATGGGGACAGGGTACAACATCCGTGACTGCAATCTAATCCGCATGCCATGATTTACTATTCAACTAAGTATTCTCAATTCTTGTATATTGTTCTGGTGGGCATGAGTTCACTTATGTAGCATTCCTTTAAGCTATAATCCCATCTGGTTCTAAAGTCTTTCACTGAAATGGAAGTATATGCAGGTGTTAGTTGATGAGCCCTTCTCTGAGGGCTGGCTGTGACTTGCTTATTTCAGCTTTACTGTAGTAGGTGCCTCTGTCAATGGTAGCTCTAGCTAAGGTGTCTTCTGCAGCTTCTTCGTCCAAGAATTTATATATTTTGTCATTAACATTTTCAAGCTAGTGGTCTTCTCCCCCTTGCCCTGCCCCAGATGCTTGCATCAACTCCTGATTTTAGTACAAGTAGCTCGTCCTTCAAAGACACTTGTACTGTTAACTTCTCAAAAATGGTCAGCTGAATTATAACATTCAAAACTCGACTTAATTTGTTCTTCAGGAACTGATCAACAGACACTTAATAACTATGGCCCAGATTGATCAGGCTGATATTCCTGGTAAGTGTTTCTTATGAACTAAACTGTGATCATATTTTTCTGCAACCATGCTTATTCAACAATATTATCAGTATCTTGCAAAAAACACAACTTATTTTTAATTTTTCATGAAGCCTTAATCATCAGCCTGGGCTGTTGGATAACCAGGTGCCAAGTACTTCAGAAATACAAAATTTGTTTCTTGTTTCTGTTCTCTTTCTTCTGTAATTTTCTTTTGTTTTGAAACTCCTTAATTGTTTGGAATATTTAAAATCATTGAGAAAGGAGAAATCATTAAGGCAATAAAGCCTTGTGAGAAACAGTATTGTATTACTTATTAGGTATTCCTTTAAAGACTGCATGCATTTTCAAGGCTGTATATAAACTGTCAAATTAGTTTGTTTTGAAGTGAATTGACTGGCATATCAGAGAAGGCTTTGCACTAGTTGTCACGCAAGAGAAGCATATACTATTCACTGTCATTTGGCTTTTGAAGAATTTACAATTGACTGCATTTAACTTGATTTAAACAGATTGCTTTTTTTGGTTGCAGTATCCTTCTCAAATGTGTGTTTTAATATGATAAAGAGGCAGTAAAAAAAATGCAATTTAGTTTACTAATCCAGATGAAGCACCAGCGTATCTCTTCTTGCAAGGGTAAACTCTTAATCTGATTTGTAAACCTTTAGCACCTCTCCCTCTGTTTTCTAAACTAGTTTGTTAAAACATGTAAGATTCAGATTTGCTTTTTTGTATAAAAACAGGGTTCTTACAGTGGTAGGAAGTCTGCATGGAACTTGGTGCTTATTTATGAGAAGAACAGAAGGGTAAATTTTTAAGGCAAATGAGAAAATGGTAGATGGAACTGTGCATCTATTCTGTTGATTTTACTTATTGTAACTGTTCTTCTGACAGTTATTTTAGCGCTGTGGAATCTCTCCAGTAACCCATATATTGGTATTAAAGCAAAAATAGTGAATTTACTTTACACACACCTAAAAGATGGTGCAAAGAATTTATGTATTAAAGTAATTTTAAGAATCTCTGCTACTGTAATAACTTTCTCAACATCAACTGACACCTAATGTGATTCTACAAATAAACTGACTTTAGCAGTTCCTGCGGAAGTGGACAGCTATCACAGTCTCTTTCCTTTGGAACCACTGCCACCACCCAATCGGATACAGAAAACAAGCAACTTTGGGTACATCACGTCATGCTATAAAGCTGTAAATAGTAAAGATGACCTGCCATATTGCCTTCGGAGGATACATGGTGAGAAAAATTGAGTTGTCTCACAATTCCTAAGCATGCTAGTCATGTTTTAACGTCTGATTGCTTTTCAGTAGTTTCAGAAGTAGTGTTAAAGATTCTCCACCAAAACATTTTATTTTAAACCATGCTTTATTTTTTCTAGGCTTTCGCCTTGTTAACACCAAGTGTATGGTATTGGTTGACATGTGGAAGAAAATTCAGCACTCAAATATAGTAACTTTGCGTGAAGTGTTTACCACTAAAGCATTTGGAGAACATTGTAAGGTTTTGGTTTTTTTTCCCACAATTGGTATGTTGAGACCTTTTTCTTAATGTGCTTGAGTTAGTAATTGTCACATGTTTCTATTTTGAAGCTCTTGTGTTTGCATATGATTTTCATGCTGGAGGAGAGACTATGATGAGCAGACACTTCAACGACCCTAATGCTGATGCCTATTTCACAAAACGAAAATGGGGTAAGGAAAATACCTTATCATACAATACTTCTGTAAACTATTTCCAATACTTAAGCAGTAAATAGCTACTCAGAAACAGGCGCTCAATTTTTTAGCTACTCAGTTCTGTCATGAGCTGATTTGGATCAGAGAGCTCTTCTTCACTTTCTGTTTGTAGAATTTTTGAATATGTATTGTTTTTAATTAACAGAAAAGTGTAACAAATTAAAAGTTAAGGTAAAAGTCTAACAGTGAACAGTTTACTTTTCTGGTTACATTTGACTTATGACTAACTTGCAAAATTGATGTCAGTTTGTAAGGGAATTACAGTTCTTTGACAGGGAGATAAGTTTGAACATGTTTGGGAGCCAGCTCTGGGGTCCTGATTGCAGGTCCGTCACTGGGTGACACCTGACACTTGTGGAGATGTTTCAAAGTTCTAAAAGACATATGCTGTGCCAATTTGATGCTTGCTGTTCAGGTGCCCTCCACTTACAAAATTTTTTTCCTCTTTAAGTATTTTGAGGACTAATTAGTGTTGTATTTAATGTTTTGAAACATGAAGTAATAGTTAAGAAAAACAGATTGAAGAAACCCTTTAACATATATTCTTTTCAAGCACCAACTTCACATCATAGGTCTGGGGGGGTTTTTTTTGACCTTTGTCCTATGGCTTCAAAGGAGTCACTAAAGCTACATCTAGATTCATAAATAAAATCTGTCACAGCATGGTCTGTGGCTTAGCAAGTTGCTGAGCAGAGCTCGTATCCATATGGCTAAAGACTCTTCTCCTCCAAAACAGTATGCTGTCAGTTGTATTGCTGCCATCGTATATGTTTGGACCAGTTTGTGACATGCACAGTCCCACAAACTGCATCCAGGTGTTATCTGGAACACAACAAGCCAAAGCTGTTAGTAGAGCCCAGTGCCAAGCAGAGAGAGAGAGAGATATAGTCACAGTTGAATGGAATCACAGAAAGACTTAGGGTAGGAAGGTACCCATGGAGCTCATTTGGATCAACTTCCTGCTTGACGCAGGACCAACCCTGAAATTAGATCCAGCAGTAGGGAAGACAAGAGGACTATGACCTCGCCTTGTTTGTTTTATTAGAGTAGATGTTCCCTAAATGTCTTTAGGCTGCCAGTGTATAAAGAGAAGCAGAAGCTAAGGTTTATTCTTTGTTGCACCTTTTGACATTAGAGACTTTTAGCTGTGAATTCATTTTGTTTCAAAAGTAGACATGGAAACTTCACTTGGCTATCTGGTAAATGAGAGTATAATGGATTGGTAGTGTGTGAATACATTCAAAGGCTTGTAGATCCCTTATACACTGAATAATTTCCACTGGTGTTGCACTGAGATGACTAGCGTAAGTGAGGCTGGAACTTGAATTCAACCATTGCTTTTGGTGGTAAAATCCGAGACAGAGGAAACCCTAGTTTAACTTGTCATATTCTGTGGCAAGTCAACAAATGCAATTACAAATTCAGTGAGCCTGATGTGAAACTGATTTGATAGGATAAACTTGGAACACCTGCTGCCATGTTCATGACTTTATGTGCAGGATTAGACTTCTGAGTGTCTCCCACCCATGTTTTTCAGTTTCCATATAAATCAGTCCTTGTTACATTTTTATATCTTTCTAGAGCATTATAGAAGAACAGTGTATATTCTAGGTAAAATAATAGAAGTTAGAATAAAATTCTTGGGGAAACGTTCTTTTGTCATACTAGAAAAGAATTAAGTTTTGTTCCTATAAAGGGCAGTCTCACTGATCTATCCAAGTTCTTTGCAGGAAGATCCAGTAGATAAGATCTTGGGTTTTCAATGAAGTCCATCAGAGTCACTAAAAGAAACTAAGTGACCATGAGTTAGGTTAATAACTGGTTAGAAGATAAGAAACAAGAGTGAACAGTTGGTTTTCACAGTGAAAGATCGCTGATGGGGTCTTGCAAGAATATGTGCTGGGAGTTGTATTTCTTAACACATTCACTTTGCACTGAAGATAATGGTCTGTCAAAGTTTGCTGATACTACCAAATTTTTTTGATTGTTAAAAATAAAGGCCAATTGTGATGAACTGCAGAAGGATCTTACAAGACTGGGATTCTTTGCAATAATCTAGCAGGTTATGTAATGTGAACTGATGTGGTGAAGGGAAAATGTAGCTCTAGCTTTAAACATAAAATGATGGCCTCTGTGGCTGTTACCACTCAGTAATAGGTCTGGGGCTATAGTTAAGTGGATTAAGGAAACTATTGTCCTTTTGCTGAATAGCAGTAATTAGGAAATGGTTTGTTACAGATTATTAAGAAAAGAGTAAACAATGAAATGGAAGACATTGTATTCAAGATGTGGGTATATCACAGACTCATATCTGTATTTGTGGTCCTCCTTACACATTTTGAAGGGTCTAGAAGAGCAGTGAAGAAGAGGTAAAAGTAGAAGAGGTAGAAGTAGAAAGGCATGGAACAGCAAAGTGGAATAGTACTTCTCATACTCTTAAAGATGGACAGGAATATCAGGGGTTTAAAAATGGCTGGAATACAGTAGGTGTCTAAAATCATCAGGGATAAAGAAAAAATGAGTAAGCAACAATAGTTTGCTGTTTCTTCCAGCCTAGAACTGGAGGCTGACAAAACAAGCCAGGTAGCAAATTCAAAACCTATGTAAAGATCATTAAGCCATGGAACTTGGTGACAGATTATGGTGAACTTTCGCCTGGTTTCGAGGGGAAAGTGGGCTTACTCGTGGACGACTGTTAACTGCAAAGATACTATCTCTAGTTCAGGAGTTATCTGAGCTGCAAATCACTGGCGGCTAGTAGAATATGCTATTTGTTTATGTTCATATGCTCAGGTATCTATTGCAATCTACTATTGCGATTTTAGTGTATATATCTTTGAAACAGGCTAGTGGGCTATATGGACCACTTAATTTGACCTACTACCACTTCCTTCTCTAGGCAGAGATGGTCTTCGAAATTGGAAATAAGACATCAGTTTCTATTCAGCTAAACCAAATTGTTATTTAATTAAAATGAACTGTTACCACAGAACATACTGAGATAGAAAAGGAAGATAACTCTCTCCTTCCTGTAGCGTTTCTCATTACCTGCTCTTCCAGTCTTTTTATCAGATAAATTAGAAAAAAGTCACCTGAATTGCCAAATTTTGCCAAATCTTTCTGCACATTTTGCTTTGGCCTTTCTTTTTTGGTAACTGCTGCTTTCTTAGTCTGGTCCTCAGTAAAAGGAGCAATTTAAGAAAGAAAAATAAGATTGCATACCTATAACTTGATTTCTCAGAATTGCCTGCCTTCATGGATCCTTTCTCCATCCCCTCACAGAGTTTCTTGGCCGTCTGCCTGCCTAGAGGAGACTCCCAAGAGAAGCAGGGGAATGGATGGAAGTTGGGTACTCTGCAGCATGAGGCCCAGATTAGTGCAATTGCTTTTAAAGGTTTTAGGAGGCACAACACTGTGAACCTGATCAGTGAACTCAGAGAATTTGATTTCAGGTATGCAACCTTATTTATGTTGAACACTCCAGTTGGCAACACGAGACTTTGACAGTTACAAGATGAGGATTATGGTTTACATAGTTGTCTTGCATGTCACTGGTGTCAGTGTGGTCAGTCCCGGGTTTTTTCTTTTTGCCATGTGATTTACAGACCCTCTTACAGAACTGCTTTGGAAGGGATTTGGTGTGGGAGAAAAAGTAGGGGCTTATGTTTATTTTTATACTGTAAATGAATGTCTTTGTTACTTTTGAATGCTGTAGAGCTTATTGCTTGTGTTCTTTATGCAATGAAATATCCTCTTTCTTCAGGTGGTACAGTGTGATAATCCAATGTTGTTCTGTCATGTTGTAATAAATTTACACAAGTTTAAAAATCAGGAGTCTTTTCAGCTAATTGTTACTCAGTACATTTATTTGAAAAGTTCCTTTTTGTTCAATTCTCATTCCTCATATTTCATCAATACACTTATTTCTGTCAAAAGCATCTAAACATTAAATCTGTTGTTCTGTGGTTTTCTTCTACCTTTCTGATATTTCTCAACTTCAGATTACAGTACCTTTAGTACTATGCTAAATACAGTTAATATAGTATATTTAGTACGTATAGTGCATTTCTCTCTCCAGAAATGGTGTTCTCTTTAAACTAACAAGTCAATCCAAAGTACTAAAATGTTGTTTTTAACAGTCCGATAATTAAATGGTAAACCACATTCTGAATGTACGTATGTTAAAACTCAGCTAGAAAATCCTGGCAAATTAACAATAACTATCCACTGCTTTCAGTAATTTGTCCTGATGAGGTTTTTGTGCTTAGCAGAGATAAGCATGCCTTTGATATGTCCTTTGGTCTGCTCATTAAAAATGTTCTGAGTAATTCAGTACTGGTGTGCATGCCTGTTTGTAGGAGTTTTCAGCAACACAGATTCTGCTTTTCAGCAAACAAATACTTTCTAATGAAGATAGGCAAGTTTCCTGGATCTTGTTTTCCTTTGGGCACAGTAACAGTAGTATGTAATGCACAAAAATGGACTTCACTGTTGACTCTACCGTTTTTGCACCCACAGTTGCTGAATGTTTTTTTATAAAATATATCTTCCATTGAAAAAGAAATAAGTTGTGTACTTAGACTGTGATGAGGAGAAAGAATATGTGAATATTGAAAGTCAACATGATGTTGTTGAACAAAATAATGTGACTAATAATTATCCTAGGATACCTTTGCCAAAAGCTGCAACTTTTTAAAAGTAAATTCAAGTTTTTAATATTTTCAGATTTTTTACAAAATGTGCTGCTGTACTACTAATTCAGAAGCTTTCTGTATATTGAAAACGGCGAAATGTAAAACTGAAGCCCAGGTTTCCCTGGAGAAGGGGGAGAAAGGAAGGCTACTTCGTTTGTCTTACTTTCAGTAATCAAACACTAAGCAAACCCTGAACAATTCACAGCCCTCAGTGTAAAAGACTGATTTACAGTCAGAGCCTAAGAGGTTCAATTTAGTGAGCAGCTAAATCTTTCATTCAGCTTCTGATATTTTTTTCATAACTGTCTGATGAGAATTGCAGTTTGTTAGCATGCTTTCTGACGGCCTTCCTGATGATGTAAACCAAGTCCTATTGCTGGTGGTCCCAGCTCTTTCTTCCCACCCCAGGACTATCCCAGCTTTATCCTTGCTCTGGAGAACTGAATTTCATTTGAATGCTTTTTATAACAAACAAAGAGGTGTAAATACAGGCATCAGTGCAAAGAGTACGCTTCTTGTTCCATTGAGAACATCATACCACAGAACTTAAAAACAAATAAAAATCCTGACAATTATTTTTATCTTAATGAGGCAAGATAAAGTAATGGATAATCTGTGTATTTGGAACTGCAGTTCTTACATTTTTAAAATCTTCTCCATTAGTATCTATGTTCTGCATCTCAGAGATGGAAGTAGTGGGGCAGGTGAGTTTGCCCTGCAGTAGGTGGGAAGAACATAATCTGAAATTTTGCATGTTGTGGTAGTAAATTCAACCTGTGGCCTTTCAAAGCAAGCATGAAAACTCTAAATCACTTTTTAGAGTAAAGTAATTCTGGTAATTTTTGTAACATTTTCTTACATTCTTGTGATGTTTTGCATTGTGTTCAGCACTGTTTAGGAAGTTTTCAACTTTGTGTTTTGCCTGAAGAGCGAGCTTTTGGGTCTCATCTCCCTTGGTCCTTACTCAAGTGCTCTCTGTGGCAGGCCTGATGGGTCTCGGGGGACATACTTCATAGTCAGCATTGCAGCAAACTGAACTGCTTTTAATCTTGTTTGTTTTGAACAGATAGATATGTAAGAGGGCATTTCAAAACTGATTTGTCCCGTGTTTTTAGCCTGTACCTTTAGTTTATGGGAACACGTGGTGCAGCCAACCAGTTTGAGAGCAGCAGCCTAGATTTGGCTGTAGCCTCAAGCAAGTCTTTCCAGTAGTAAAATGATGTTATTGCTTGATTGAAATTTTTTGATAGAGGAGGAGAAGCTGTGTTGAACCCTGATCTTTCAGCTTTTCAGTGTATGTCAAATATTCTCTTGGTTACATTGCCTTTATCTGGATATCAAGGGGCAAATGCTGTTATTTAAGTTGCATGCAGAAAAATAACCCCCAAGTTTTGGCTTTTTTTTCTCTTTGGGATATTTTAGCAACATTTCTGTTCTCGATGTATTTATTTCACACGGATGTAACACTGTCTTACAGTGCCCTTATGCATATCTGTTAAATATATCACACATGTTGCTGTTGACCAAACAAAAAGTGCATTCTGTAGCGAGTAGTAACTAGAGAGTGAGCCTCAACTAATAAAGGAGGTTATATCTCAATCATTTTATATCATAATTTTTGTCATGCTGAAGAAGAGAGAATCATGAGGGGGGAAAAAAGTTTGCCATGTGAGACTTCTGGTATGCTGGTTTGTGGGAAGCGATTTGCATAATGATTCATTGGGAGGCCAGAAAAAACAAAGAGTATCTCATTATATTCAGCCTTCAGTAGACATGCCAGGCTTATTGCTATTTAAAGGAGTCAGTGTTTTGATCTTTATAATCTAAATCAAGGCACCTAAAACCTAAAAAATGAACTAAAATTAAAACCAAATAAAAGCTCAGAAATGAAAGCTGAGAACATTCTTAACTCACCACCCCAAAATCAGTAACATTTCTAAGTAAAAATTTTTCAGTAATGTGTTTCTTTTTTTTCACTTTCACATATTTTTGTGTACAGATGCAAGTGCACACACAGACACACATGAATCTATTTTGAGCAAATGCACAGATGTGGATATGCTCCTGTGGGGTGTGGGGGCGGACACCAAAACCAAAAACTAAACCCAAAATAAAACCAAAAAGCAAGAAACAAATGTTTGGAGGAGTGCAGTCACTGAATCAGGTGCTTCATGATTTTACTGAAAAATTATGATATTACTGGTCTCAAAATTAGCAAAATCTATTCTGAGGTCACCCCATGAAATGCTTGTGTTTTTGTAAATTGAGGTGCACTGTCTTACTCTGGATGTACTTTCTTCTACTCCAGCTTTGGACCATGCTGACAGTAGCAACTTCTTTGTATTACACACATCTTGCTAAAAATAACGTTTGTTATCTATATCTTTATTTTTTCATCTCTGGCTCAGTATTACTGAGAAACTGTTTGCAATGTAGAATTTGGGTGTGTGGTTGCAAAGAGTTAGGTTTACTTTTGAAAGGAGGACTACAAATCCATTTAGAAGGGGGGTGATGCATTGCTTTCATATGGCCCGTTGAATAGGGTCATGGAGTAATGACTTGGCAGGGAGTTGGGTCACAGCAGAACGTAATGAAGTTGTATTCAGTTATGCTTAGCCATCAAATCTTTCAGTCTGATTTGCCCATGTAATTTGAAAATAGCTTTTTAATTTTTTCTTTGTCTTATCTGTTAAGAGAACGTTTAATCTGTAAGCCTTCCTACAATAAAGGAGGCAAATTGGTATCTGTTGCAGCTATTGTGGTACTTGCTCGACATTTTTACTTCTGAAGTACCTGCGTATTTTGATGTACCACCCACTTTCAGCAATTTCTAACTAGTGCCCTGAAATGAATATGTGAGTTAATTGAATAATTCAAAATGTTCTTATTTGAGTTTTGCACAGTAGCCTTCTATTGATGCCTACAGTGTTTTGCTTCTAGGTCAGCATGATGGACCACTACCACGACAGCATGCTGGATTGCTTCCAGAGTCTTTGATATGGGCATATATTGTGCAGCTCAGCTCTGCGTTGCGGACCATTCATACAGCAGGACTGGCATGCCGAGTTATGGATCCAACAAAGATTCTAGTAACGGGCAAAACAAGGTAATAAAGGTGTTCATTCTCACTGTGTTACTGTGATCTGTATTAGTAGCTGCTGAACATGCACCCACTACAGAACTTCCTAGTTAGACTTTATTTCTGTTACTTTTAACTGGTGTGAGACAATATGCTAAAACTTGTAAAATTTTTTTCCAGTTTTTTAAACATATTTTGGGAAGACTTATGCATTATTCGCAAAGTACTGTTCACATTCCACTACTGACAAGTTAGAAATTTGTTGATTTATTTGTAAACTGAAGACTGTCTGTTGCATTTTGTCAAATAGTAAAATTAGTGTTTTCTGCTTCATAGTAATAACTTGCTGAGTACTGATGACTTTTTTTGTCAGATCAAAGCATTCAATGAATGCTAGAGGGAAAATTGAGTAACCAATGGAATTTAATGACGCTTTTTCCTTTTCTCTTCTTGTTCCTAAAGGTTACGAGTTAATTGTGTTGGAATCTTTGATGTTTTGACATTTGACAACAGTCAAAATAATCCACTGGCATTAATGGCTCAGTTTCAGGTAGGACAACAGCACCATAGGTTGGTGACTTGGCACAGGGTGTACTGAAAACCAGTGTGATTTCTTCTGGAAGACAAGTATTTTAATTAAACTGTAGTCCCATTATATCTATCTCTAAATGACTAGTATTTTTTCATTCCTGCTTTGGTCTTGGTTCTGCCATGCATTATTCAAATCTGCTTGTAATTTAGAAAAGTGAATGCTCATTTGGCTATCTTCTGCTTCTAAATTTTCAACAAACTCGCCAGACAAGATGACCTGTATTAGTATTTTATAAACTTAAGACAGAAATGGTTGGAAATATGAAGTTCTAAAGAAAGGAGGAAAAAGAAATCTTAAAATTAGTGTTAGAGATCAAAAAAAAATGGTTCAGTAACAGTTTTTGCTTGCTTTCTATTTTGTTATTTTAACAAAAATAACTAAGTGTTGAATACCTATTCACATAGGAGCAAGAGATCTTTTAAATAACTGTACTTAGGCCTTCTCCTCACTCCTAAATGGTTCTAGTATATCTTTATTTTAGCCTCCTAGTTCTCCCATGCTCTTCTGGCATTCTCTGAAGTGTGGACTCTGCATAATTCCTGAATTAAGAGGAATTCCTTTAGGCTTATCAAAAACTGTTTCACAGTCATCTGGAGCATCAGTGTGTACAGGAATGCCTCTTTCCCTAACTTGCCCTCAGGGTAAAATACATTGCTTCAGCAGGCATCACATGCCCTGTCCATACTGGGAGTGAAAGACTACAATAGGGAGTTGGATTTAAATTATTTTCATTAACTGAGCTGTGAGAAAATTGGTCATTCAGAGTCTTCCAGTAAGAAAGGTTTGGACTTTGGCCAGGCAGAAGCTAGCTTATTGGAGACCATGTCCTAGAACATAACTTTTTAATGCTACAGTAAAGGAAATTTCACTGTACTTTTAGTACATCAAAAAGGATTCCCTCCCTGTGGCCCCCCCAGCTACATATCAGTGGGCTTTTGGCAATGATTTAGTGGAAAACAGGTGGGAGAAGATAGGAATACCTGCAAGTGAGGGATTCCATGCCTAAAATTGTAATGAGCAATTTTTTTTTAAATCTAAATACTTATTTAAATTTATTTTAATTGCAGTTGAGAGAGATCCTCCTGAGGTATTATGACATTCAAGTAATTTTAAAGTAAAATGTTTAATGTACTTGGAGTTACAAATCTAAAAATTACTTTCAGGTATACGAATCTGTCAAAACAGCAGCCCAACACTTGGCAACTAACTTGCTTGGTAATGCCTGGTTTTGTTTAGAGGTGATGTTTTTGCGTATTTTATACATTAATATTCAAATTGTTCAGGTATCACTGCTAAACCAGAAAAGAAGTACTCTTAAATATGTAGTTTGTAAGATCTAAACTGGAGTTATAAACTATAGTATTGCCGCCTTTTTTGTCACTTCCTCTAGAAGGGCTAAGCTTTCACTATCCATTTTGTTCCTTCAGAGTTTCTGGACTGAGTTCATTCCTTGAAATTCAGGAGTCATTTATCATCCTCTACCTTTTGTTTGCCCTAGCCACATAAAATTACAAAAGAACAGCTGCTGCTTGTCCTTTTTCCTCTCAATCCATGACCCAGTTCCTGAATTCCTCTGGGACTCCTGTGACTGTTAAAAATGTAGGTTATCTCTTGGTTTACTGCCCAGCTAATATGCATTTCCTTGTTGCTGTCTTCAGTGGAAGAAGGTATTTTTGTTAGTATTTGTCACTTTCTGGCTATTTCCCATTGTAAATATAGATAGGAAAGAGTTTGGCCAGAACAGTGAGGGGCTATGTAAAAGGAATGAGATTGTTCTTTACACTCTGTGTTAAACACATTAATATGATCATTTAAGAGTTAAATGAAGGCAACAGTAGGGGAAGCTAAAAAGAAGTAAATGAAATACGAATGGCCACTTGCATTAAAAATGAAGTGTTAAACCTGTATAAATTCCAGCACATCACTTCCCACCCCGCAATCCTTAAGTTTTGTGTGTCAGTTACGTAATACAGATGGGAAAACTGTAAATGGTGATGTAGGAAACAGTAAAAAGCTTCACAGATACTTCTGTAATTGGAATAAAGCGACAGTGAGTCCTCTCCATATAAAATGAAGAGGAAACATAAGTTGATTGATATAACAAGTACTATAAGGTTACATCTGCTCTAAATATTTTTAATGTAGCAAACCAAAATAACTTTCACATGCACCTGCCCAAATTTAAAGAAACTAGCTGAAGAGGCATGTGAAGTATTAATGTTGACTTCAGAAAACTATAAATAATAATGATAATAAAAATCTAGGAACTAGGAGAGACATCTAAGGGCAATTCCAGAAGTTAAAAGGGTAAATGAATCCACAGAACTGTAGAGCGGGTGAGTTCATATTGATTCAAGCAAAGCAGTGGAACAGGATAAACAAAAGAGTAATGTCAGTTTCAAGGAGTTTATGGAAGACGGATCTTGTCAAAAGTAGGTTTTATTTGATTAGCTTACACATGTTGTTGATAAAGCCAAGTGCGTAAAATGCTGAGGTATCTCCAAGGCATTTGGCATGGTAACATACTTTTTTTAAAGTATAAAAATATTAAAAAAAAAAAAAAATATGCAGAAGGAAAAGGGTACCTATTCAATTAACTTTTAAATTGCTCACTGACATATTTGAAATCCATTTCTAACAGGAAGACATTGATGAAGAGGGCTGTTTGAGTTTGTCTCCTAGGGGCTGGTTTTCAGTCTAATGCTATTTAATACTTCTATCAATTAACTAGATGGTGATAAAATCTTTACTAGCAAAGCTTTCAGGATATAAAAAGATAGGTTGGTACAGATTACAGTTATTAATTGAATTGCTAATTAAATGGTCCTTAGTTGCATGCAAGGTACATTTTTGAAGAAAAGGCAGCCTGTACTTAAAAGGGGTAAAGCTTTTCCTTGAAGTTGAGAATCAACTTAGTATGACTTAATAGTCACTGTTGATAGTTATCATAGCAAAAGTCTACTGGCAGGCCTGTGGCAAAAGTAACTGGTGTGATCCGTAGATACATGCAAAGCATGATATGGAGTATAAGCAGGGAAATGATCATACCTGATGTGGATCTGTACCTTGCACTAGCAAGGCTACTGCAGGAGTACAGCATTTATTTCTGGTGTACCCGCTCCAAGGAGGTCTAGTAGTTCTTGTGTGCCTCCTTTGACCTTTCACTGCCTAGAAGCAGGAAGAGCTGAATCTGTTGATGTTTTCAGAGGGGAGGTTAGGGCTTAATAGGCATATATGAATTGCTTCCTTATAGTGAGGATGGTGTACTCCAGCTCCTGCATGGACAGAGTTGGTCAGCAGATGGTAGTTTTAACCCTTCTAAGATAGGAATCTGACTTCCATAAATCTTGAGCTTTATGGATTCCGTCCAACTTGAGATATTCTATGAGTCCCCTGTCCCACCAGAAAATTACTGCCTGTCTTCAGGCAAACATTGGGCATTGTAATAACATTTTCTTTAAGGTTTCAGCTGTCAGTGAATAGTGAGGTATCTCCAGAGAGTAATTCAGCTCAAAATGTGAATCGTCTTGCAGAATTACAGATATCTTAAATTCATCAGACTCTTAACTGAATCACTTGAAGCTTAAGTTCCTAAAATCAGTGGGATGAAACCAAGCCACTTTTGTAGCTAAACAAGTTAAGTATTGACTGTAATTTGAAATGTGTGTGTGTGTGTAGGCTGCATTGGTGTGTTGTATCATCTCTGCTATTTTTTCTATTACATGTAATTTGCAAAACAAACAAAAATTAAGGCTGTGAGTCAAATGCTTAAAAACCCAAAAGCCTGAATTTAGAATTTCCTGGCTGATGTTAATGTAAGATTCTTTCTCAAACATTTTAAAAATCTAATGCAATCTGTATTAGGAAAACATCTATGTAAAGGAAGACCAGGTTTTCATAGGGTCTTTCCTGAAGTTGTATATTTTTGGTGTCTCAGGGTTGTGTGATGATAAAGAATTTATGTAGGATACATCCTCACGAATTACGAAAAGTTGGAAGGTGTAAAGTATGGGACTGCAGAAAGAAGGTAGATTGTGGTTAATATGAATACTTACATATTTCCTTGAAGTCTTTTAGAGAAAAAAATAATGGCATGTACCAAGTAACAGATGTGTCTGTATAGATAACTGCATTAGTAAGATTCCTCTGTTTAGTACTATAGCAATGTGTTCTGCTGCTCAAATTAACCTCTTGGTATTGGAAGCAAGTGGATTCCCACCGAAATGGGGTCTGTTCCTCTGCTTCCTTTCTCTTTACCAAGGTACAAAGGAATGCTGATACTTGGGAATTCCTGATTCCTTAGGAAATTTACTCTAGCAAATGCCAGTTCTAGCTGCTTCTCCACCACTTTGTCCTCCTTAGTTCTGTCTTGTTTTCTACATCCTGTGTCTGTCTTCATTAGCTACAAGAGTATCTTCTGCCATGTTGCATATCTATGTTTAAATTGTGCTGCTTAATCATACTTGATAGGAAAACAGTGGGGACGTTGAGAGACCTGGAAAGGCTTTCTTTACTCTGTCCCTCAACACCTGGGAGATGTGGCTGCAGGGAAAGCTCTGTTCAGCTACTGCAGCCAAAGGCAGCAAACATGGTTACTCCTCTAGGTGGAAGAGCTGTTGAGGGGCTGTGGCATGTTTGCCATCGCCGCACTTTTCTAAGCTTCCAAATTCTACACAGAACTTTTAATGTTGCGGTGCTGCCAATTTTCAGCCGTTCTTACAGAAATGACAGAAGGTATATTCCTCTTATGACTCTATTCTCTGCTAAATGGCATAGCCTTGCTCTGGACTGTGGAGCTGATATTCTTGATAATTAGTAACTTTTGCAAAAAATATCTTACTTTCTCAGAAAAAAAACTCAGGAAAATACTGAAGTTATATCTCTAGGTGACTCTTAAATTCAGTCTGAAGCAGGCATCCAGCATGGAAAGCTGCGCGTGTTTCAAGTTTGCCCAAGCTGTGTGTAGCTGAAAGCCTTTCTGTGGAAAGAATCAGGCAGCTTTGGCTATGAATGTCATTGATATTAATTTAGGCTACTGGTTTTTAGGGGTGGGCTTTAAAACCTCATATAAAATAATTTCTGGTGTCTGTCTATTAAAATTGGCAGATTTTTCTGTTGTGGCAAAGCAGCCTGTATGCAGCATTCGTCTTTTAAGACCAGTTCTACTTTTAAGGGAAGTGTTTAGTAATGGTAAGGATTTCTTCATAAAATGTGACGCTGCTCAATTTGTCAGCCATGCAGGTCTGTTCCTGCCTAGTTATTTCAGGCAGTTCGTATCTTTTCACACTGGCTATCAGAGATGAAAATCTTTGACATCTCCGGTGTGGATTCCAGTGTGGAATTCACATTGGTTGGCCAATGAGAAAAGGTATAGCAAATGCTGTTTGTGTTTTAACAAATAATACTTGACGGGTCTTTCTGCATCTCATGTTGAAAAGACTTGCTTTATTTGCTACCAACTCTTTGACTCATCAGGAGCGAGCAGGTGGGTGTTTACTGGAACCTCTTTGCAGAGCTTCTGCTCACTGCAAAGGAGTTATCTCTGGTAGTATCCTTAAGCTAAAAATAGGTAAATATAGTACCTAGAATTGCTAGGACAGAAAATCAGGACATTTTAACTACTGTAACTTGGACAGTCATATTGAACTATGATTTGAATAGCGTTTATTTTAGTTGCTCAAAATCTTCTAAGGTTATTGAAGAACTGTCTCTTTTTAAACACTCTTGAGTACCATAGGTAATACTTATCTATACTAAGAATCTTATCTATGTGTGCTTTCCCTGTTAGCAAGCAGATCTGATCTCCCTGGGGAAAGTTGTGTTGGCTTTGGCTTGCAATTCTTTATCAGGAATACAGAGAGAGAATTTGCAGAAAGCAATGGAGCTGGTGACAATCAACTATTCCTCTGATCTGAAGAATCTGATTTTGTAAGTTTGCTTAATAAATCTTTTAAAGGAAATTGCTAGTTCTTTTGGACATAGAAATGTCAAATGGTATTTTTAGATGCAAGTAAGATTACAGATCTAACTACTGTCATTGAGTTGTCTGCATGGTCAATGCGTTGTTAAACATAATTTAAAATTTGTTTGTATGATGTGTAATTTCATAGTGTGTCTAAAAATCAATGTCCTTTCTTTACTAAGTGATGTTAAAGCTCCTAATAAGAGTTAGAAGATTAAAAAAAACCCAAGCATTTTAAATTTTCTTCAACACTGCCTCATTGTCTACTAGCTACCGTAGGAATACACTAGAGTTGTCTTACAGTTTCAGAAGGTATTGACAAAAAGGCACGTTGCCTTTTTGACCAAGGGGTTGAGTGCTAGTTTTCTTGGCTGCATATTATTTTGTGTCGTACTTTAGACTAGTCAGCCTTTCTCCTCTTGCGGCATAAGAGGGAAAATTAGAAATCTCTGCACTCTCTCTCATTTGAAAAACAATTGCATTACAATCTGAATCTTCACATTTTCTCTCTTTTTGAGTATATTCTTGCTGTTTGAGTGGGGTGAACTACACAGTTCCATGAAAGTACACACCTATCTTGTATAACTAACTGACTGGATGTATACATGTAAATTAGCACACGTGTTTTCTCTGTTAACATCCTTTTAAGGAACACTGCAATGTCAAATTTGTATATTAAATAGGTATCGGGGTTAAATAGTTATAAGATCATAATAGGATGCCCTCTGGCATTTGCAGCATATTTAAGTAATCTTTTTGGGGGTGGGGATATTTTGGCAGGTATTTGCTGACCGACCAAAACAGGCTTCGCAGTGTAAATGATATCATGCCTATGATTGGTGCACGATTCTATACTCAATTGGATGCTGCTCAAATGCGAAATGATGTTATAGAGGAAGACCTTGCAAAGGTAAATCACTTAGTAATTCGTACAGAAAGACCTATAGCCAGTGTTCCTACAGCTGTACCTTAAAAGGGAATATTTTCTGCTGTTTTTTTCTGTTTGGCAACCTAAATAATCTGCTTGCAGACTTGAGAACTCTGAGCTCAAGGTACTGAAAGTCCAAATGCTCCAAGAACCACTGGTTTTAGGGTGTCCTCAGCTAGGCTTGAACTGAAGTAACATCTTCGTGTCCAACCAGCAGTTTTGAGGAAAAGATGTTCTTTATAGAATGGTTAAAAAGTAGTATTCTGAGTAAATAAGGCCATGTATGTCATCATACCCTATATCATGTAGTTTGAGCTAGAGGTTATACAGCAACAAATGTTGCCTTGAAATTATTTCATAAATTTTTATTCCAGTGTCCCTTAACTTACCTCATATGTTTTCCTTTCCAAATGAATGCTAGGTCATGGAGGTAAAGGCTGCATCCTCAGTTTCCCTGAAGCATGCTGTTGGGGTCTGGTTAGTCTATTGTGTTCAGTCAAGGTATCGAGTGCTAGCTACAAAGAAAATACGTACTTTGTCCCGTGTTAGTGTGTATTTGTTCAACAGGAGAGGGTGTCTGCTCATGAGAAGCCGCTGATCACAGGACTTTCTAACAAGACTGAGATACATTACAGAAGGCTTTCATGGTGCTGAAGATGTGTGGGATAGAGTATTAAGTTTGGAAGGATTTAATCAAGTCCTGTGATTCCTTTCCATTATAATGCCCTCATTGAGAATTTTTTTTTTAAGAGGCAGTAGACCAATAGTTGCGATTCTGATGGACTGGTTCTCCTAATTTCTTCACCACTGGCTTGTTGGATAACTGTTTTTCCCTCCTTACTGAAAGATACTGAAATCTATTAGAAGCAACGAGCTGTAGAAGAGCAAGGCTTCTGTACCTGCTTTGGATGTAGATGCCTCGGTAATGGGTGCTCGCTCTATCAGAGTCAACCACTATTCCTGATCTGATCATGTTTGAAGGTCATTTTTTAACGTGGCCCAATGTGTCTGCACAAATTTGGGCAGGTGGACCTTTTCCCATACCAGGCAGAGATTGTCCCATAATCAGCATTAAGCAGTTCATGTTTTTGGTCAGGATGGTTGTAACAGTTGCTTATCACTGGCAGGTGAGCAGAGCTACTACATATCCAGGTTGTTACATAGCCCCCAGTTTGGCAACAGCTGTTTACCTGGCAGTGATAAATAGCAGTTGCTAACTAGCTGTCATGCTATAAGTTGTACTACCACACCCTCAGTAACATCAGGGCTACAGTATCCCTTTAGTCTAGCCTGGTACCCTCTCTTCATTATTGCCCCAAGCAGATGCTTAGGGGAGAGTATTAGAACAAGACTAGCATGTATGGTGTTTTTCCTCATTCTCCAAGCACACAGTTATCTGTAGCTTAGGGCCTTCTCATGCAGGAAGTGGTTTGTGTGTAGTTAATAACTTCGTTTTCTTGAAGTGATGAATATGTTGTTACTCCAGTAACATTCAAGTTTCACAGAGCAATGACCTCATTACGCTATTCCTTCCTTACCTTAATATTCCCATCATCTATGTGTCACAGCATTCAAAGCCTCAGTGTTTCAAGTCCTCTAATCCACTCTGTGGAAGAGCTCCCTGCCTCACAGGCTACCAAGCCTGCAGAGAGGCCATCTGGAGACTTAGTGACAGTGTTGTTGCTGAGCTGTGTCACCACTGACTGGTAACCTGCAAGGCTGCATTCACACAGGTGCGGCTTTAGCTCTTGTGTGTTTGGCCCCATACCAAAATATTATTTGGAGGTTGTATAGACCTCTGCTAGCCGGACAAGGTAAGTCTTCCCCATCGATCTCTTAAGTGTAGCTACTGTTGCAGCACAAGCTGTTCTGCTGTGTGGGGTTTTTTTTTTTTTTGACTGGTAATAGTTTTGCAACCCATAGGCTGTCTGAGGTCAAGCTATTATCACCTTGACCTACTTCATTTACCCAGCTCTACACAGTGATCTACTCCAGATGGAATTAATTTGAAATCAATATGATAGTGTATGGAATGAGGTGCAGCTTAGCATGAATAAAGTTGGAGAGCTGGGCCATTGGAGCATGTGAATAGCATCAGGAGAGAATCTTTTTCCTGCCAACTTTGAGCAGCTTTTACTTAAACAAAAGATTAATCCACAGTTTAATGTAAGCTAGGATGTAATTCTTTTTACTGTACCTTAAGTGATGAGGAATAATATATGAAATAAATTTTATAGTTGCATGTATTCTAAGCGTCTATAATTTTCATGTTCTGTCTCTTGTATGAACTTGTTTTCATTGCTTTATCTGTCATCGGTGGACTCAGGATTTATATTGTTTTAAGACTAAATTCTAGCTTTTTTGAAAATTGTTTTTCAAAATTATATTTGGAATCAATTGTAATTTGAATGTTAGTCATTATTGTTTGTAAATATTTACTAATAATGGCCACCAAAGCATTTTTGAAAAATGAATCTGGTAGATAATGTTCCTTCTCATCTTTACCTGAAATAAGGTATTATACTATATGCTTCTACAGGTCTTGATAACTCTGTGTATATATATAAACACATTATTCTTGTTTAATTTACTGTATTTTAGCATACCTGTAAGTATAGGCTGGCAAGAGACTAGTCTTACGTTTCCACAAAGAAATAGATTGCATGATCCAATTCCTGCTGGGGCAGCAGGGTGGTGTTAGTTGTTAAATCTCCACTTTATTACTTGAATATGAAATGCTAAATTGAGCATTGGGCTACTGATACACAATATAATGCATTTGATCTCTTTCAGAAAAAATTATACCCTCTTTGAATAAATAAATCATTGTAATTAATCATGCTTCATTTTCAGTACTACGGTATATCTTTTGCAAATAAGTGTCTTAATTTTGTGTTTCAGAAACTTTAATAACCTCTTTCTTGTTTTCTAGGAGGTGCAAAATGGAAGGTTGTTTAGGCTTCTAGCAAAACTGGGAACAATCAATGAGAGGCCAGAGTAAGAAATAACGTGTTTTCACGGTGTAGAGTATATAAAACCCAGGTTGCAATGCAGGGTTACTTCCCTCATAAATTGAAGCTAAACATTTTCCCCATATTTGCCCCTGAAGAAATGAGTATTTTAAGAAGCCTTGATGAAAAATAAGCAACTCAGGACCAAAACTTTAAACAGAGGAGGAGAGAAGGCTACAAATACATATGCCAAAGTTGCTGCTTCTTTTCAGTATGGTTTCTCTTAGCCGTCTCTTGTGAGTGATGGTAGTTTTTGAGGAAATCTACAGCTTGCTTTAACTGTAGCAAATGGTGTAGATACTGGTTTTAAGCTAGTTAATTTTCAGATTGTTTTTTATCAACTACTACATAAAAATTAAGTGTTCATGGTCTGTTTTCCATTCTGTTGAATTGACTTGTTGAGTTTGTAATGCTAAACATGTTGAAGATAACTCTTGCTTTCTTCCATAACTTTTCTGTGGCCCTTGGTAGAGATTAACTTCAGGTACTTCAGCAGCTGAGAAACTTTGAATACATTACTTTCAGGTTTTGGCAGGGGGACACTCTAGTTTAATTGCAAATTATAACGGGTAACATAAAACAATAAGATTACTCAGTGTAGGTTGAAGAGTCATGTATGTCTGTGGGTTTTGATTTTTCTTAACTTTCTGATCTTTAATATGACTCTTTGCTTTACACCAGGTTTCAGAAGGACCCAACATGGTCAGAAACTGGAGACAGGTATTTACTAAAGCTCTTTCGAGATCACCTTTTCCATCAGGTGACAGAAGCGGGTACTCCTTGGATTGACCTCAGTCACATTATCTCATGTCTTAACAAGGTACACTGTACTTGGGTTAGCTTTTAAAAATTTGGGATAACTTTCTTTAAAATAATACTCCACTTCAAAGCATGTTGGCATTGGCAGGTTAATTCTGTTGATTTAACTGATGGTTATTTTCCCCCTGTTTTGGATTAAAACAATGTATTCTCTAAACTAATATTCAAACATTTATGGATATTTTAAATAAATGTAGTACATTAATATTAAAACTTGGAATTTGGTAATATAGCATGAGATACAGTATTAACTTTTCATCCTATAATGCACTGAATACTGTGGATAAGCAATGCTGGTCCCTTTATGCTACTCTGGTCTTCCAACACAGCATAAAGGATCCATAAAACCCCTTTAAATGGAGGAGGTTTCTGCTGATATAGTTATCACAGAGGATGATCATAAGGCAAGAGGATCCATTCCTAAACTGTGCTGACCGGAGTAGGAGACAGGAGGGAAGCTGCAATAGAAAATTGTGCAAAGTCCTTACTATCTAGGACAGAGCTGGAAAATTTCTGTGACTTAAAATGTTAAGTCCACTTCTGATAACTTCCCTAGCTTCTCCAGCCCTTTGTTTTCCGAGGTTGAATTAACAAATCTATTTGCAGTTTTCCACGAGCTGCATCACGAGCAAAATTTTAGCTGAGGACTCTCATGATTAATAGCCACAAAGATCTTTAGTAGTTTAGTAGTTGTAGAACTTGTAGAACTTGTCTTGCTCTGTAAATTTAAAACCTATGTGAGCTAATTTTTTTTTTTATTGGCAGATCAGCCTTCAAGTTATTTTACATTGTTTTGCCAAACTGCAATAATTTATAAGACACTAAGATGCTACTTCTTCCTTTCTTGTTTTTTGTATTGTTTGTAGCTGCTTGGTCATTCCACTCACTCTGAGAATGATGATGCAGACACTCTCAATATACAGTTTCAGTGACTAGTATTTTCTTTTCTAGGATTAGGATAGCCAACATTCTTTTCAAGAAAAAAATTGAATATATTCAGATCCTTCGACATGTAATCACTGCCTTAACTACAGTTAAATATCTTTCTAAATTGTCAGGGCTCTTAATCTCCTATTAGACAACTGCTGTGCATTTCTTTAACCTTTTTATCTTTCTGGTTGGTGTCTGTAATCACTTTAAAAAGGACATTAGAGGGATTGAGGCTAAATCAAAAAGAAAGCATGTTGATATTCAAATAGGCAGTGAAATATCATCATGATTTGAAAGCAGTGACCTGTACAGTACTGTAGCAAGAGGGGCCAGTCCTGAATTCGTAGGTCAGGTAAGAGATGGTGTCAAAGAATGCCTTGTTCTACATACGTTCATGGCTTACCTTTTTAAACAGAGGCTCTTCTCTTCTGTGGTTGTGGGCTCACCACATGAAATGTAAGGGCTTACGGAACTCCACTTTGGAAATACACTCTAAAAAACTCTTCTGAAACTCAAGCGTGTACTAGTAGAAGTGGTTATTTGGGCTTGCCTGCTACACTTCAAAAGCATTCATTTTGAATGAAAATTACTCCGGTGTTTAAAAAAAAAAAAAAATCTTTTTTTTCAATGGGGCATTTTCAGCTGAGGTACTGATTTATGCCTCCACAGGAAGAGAGAAATAAAGCCATAAATATTGATGCTTCTAGTTAGCTGTGTGGCTTTTTAAATTCAGATATTCCATATCCTACGTTCCTTAAGGTAATTCACTGATTTCTTAAATGATGCTAACGGGAACAGTTGATAATATTTCACAAACACCTTAATTGTGATAACATTTTGTAATGAATGTTGGAAGAAACTGGTGGTTTTATCCTAGTCTACAAGAATTTTAAAAAACTGATTGGTTTGCTTTTGTCCTTCTGAAGCTATTCACAAAGCAGAGGCTTTAAATTGGAGAGGTTCCAGCTTTTAAAGTTATGCTCAGACCATTATTTTAGAAGACAAATGCAAGAAATTTCTAACTTACTGCATTGCTTCAGACAGCAGCTAGCAGAACATCTCAGTGGCAAATTTATTCATTCTGCTATTCAGCACGACATTATAATACATTTATTTAATCCTGCTGGGGTTGTATTTCCAAAGTTTGTCTCAGTAGTCATACCCACTTGTCTTTGCCCAACCTTCTGTATTGTCAAGTATTTGGAAATATTAATATATTGACTAAAGCAGAGCTACAAAAGTTTCGCATTGTAAGAGAGTCTGACAATTTCCTGCAAATGAGGAGAACATAAGATACAGTGTTGGAAGGGACTTCAGCGTGTAAAGTAGGATATTCCTCTGTTCCAAATTAGAATTTAGTGGTACATCTCTAAAGTGCATTGTAACATACATTTTTTTTTTAAATAACGAATTTGAGAAGTCAGAACAAAACGTGATAATACTTGTGGAACAGACTTGAATCTTTAACCCCAAACTATCTATTTGTTTATGGATTATAGCTAGGTAATTTTTTTTAAGTAAGGGATGAAATGTACTGTACAGCTTTGTTTCCAAAAATGTGAGGTTTGGGTTTCTGCCTGTTTTCAGACTACCTGGGGCTGATCCATCCATGATTTAATTTTAGAGTGGGCAAGAAGTAATTTACTTACCCAACATGGAGGCTTGTGGATCTTATGTGCAAATATACTGTCAGATGTGGTTTTGTTCATGAGGAGTTCTATGGAAATTTTGCTAGACTTTCTACACAGGGGAAGGCAGCACTGCAGATTATTAGCTTTATGGAAAGAGAAGAAAACAATGGTAACCTAGTCCAAAGGTCTGGAATATCCATCAGGTTAAGACCAAAATGTCTCGATTTTTTGGCAAGTACGTCGTGGTAGTGCAATTCAGATCCTTCCTTTCTGTGGTGTTAGCGGATTTGAACTGCGCCACAACAATGTACTTGCCAAGAAATTGATTGCTTTTGTTATTGGGGAAATGTTTTGCCACTTCTTTCACACTTCTTTTATTTTATCTTTTGCATTCTTGTTACAGTTAGATGCTGGTGTGCCAGAAAAAATAAGCCTCATTTCCAGAGATGAGAAGAGTGTACTTGTGGTAACTTACAGCGATTTAAAACGCTGCTTTGAAAATACTTTTCAAGAACTGATTGCAGCCGCAAATGGTCAGTTGTAGTATTTGCTGAAAGCATGCAGGACATTGCTGAGGAACTTAACCAATAGCAAATTGCACTACAGCTGAATTGTTGTTGTCATCTCATTTCACATTGGGAAACAAACAGGAGATGAGCAAAGCTGCTTGCACTTCAGTCAGGTACACTGTTACTTGAAGGGAAGAATGTTTCACTTATCCTAGAGCTAAGGCTGCCATTGGAGGCTTTATCTGTGAAGAATTTATTTTAGATTAAGGAACACATCAGGTGCATGTTGTTCCTGCTTTTATTTTTTCCACTTGTATATGCACTAATTTTAATTTTTTTAAGACTTTTCTGATCTCTGAAGTTTTGCCACATTGTATACTTAAGGGAAACTCTTTGCAAGGACATTTCTGGGATACGTTTTTGTCACTGAGGATATAGCAAAAATTATTCATTTTTGATATTATTTGCACCCAGAATAGCATAAAGGACCAGGTAAATAACTTAACAGAAACTGTGTTCTATTAGTGACCGTTTAGTTCGTAACCTCTGTAAAAGTGTGTTGTATGCAAGCTTTGTATGCCACCCACTATTAGCTCAAAGAAATGTGAGAAGACGAAACTTTTTAAAACCAGTCAAGTTGAAGTATTGGTGAATTGACAAAAAAGGAAAGAAAGTCCCCTGTCATTTGATTTAAACTTTGTCTAAGCGAAGTGACGAAAATAGCATAATGGGAAACACCTATAATTTAAGGAGCATATCAAACTTGCTCTAAACACAACCAGCGCCTTTTAAAAAACCGTTTGTACGTTTTCCTGCTAGTCAGAAGCATTTACATTTATGCAATTTTTTTAATAGATTTTTTTTAAAGAAATTGTTTAAATGCCTGAAGTTTCAGGAGTGTATTACTTTAGGTTATTTACAGTATAATTTTTGTATAAAGTTCTGTTCTTTGAACCACAGCTTTATTATGGTACGCTACACTGGATACAGATACAAAGACACTGTTAAAAGAAGATTAACTAAACACAGCAGTTGTCTGGCATCAAGAGCTTTTCAAGTTTTACAGCCTGAATCTGGAGGGATATTGATCTGCTGTGCCTTTGCAGTCACTGCTTAGCCCAAAGTAATATTACTTTTGATAATACTCAACACATGAATATTCCTGAAGTAATTCAGTCTCAAAAGTCTGGAATTTTCCTCCTCAATTACCTTTCTAATATTTGGACATGCAGTTGTCTCCAAACTTGGGTATTCATGGGATTTCTAGTTAAACACCTACACTTTGATACTGAAGACTGCCAAATATGTAGGAATTTCCTTTCTTAAAGCAGTAGAGAAGACTGTATCTATCCTTTCCCAGCACTGAATGTTTTAATAGCACTGGGTGCTCACCATGAAGAAAATGTGGAAACTCAAAAGGTCAGGACAGACTCTAAGCACTTGCAACTGATGTTACTGACATCAATTTTAATAATTCTCAATATTTGTAGTTTTCAGAGAAGTTTTTAATATTTCTCTGTCCACTTTTATAAGCTTTAAAATGATTCTCCGCCTTGAGACTTGCATCAAGGAAAAAGCAACTCTCTTCACATCGAAAGCTTTGAAGACTAGGGACATGCTTTACACATTTTAGAAAATGTGGTTGAATCCACATTAGGTAGCATCAGTTGTTGAGTTTAAAAATCAATTATTGTTGCATTTGATCGAATGAATTTTAAAAGGAACAAAATGTTTAATATTCAAATGATAACAGTTGCCAGAATGTTCTTTTTAATATAAAAGGAACAGGAACTTTGAAAAGTGAACATGCAAAACAGTCTTTTATCATTAGCTCATGTATTTGAGGAAGAGCAGCTGTCTTTTATATGTTTTTTGACAAATCATATTGTAATTCTTTTGTACAAAAAAGAAGTACTTGTATTCTAGAAGAAATATGAAATGCTTAATTTATAAGCGGGCTGAGGTTTTTTCCAGTATTGTTTTCTTTGAAAATGAAAGGGGATCATCTGTTCAGTTGTGGGGTTTGGGAACCTTTGAAAATTTAATTTGTGGACCAATATTTTGTGAAAGTGTAAGGCAGGGGTAAAATAGGGCTTGAATTCTCATCCTTTTTTAGACCAGCAAACCACCCTCTGCAAGACATGTCTAAATTGCAAACCTGTGTGTATTTGCATAATGTCAGTTTGCTTCAGCCCCTAGTAACCTCAGGACTTGGTTTAAGATAAAAAGGTAGACAGCTAATAAGTTTTCATATGTAATGTCAGCCAGAAAATATTTGGTGTCAGGTAATACATTAAAAAAAAAAAGTTGAGCTTTTTTTCTATTTATTTCATTTGGTCTGTATTTGGGAATGATTTGAACAGTCTGAAGTTCAGCTTGGGTGTTTTTTTGGGGGAGGGCCCTTCGACCCCATTTTAATTCCATTTAGAAGGTTGTCCTAAAGTTGTAGTTTGATCCATTCATAGGAAGACCTGTGTATCTGTATTTTAGACAGATACATCTATCTAAAGAAGAGCCACCAGGATGTGCCCTCCCAGACGGGAAATTTAATTCTGACCTTCCTATTTTTTACAGCTAAAAGCACAGAAGGGACAACCTTTGACATCATCTGATGTTGGTCATTTTAATTTTTGTACCTGTTTTAAATTCTGTTGCTGTATTTACTATATTGTAAATATTTTGTTGAGGGTACCTATGTATTTTTGATTTGCCCTTGTTTCAGTAATTCAGGTGTCAACTGCTTCCCCTAAAAAGCACCAGTATGTTAAGTTCTAATATCATCATCCCAGTATGTGTTACTCATCTTTAATCCTGTTTTCATTCTTCATGTGTACAGCAGTATTTTTAATAAAGAATACCGGAAATAACGTGGCCTTATTTTGACAATGTGAAGTTCTGAAGTTGGATGCAGGGCTTTTCAACTTTAGTGCCGGAGTCGCATTTCATTCTATCACATTTCATTTGTATTCACTGTCTGCAATGCAGAGTTTAAACAAGCATGAGTCAAAAAGTGCGTTTAGGGCTTGTGAGATGTCCTAAAACATATAGATAATGTTGACCACAACAGTGCTAATACACATTTCCTTAACTGCCAAGTCAAGTCCCACCTGCTTCTGTTGGATCAGGTCTGCTTTACTAAACAAGCTCTAATTTTGAAACTCTGTTGAAGTACCCTTACTTTCATGTTTATTGAGCTTTTTTGCCCAATAACAAAGTATATTGATTTCTCTGAGAATTTGCATGTGGAGTCATGACAGTTTCATTTCTGAGAATTATTTTTCTGTATTGTTAACTGGCAAAGGTGAGGTGATTTCCTGGTGGGATAAAATCTCCTGTACTCATCCAATCCTGGCCATGCTTATGTAATGTGAAATTTTGTGCAGTGTATGTGAAATTGTCAGTACTCCCTGCATACCTTTAACATGGAGTCATTATCTTTTAGTGAACTTGGTTGATGCACTTATCTAGTCTCCACTTTCCTTCTTAGTAATGTGCAGCAACAGCTACACAACTCTGTGGCAGTAGGCAATCCCTACTATGTTCTGCCTCCCCAGAGAAAATTCCATCTCCGCTTCCTCCCAGCGCTTGCGTATTATCTGCAGTGTGGCTTGGAGGGCCCCTCAGATTATAAAATGCTGTACAGCAAAGAGCATTCAGCTGAACACCTCTGTGGAGGCAGCATCCTGAGCTTCTGATGGATGGGGTGGGGATGTGGAGATTCTCTGGAGAAGGTATCTACCAGGCCTAAGGTGCTAACACATGTCACGTTTGGGGCTTTGTTGGGGACTCATTAGCTGTTTGCTCTCCTTTTGTCTGTACCAGGTCTTGTAGCTGCAGAAGAAACCAGGTGTGGGGAGCAGTTGAGTGAATGTTCATCAATGGGCTGCTTTTTCTTCCCCCACCACCTTGCCTTGCCCAGAGGAGAGTTGTATTTTTGCCTCTAGGCAGTGATAAGCACTTAAGATATGCTGAATCGAGGGGATGTCACACGTGGAGTGATACAAGTGTCCATCATGTATCTGCTTTGCTGTGTGAGAAGTAGGTGTTCTGTGCCATTATTCCGTATTCTTTGCTCGCAAAACTGGCCCATGGGATGGATTGTTTGCCAGATGTGTTAGTGCTGCCTGTTGCTGAGTCATCTGCTGCAGCAGCAGTCTCTGACAGCGGATTGACTAGTTTGGCAGAATACTGCGGATTCTTTCAAAAGCAAACTTTATTATATGAATTTAGCAGCCAAATACATTATATGAAGACAGAAAATGCAAGACAAAGTAGGAGTTATTCACATCTGAAGAAACTTAGGGGGTTCATATAAAAGTAATCTTTGTAGTCCAGTTTTCTTAAATATTTATTTATAAAAAGCATATTTATATATTTACACTGTGCAAACATTTCCTTTTGAGATGCATCATCCCATAACTATTTTAGCTCAATTGGAGTTAAACGGTTCTAAAACTTTCCTTTTGTTTTGATCAAGATCAAATATACTTTACCAGCAAGAGACAGTGCAATAGATAACTTAAATTATGATCTCTTGGCCAGGAAGATGTAGAATTGATACTTAGCTTAGAAGTAGTGGTACATATTTCTTTTACTTGGATATCCAAGATTATTTTTCTTGTTAAATACAGAAAAGGTCATTTGCCTTTAAGTCTGTTAGTGGGTAAATTCACAGCTCCTAAGCTGAGTTTTAAGAGGTCAGGACCATATTATATGTAGCATTTGAGTTTATATATATTTGTAGTTGACCACGAGAAGCTGAGGCTTGGGGAGGAGTTGTTGATTTGGAAGATACCAGTGCTACTGTGTTAAATGGCCAACTCTCACTTTATCTAGTGTATTCGAAGGTGAGAGGGGATGGTGCATCCTTACTCTTCTTGAATAGAGAACACTTACGCCCTTTCTGAGATGCTATGCAAAAGTCTCCTGCAAATTAATGATACATTTTTATTCCTGTACATATATACTGATAGCTAACATGGAAATTCAGCTGACTCATAAAAACGCTGCCCTAACTTTCCAGGGGATTGTCTTGTTACTTCTAACTAATCTCTTCAAACTCTCCTAGTGATCCATTCATTTAAAGTACATGCAGTTAGTAGCCATACAGTCTTTTCAGACAGATTCTCATGAATAAAATACAATCAGTGCAGTGTTAGAAGGTCCATGAGGTTTTGCGGACAGAGCTTGGCTTTAACATATCTAGCTTGTGGTTTGGTTCCAGTGTGTGTGTGTGTGTTGGCATACTGACAAACTGCAAAGCTTCAAGAATATTTACTTGATATCAACAGGCTTGTCCAAACCAAATTGATATGTATTCCCTGTTGTTGCAGCCCTGGCTCTGATCTTAGTTCTCCCCTATCCTTGCCAATTGTGTTTTGCAACACAAATTTGAACTTCTTGCCTTGCAAGAGTCCTTACCACATTTGCCATCCAAAGCAGTAAGAGCTGTGTCATGCCCCATCCACAGCTAGCTAATTCAGCTCCCCTGGAGCATTAGCCTTCCCTCAATTTTCTCCATGTAGATTTTCACTAAAAACTGTAGGTAAGGCCTGGTGTGTTTCTTGTTTCTGTCTTTATTTTCCAGCACTGCACAGACCCCAGCAATAGGGTGCAAATTCCCTAGTGCCTGATGCGGGCTCCTGAGGGCTCCCAGCTGCCTCTCTGAACCATGACACTGATGCTGTACCCATGTCTGGTCACCAGAGCTTGAAACACCATCCTGCTGCCAGGGACCAAACAGTGAGCTGGTTTTGTCAGTAATGATGACCATCCAGGTTTTCAGAAGCACCTAGTGAGTTTAGTGCCAGCTGTTGGTGTTCAGCATTTGGGAAAGTCAAGGCCTAAGTATTAGTATTTTGCTCTATTTTGTATATGCTTGTTGCGGTCTGTAGAAAAGCAGATCACTGCAATTAAACCAATGGTAATCTTTTTCAATTTCAAATAATTAAAAGATTTTTCTATGTTTTTACACTGACAGTGTTTCAGAAGAACCTTTTTGGATTAAATGCTTACTTAAATCTTGGCCTAGAAATACTTAAGCAGGTGGCTGAGAATAAAGGACAACGGAGTTGTAGTCAGGAGGGGGAGAATGGCTTGCTTTCATTTTCTCCAGCACCATGTTACCATAAGTGTATCTTCGCTTGCAGTCACTGAGCTGGTCACAGCTGACACTGCAGAAGCTTCTTGGCTTGTTTATTCCAGAAAGCACCGACTCCTTGCTCCTGCTGGCACCTTTCACGCTGTAACAGAGCGGTGTTACTGTTAGCATATTTAACGCATACGGGCATTTGTTTTAATGACTTGAGCAAAGCCACATGACAAGAAGCAGCTTTGTTTATTCTCAGATGATGGGAATGGCATTGATGCAGGTGGGATTGCCTAATGGGAAAGTAGAACAGAGGACTGAAAGAGCCCTCCTGTGTCCGCTCTGAGACCCCTTCTGAACAGACGTGCTGTGACTGAACATCACCATTAAGGTGCTTGTGTTCATTGTACGTATTAGAGTCTTGGTGCTTATGGGGAGTACTTGATTGCTCAGCCTAATCTCTAGCGGCTCATTTGTTGCAGGTACTAGGAAGAGAAACTTCATTGCAGAGTGAAGCAGTGTGGAGTGTCTGGCATCTGTGCTGCTGCTGGGCTGTGCGTCCCCGTAGGTCGCCACACTTAAATATTCTTCCTAAGGAAACTGAGGGGTTTTTTGAGCAGGAGTGAAGTAATGAAAGATCTCAAGCCTTGGGGCAAAAGCAGAAAATTACTAGTGTAGGTGTTCCCAAAGCCTAATGCCAGGGTAAATTTTTAGGATAAATGGCTAATATTTATGAGGAAGGGCACAAACATGGGAGAGAGAATCTCTTTTCTTAGGCTACTCTTGGTAGCGGGCGTGAGTCTCTGGTTTGAATAAGAATTTTCCTGTCCCACAAAGGACCAGTTATCCCATAGGCTGCCTTTTATAAGATGCCCTTTACAAGGAACGTTTAAAGTCTTCTCAGCCATGCTACTCATAAAGACACTGTTTGCCTGCAGTACTTTCTCACCCTATTCAGAGAGCCCAGTGCTTAAAAGGACTCTGTCAATAATGAAAGAAGTTAAGGCAAAGATAATTTTCACACCACGTAACTTAAATACCAAAGATTTATCTGCAGATAAAGGGCAAGCTAGAGCATTTTCCATCATTAATTCCGTGTAAACATATGCTGGACTACAATGCCTAAAATTAGATCCCCTCCCCTGCATTTTTATTAGTTCATGGACACTCCGCCCCTCTCCATTTATAAGGTCAGGAACATTGGCAGCCCTAGTCTTGAATTCCAGAGAAGACAGTCAGAACATCTGTTGAGGCTTTTGGAGCCTAGGGTTTTGCTTTTCATTGTAATTTGCACTGTTAGATCTTTAAGTAAAGTACAGAACCGGTAGCACAGGGCTGTTCCTGATTAGGTAATGGAGAAGTAACAGTTTCTCTTAGATGTCACTGTTTCTTGGATCTTTTAACTCACAGGCCTGTGAGCCGCTTAAGGAGTGTGGTGTCTGTCTTCTGCCCTACTGTAGGAAATTGGAGCATCCTCCCAAGAAGATCACCCCATTACATTTGTTTGCAGATGGATGAAGCTCACGAGGAGTCCTCGTGATGAGGATTGCAGATGCATCCCGTATTTTTATATTGCATCTGTTGGCAGATGGCAAGTAATTGCCTTGGGATAAATTCTATAACTGTGACAAGGTTAGTCGCAGACTCAGCAGACTTTTTAAGATGGGTTTAAAGAGAAATGCTTCTGTGGTTTACATTGTAATTGTGAGTCTTAGAGAGCAGTGGGCTGGCAAAAGTGGAGTGTGCATAAGAAGTTATGAGCCTTAAAATTATCATGCTTTGATCCTTTGATTCATCATCAGGCTTTTGCATCCTTTTGAGCTAGACTTGGCTGCTTCTTTAATAAACCTTTACACCAGTAGAGCTGCAGCTATTAATTGTGCCTTGAGTGGACTGTACCTGGGCATGCACTCCCACAGAAAGCTTTGAGGGAGCCCGTGGGGTTTTGGCATCCATAGTCCGCCTTCATTTTGAGCCTGAGCTTACAGTCAGGAAAGGCTTCTGTAGCTGCGGACTGTCTCCTTTCCACTCTGGGAATGTAAATTAGAAACTGTCTAGTTTTTAATTCAGATCCTGTGTTGGAAGAAAAGCCTGCAACTTTCCTGACAGATTCAAGAACTGAGTGAGGTTAGAGGCTGGCTGCAGAGAGCTGCACCTTGAGATGTTTATTCCAGCTCACAAGTGGAGTTCTTGGCCATTTTTCTGGCTTAGCAATTTGCTTTGACTCAGAGTTTTGCTCCAACATGAAGATTTTGGCTTTTTTGAGTTGGGATTTCTCACCAATACTGAAAAGCTAGAAGAGAATTGCAACGGGAATCCTCTTCCCTTGCAAAGGAACAAAGCTCGCAAGGTTGTTCTTTCTCTGCCCCCAAACCTTTCTGTTGAGATCTTGTTGAGGCCTTACATTAGGAAAGACTCTATTTATGCTATTCACAGTATTACTTATTTTCATCTTAATGGCAATAGCAAGTCCAAGACATTCAGCAACCATTTCTGTTGTGCTCCTGACCACCACCTGGGGCTGAGGGGTTCACCAGGGTTTGGGCTGATGCTCGTTTCCTGTAGTGAAACCAAGGGTGAGCTTTGTGTGTTGGTGCCTTTCCCTCTTCAGCAGCGAAAGCCCAAGGGGAGGGGAGTTGCCTGGGTCAGTGGGGTATCCCTGCTCTGCTCTCAGGCCTGAGTTTTGGGTTGGTCACACTGAGTAAGCAGCAGTGCATGCTCTGCCTCTCTTCTGGAGTCAACTGATTGGTTTCCTCTGAAAGAAATCCTGAGGGGTGTGCTTCTGGGGACAGGTAGGATGCACTGGGTTTAGCTCCTTCCCCCCTATGCAGTCCTTCAGCACTGTCATGGCAGATGGGGCCCTGCCATGCTCCAGGGCACACACTCTCCCTCGTACTGCTCTGAAAGCATCACCTGCTCTGGTTGGCTTGCATGAAATTTCAGACTTTGAACTGAGAAAATGCGCTGATCCCAGTTGTTTTGTCCTGGTCATCAGGGAGGTGTGGGAGCCCAGGGGAAGGCAAGTCAGCCTGCCCCAGCCTGCAGGCGAGTAGAGAGCAGCAAGGGCACGGCCCCACAGCACCCTCATCCTCAGCTCAGAACCCAGCTGCTGGTGCAAATGCATTTGTCTGCATCTGTGTCATAACCTCTGGTGCTGTGGTTTACATCATGATGGTAAGCGCTCTGGGAGTGGTTAGGCGTTGCAGTGAAGGTGGTCTAACTGCTGCTAAGAGGAGGGTGACCCCTTCCTTAGCCTGGTGCTGGCACCAGCTGCTGCTTGCTTAGAACCTATTCTGGGGCCATTCTTCTGATAATCCAGCGACCTGAACCAGCTCTTGGCAAGGCAAGCCAAGCAGGAACATCAGCACAAGAGAGGGAGCAGGACGACAGAGAAGGATGCTTGAGATGCAAGGAAAGAAGCAAGACTATGCATCATTAGGGCTCCACCCTGCGCAGCGTTCAGTACAACTTCGAGGAGTATTTATTTACTGCTCCAATGTAGCCCAAGTGAAGGCTACCTAGCTAGGAAGCTGCTGTTTTTAGGAATGTGTGCAGACTAAAAGGTCACTCATTCACATCCATGAGGGGGTTTTGGCATAGCGCTGCAGTACCGCTTGTTTAGCTTGCAGCCCAGATGACCCTGTATGTTCTCAGCCAACTGCTCGGTTTCCCTGAGGGTTTACGTTTTAGCAGCCACTATGGAGTTCAATTTTTTTTTTTTGCCTATACAAGCATTCCTTTTCCTTCTGCAGCTGAAAATACTTCTTAAAGCAGTTCTAGAGGAATGCTTGGGGCACACTCCATGTATTCTGTGTCATGCAAAGAAAAAGGTTTTTCATATTTTGTCTGGGGAGGTTTCCATGTTGTCCCTGCGGCTGACAACAGCCTTCAGAAATGTCACATTTACACAAAGGAAAAATGGGTTAAATGCCTTCTAGGAAACATTGTACCCTTTGGAGCCCTCTAATATCCTCTGTAATACCTGGCTCCTCTACAGAGAGTATGGAAAACTGGATTAATAAAATCAAAGTACCATAAAACTGCTCACAAGCCTCTTTTCTGAAATGTGAGTGGTCAAGGCAGGAGAGAAAGTTTTCCAGCACATCTTTGGAGTGGCTTGAATCATCATGCCTTTGCCACACATGAGGAGTGCTCCATTGCAGACTCCTGCCAGCAGCACCTTTACCCTGGACATTGTGTATTTTGGCCGTGAGTGTGCACACTCTCATACGTGTGTTTCTGTGCGTTTAACTATTGCCCTCTTAGTCACTGGAATTTTTCTTGAAGCAAGCCCTCTCTGCCTTGACTGCACGTTTCAGCCAGCTCCAATTGTTCATTGAGACAATACCACACCTCCCTGCCTGCCCAGCTGCAACTTGCTGACAAGTTCGGCACAGGCAGGATGGCCTTGACCTGCCAGCGTAAGATGAGCAATGGGTTGGGTCTGGGCAGTCCCCGAGCTGGCTGAGAGCAGTGAGCTGAAAGCAGCTGCAGACGCTGCCAGCTTCGCAGTGGCTGGGAGCTGAGACACCGCCGGCATGGAGAAGATAAACATTTCCCATTTGCAGAGAGTTCATGTCAGTGCAAAGCATTTCTTAGAGCAGCCCTAGTTCCCTGCTTGGGCAGCTGTCAGGAATTAGGTGGAGGAAGGTGGCCAATATATTTAAGTGCTTAAAGGCAGGAAGAGAGGTGAGGCCCTCACATCCATCTATTGTGAAGTTGCCACTTTGGCATCCTGAGCCCGTGGGTGTTAAATGGGCCATGCTTAGCTAAGTCATGGAAAAGAAGGGCACAAAAGGGCAAAAACAAGCATGGGGAGCCTTGTCTCAGCTGGGGTGCCTTTGGGGACTTGTAGAAAGAACAGCAAATCCTTCACAGCCACATACCCCTTCCCCTCCCCACCTTGTCAAGGGATTGTTTCCTACAGTCAACTACATCTACCTTGGTTTAGTGCTCTGTGGCACTCACTTGTCCATGCTGGCATTAAGTTGAGGATCAGGCTGATCAATAGACTGCTAATAAATCATATGGGTGACGTGCATCAAAGGGGTGGAGGGGGATTTGTTTCCCCGAAGGCGTATGGAGGGTTAGGTGTGGGAGATGATTGACTGCTGACTTAGCTGAGTAGGACACACCTCAGCTACTTTCCTTAGGTATGATTTAGCACGAGGACCTTGAAATCTCCTTTGCCCTCTAAAACATGAATGAGAAAACGGGAACGTAAAAGACAGACCCAAAGAGTGTCCGTTTCTGCTTGATGCCTGTCCACGTGAAGCGTTTCAGTTCTTCTGAAGCCAGCACCATTCCACTGTCTGCTCGATAATCCTTGAAGAAAAAAGAAAGGCTCAATCCTATTAGGTGTTAACTGTAGAAAGTGATGTTTACAATGAACTCGATTCTTCTTCAGTCTGATTTCCAGCATCTGTTTGATCATTTATACTTGGAGAGCTCTAGAAGACAGCACCTCTGTGCTGCTGGAGGTGCTGCAGCACCCGGGTGTTTAATGGTGCTTTTACAAAGTGCCCTTGCTCTGGGGTGCAGCAAACACAAGTGGCTAAACACCAGGTGAGGTTCTGGACAGCTACAAGGTTAACCCTGTGAGCACCACCCTGCCTTTCCTGCCTCCCAATGCTTAATGCATACTACTGGGTCACTAAAAGCTTCCCCAACATCTCACCCATGCCCACCCCCACCAGGATAGTATGTGTGCCCCATTGGTAGACATTCCCCCAGCTTGTCCACCTGGTGTCCTACCAGCAGCCACTGATGGAAATGTGACCCACAGCTCTCATTTGTGTGCTGCTACTCAGATGAAAACGCAAACCCAAGGGATTTTAAGTGGCTCTCTCACACTAGTGGAACTCACATGGGACCCTGGCAGGCGTACCTTACAGGCCTACTGGCACCAGCCATTTTTTATCGGGGAAGGAGTGTTTGCAGCCCATGGCATGGTCAGCAAGGATCTGCTGATTCAAATTTGTAGGACAGTGGGATAACACCGTGCTGCAAGCACAGCTGATCTTGCACCTTGTATCAGTAGAGCAGACAAAGCAGTAAAACCCCATCTTGATTCTCTCTGTATAAATCTCTCACACAAATAAAAAGAAGTAAATGGTGTACTATTGGGGGCCCAAGCGTTACTTACATTAAATACAAGTGTTTCCTTGATGGGAAGCTCTTCAAATGTGTTGATGCGCTGGGGTGGTTTTATTTTGAAAGTGTTTATGTATCTGTTCCACAAGGAAAGCAGGACAATTTTTGATGAGAGTGTGAAGTGCGTAAGCAGGAAGCACAGGGTGTTTCTCTGTTTCATTAAGCAGTTGCCTAACTGTCATCGGGGTAGTTTACACAAAAGGGGCTTGTTAACCAACCCCACCCAAACCTCATTCCCCAGCCCAGGGGCGCACACAGCTACCCCTCTCACAGTGCCTGAGCCCAGCGACCTGATGGCCCCCCAGGCAGGAACACCCTGCCAGGCTGTCCCAGCCCAACAGGATCCTGGTGGTGGTGGTAGCTCGGTGGCTGGTGGGACACTCATCTCACGTCGGGTGTCTCTGGTGTTTTTTCCTACCCAGCTCCAAACCAGGCTATGCAGCAAGTTACAATACCCCTCAAACAGACTCAGTCTTGGTCTTGCTCTCACCTGACGTTTTCAGTGCTTCCACAACTTGAGCTTGTAAGAGAAAAATTGTCATTACACAAAGGATCAGATGCAGGGGGAAACCCACTTTCCGTTGTAAATATCGTATTGAGGGGTATGTAGTCTTTGCCTTCCTAAATGCAAACAAGAAATGAAAATGTCATTCCCGGGACTGTGTGGTTGGTTGCCCTTGCCTCAGTGACAGCATGCAGCCGTGACATTAGTACCTGCTGGACGTTCGCTTGCAGCAGGTCACCCAGCTTTTTCACCAGCTCAGAGAACCTTGGTCTGTCATTGGGATTGCTTCGCCAGCAGTCCAGCATGATTTGGTAGCTGTGAGGACAAAAGAAAAGCAGTGGGGTTACAGCTCACTTTGATCCAAGACAGCGCAGTCTCTGACAGCTTGCCATCAATACAGTTAACATCATGCGCCTGCCTGATTTTACAGAGATGCTGTCCAACACCATCAAGGCCTCTTACTAGAAGTAAAAGAATAATCTTTCCACCAAAAAATAAAAAAAAGGCTTCTTCCCACAAGATATTGGGAGGACCCCATCAAAAGAATAATTTATCCAACGAGTCATACTTTCTTTTTTTGTCCTAATTAAGCATTAAACCTTTGTATTAAACATCTATTAACTGGCAATGTTTAGGTTAAGGCATCCTAAGATGACTTATATGAATGTGTCACTTCCTCGTATTGGTTGAGTTGAGCTTTCCTTCCTGCAGTAAAATATGTGGAAGAGAGAAAAAAAAAAGCTCTTAACTACTGTCACTAGGATAATAAAATTAGCCAATGGGTAATACTCCCAGATAGGCATGGCTGGCTTGCATCCTTTTTCTTCTTCCAGAACTATTTTTTTGGTAAGCATTGCTATTTAGAGTCATGACGTAGCACTAGAAAAGGCACTAAGACACCTGCACGTACTTGATTTTGTCTCCAGAGGTAAAATACCCTGGATACGTTCATGCTCCTGAATGATTTGTGCCACAGGGTGCGTGTTCAACATGCTGCGGGTACCTTCCCAGGCAGGGCACTTTGTCCCACTCCCAGGGCAAAGGGGTTGCAAATTTAGGGTCTCACTTAGACACACCCCCCCCCTAGGTCTCCAAAAAGGTATTGGCCATGCTGCAGCAGCTGGATAGTGCACCTGAAGGCAGGGGACTAGGGAGCTACAGCTGATGTCACCGTGGAAGGGCTCAGACAAACCCTACAGGCGATGCGAGCTGGGAGGCTGTGGGTCCGCATCACCTTCCTCTGCCATCAGACACCATCTCCGGGAAAGGGTGGACCCTTTTCACATGAGTATTTGCAAGGAAGCCTCTGCTGTCACTTCCTAAGTCAAGATGTTAATAATGTCACGTTCCTCCAGCACTTATCTGTGTGCACGTCGGTAAATATTAAACCTGGAGAGGAATGAATGACCTTCTTCCTCCAGGCTGCTCGCTCAGCTGCCCTCAGAGCCCAGTCCTGATGGTGCCCTAGGCTCAGGTCCATGTCCCTCCTCTCGCTCTCCTACCCTACAGGAGGCCAGGGGGTCAGGGTGGGGGAGGATGCAAGAAGATGCTGATGACAGCAAGATGAAACGAGGTTGTATCAGGTTGTTTTCCTTATGTTGACACATGCTACTTTATACAGAGACTTGTATGTCATCTGCAAGGCAGCCCGGGAGGGCAGCGAAAGAGAAAGGCATCAGCAATGCAGAGAAAAGCATCTTACATCTCCTCGGTCGCTTGCTCTGGGGCTCGCATTCTTGTGCCTTCCTTTAGTCTGCTGCAGAAATCCTCGTCGATTTGGACTCCGGGGTAAGGAGAGGCACCTGGAGGTGACATTGGGAGAACTGGGTCATACATAACCTTGATTTGGGTACCTGTGACCTAGCCTTGGCCCTATACATCCCCCTCAAACATTTGGGGTGTGCAGCATCTGCTTGCAGAGCTGGGAGCCTGGGGACATCCTCCACTGCGGGGTCTGCCTCCTGACAGCTGCCACAGGCAAGGAGCTGCTGCTGACGGTGCTCCAAGCCCCGGTCCCTGGATGGGGGCAGGATAAAACCCAGCACTACTGGTGGTGTTTATCTGGCCTGAATGCAAAAAGTACGCATGAATTTGACTTGAGAAGTATCCCTCAAGAAAAACCAAGTCCAATCTCTCTATTGGTTTGGACCACCCCAAATTCTACAAAGCAGAATGTATCAATACACCCCAAATGCTCAAAAGCACCTTGAAAATAATAAAATCATGGCTTTAAGTCAGAATACAGTACATTTGCATTATTTTTCTAGTTTATGTGTTTTTAAGATGCAGTCTGATTGTGATGTCGGTCTCTTTTCTGTAGACAAAAAAACCTCAGGAAAAGGAAAATGAAAGAAAAAAAAGAAAGAGAGACCTTTCAGAGATTCAGACAGTCACCAGGTTCAAGGAGCTGGGGCTTTAAGAAAAAAATAGCAGGTATTATGAGGCTGACCATAAAATCACAAGAGTTGGCAGGCTGACCAACAACATGTATTTAAACTAATAAATGATTGATTGTCCTGAGAATTGTATAGTATTGTTTCCTCTGCTGTTCACCTCTTTTGTCAGACTCTATGCTGAATCCAATTAAGATTCTTCTATTCTGATGGTCATTGTTGTTCCCACTCAGTGTACATCTTGTATCCTGCCTTTTCCACGTGAAAGAAAGGGATAAAAAAAAGCTTCACTGGGTTTTAATTTTGGATTGCATGCTCTAGTTCATCCTGTGGCATCTGTGCAGATGCTTATTCACCTGCTGCATCCATCAGCCAGCTGAGGGGGGTGCTGGGTCCTTCTTGGACCCTTCCTGATCCTTCCTGGTGCTGGGGATACTGCCTGGTCTCAGGCTGGAAAAGGGGGTGACACATTCTGAGACATGCAAAGACCTCTGTGTGTGTTCAGCTCCCTTGCTCCCACAAGAGAAGTAAGAAGCTTGTGAGGGAGCACCCAGTCCATAGCACCACATATCTGTGGCACAGGAGGTGATGCCTTGGTCCCTGGCAGCTGCTGACCCAGGCCCACAGCTCTGTTATCTTACAGGGTTCCACATTCAATAGAAACACTTGAAAATTTGCTCAGTTTTCCTGGTTTGTGCCATCAGTCAGACGAAACACCACAACTACTCCCGCTGTGCTGACCTGCATCTCTACTAATGGTTTCCTCAGGGAAAAGAGGGAAGCTTAGGTTTTGCCCATGGCAGACACAGGTGGTAAAGTTCTCAGATAGCTGGGCTATTCATAAAGGCTTTCAGCCTGGCAAGTCTGCTCTCAGTGCTGTTACAAGCACCAAAATTTCCAGTTCACAGAGGTGTGATACACACTGTCCCCCCCTCTACCGCCACACCCCACCTGTGCCTGATTTAGGTCTTTCCTTGTTAAAGACCTGGCAAAAGCTCGTTGAAGGCAGTGGATGTTTTTCCCCAGGCTGAAGTCCCCGCCGCTGAGTCTAGCTCCTGGGGTGCAGAGTTAACGTACCCAAGGAAAATATCTCCCACAGCAAGACCCCGTAGGACCACACGTCACTTTTTGTATTGTAGATTTTATCAAATATGGATTCAGGAGCCATCCACTTGAGAGGAAGTCGAGCCTGGAGTAAAAGGGACAAACCTGGCTATTATTTTCAAAGCCTAAAAGAACTTAATCATACATGTATCAACTATATTGTTATGTAAATAATTACCATTCAAACAGGAACCTGTGGGATTTCCTTACAGGCAGTCAAGATAAACCCACACTCATTCAGACACTTTTCTAACAAATTGTCAAAGGCTGTTTTTAAAATACGTGTGGTACAACACACCAGACATTGGAAACCTGTGACGAGAGTGGCCAGGCCTTTTCTTTATGGGGATATGCATAAGCACGCTCAAATAATTTTGTGATGGAGTCAGAGATGTTCTCCAGGAAATTTTCAGTGTCTGATTTCAGGATTATATCAGCAACCCTTGAAGCCCCCTCAGAGAAGCCTGTTAGGGTCTCCTGAGCAGTACCCAAGTTATGTGAACAATGTTTCCCAGCTAATATATAGTGCTGTAAGTCTTGAAAGCTATTTATGGATGAGGGAATAGCTGGCAGGTGAGTGAGACCTCCAGGAGACTGTCTGCATGACCCCAATGCCCACACCAAATTCTCATGGCATCAGTGGGCGCAAGCACTGTTTGCTGACCCAGCCTTGATGACGGGCCTGGCAGGGGACTTATTGCCTGCTGTTTCCATCTGAAGAAAAAAAAAAAAAAAAAAAAGAAAAATGAGCAGGTGCTGGAGTCGGCAATTTCAGTTTAGCTGCTTGAGGCACCGCAAGCAGTGCTTGACTCTGGTGTGGGTACACTGGGGAACATGCACCTTGGTTTGGAGGGACTGGTTTCCTTGAAGGAAGTTTACTGAGTAACGGGGTTATGCTGAGCTAGACAAGAAACATGTCTAAAAAATATCTAAAGTATTAACAGGGCAGAGCTGTGAAACAGTTGTCAGGTCCAAGCCTTATGCTTGAGGATAGAAATGCTTTCCAAATCTACAACATATCTGGAAGATCATCTTCACATAAAAACTGTGATAGCTTTCAAGCTCTTTTAAGTTCAGGAAATGCGAACATCTTCACCACATTTTGGTGGACGATTTGAAATGATATGTTATAAACATTTGGGTAAGTAAACAGCATCTTGACTTACATCTCCTTTTCTCACATAATCAGGATTCTTATAAATATCTCTTGCAAGGCCAAAATCACAGATCTTCACAACATTGTTCTCACATAAAAGGATGTTTCTGGCTGCCAGGTCACGATGAATGCACTATAATAAAACAGTTTCACAATCAAACTGCATTTCCTTACTCCTGCCCACAAATTTCCTGACTGTCTCCCATATCCTTTTAAAAAATATTATTATTATTATTACTTGAGAGATCAATTTAATATTTTTCTAGGGAAGTTGACTATAGTTTGCATGAGGTTACTGTAAACAATGGTGATTCTTAAAAACCCCCCAAAAACTTCCCAAGTCCAGAAAGTGATAAATTTTTAAGCCCCTTGATATTTGCAGGGAACAAGATGATTCATATGGGGCTCTCGCCCTAATATATTTTGAAATGAAGAAAAAAACCCAACCACACCCAAAAGATCTTCCCTGAATCAATGAGCTTGACCCACTGCCTTCAGCCATGATCCTGTGTTTATGGACGATGGAGACTTGGATAAACACACCGTTATATTTATAACGCCAAGAGGAAAACAGCTCTTCCTTTGGGAACGCTCCCAAGGAAGGTGTCACTAAAACATAGATGTGATTTCACCTCTGAAACCCATTCTTAAGCAGGGAAAAATCCCCAGCACAAAACTCACCTTTCTGGAGGAGAGGAACTCCATGCCCCTGGCCACCTGAAAGCTGTAGGAGATCAGGTCCTCCATAGTGAGGGGCAACTTGTAGTGCTCATCAGCATCTGAAAAGGTGGAAAATGTGGTTTGTTACAAATATCACTTACAAGGCAGTTATTTTCCCCCTCTCTCACTGACCCTATTACTCTCATAAATTCAGTCTTCGTAGAGTAGTATTCAAAGGTCAACCCACTGTCACTGGAAACAAAAATAGAGCTTGCTTTATGCCCTGCGCTTTGGACACTGCTGTGTTTTCCCCAAAGATAAGGAGTAGTCAGAAGAAACAATCACACATTTTCCTGTCAGATTTAGTATCCCTGGAAATAATCTTTTTTTAAATCTCCTACCCCCTGGACATGACCCTGTGAGTGTCTCCCACGGATGTTTATTAGGGTGATAAATGAGGAAAAAAATTTCAGGGATGCACAGTATGTTGTAAAAATATCACAGACCGTGTAGGGACAGGAAGGAATTAATACCTACCCTTCTCATCCTCCTCCACATCACTCAGACTTTTATCTTCCTGGAACCCAGAACTCGCGAAGCTCTCGCTGCTGGTGACACTGGCCGACCTTTGTTTTTTGCCTTCCACTAACTCAATACCCTTTTTCTCTTTCGTTGGCTCTCCTTGAAGAAAGGAGTCCTTCAAACAAGCAGAGGAGAAGAGGTGCTGCATCAGAGTGAAGGAGGGGGTGGGAGAAGAACCAAGTCAGACTTCTGTCATCTTTCTGCCAAGAGCAAATGTGCCATGGCACATGTGGTCACATCTCCCACAGGCATGGGTGTCCAATGCCACCGCGTCAGGTGGGCTTTGGTGGCAGAACTGCACTCCACCAAAGTTGCCACTCCCAGAGGGCAGAAACGTGGTGGCTTGGGAGCACCAGCACTGGATTTTGGGGCAACCCAGGTAGTGGGCTACCTCTGATGTGGTGAGGATTTGCAGGGTCAATGGATGGACAAGTCCTCTGGGCTATGGCTCATCTCAGCCTGAAATGAGACATCTGAAAGGGTCTATTTCTCTCCAGCAGCCAAAGAATGAACATGGTGGGTTGAGTTGAGAAGGATGTGCCCACAGGGAAGGTGTCCCAGATCTCGCCAACTAAAGCATCAGCTTTTTGTCCCAGGCTGCTTAAGGTGCCTGCCTCTATGTCCCAGCAGAGTGCTTGGTGTGGGGCTGTAAGCCCTTCCAACAAGGAGCAAGGGCATTTTGGGTTTGAAATACAGGCACTGTTAGAAGCGACAGCCTCTCTCTTCCCCAATGCTTTTATCTAATGTTTTCATGTTACAGCCAATGATGGTTTAATGGGACACAATGCCACACTGTTTGGAAAATTATTTCCCCACTGCTACCCAGAAAGCAGCCTAGCTGCCTGGCCATGCTCTTGCCCTCTTCCATTTCCTCTTGTCCTGTGACCAACTCTCTCCCCTGTGCACACTGGTGCAGAGCTGGTCTCCCGCTCTCCCACCCATGAGCCTTCCCAGGGATGCCAAAGCACCACATCTGGGCAGGCTCCTCACTGAGGGGGTGTGAGCAACTACCCCTATGTGGACCCCACACAGCCATGCTCCCCACTGAGCCTCTTACACCAACAACATGTTGGAGGAGGCAGCTGCTGTGTCTCATGCAGAGTCCATCATGGACAGCCTTGGGAACAAAGACTCAGCCAAATCCCTTTGGAGGAGGGCATCCTCCCAAGTGTGCCCTCCCACAGAGCTCTCCCCCAAGAAATCTGAGATGCTGCTGAGCTTTTGGCACAGCTGAGCAGGGGTTTCGAGGGCTACTGTTCTGCATCCAGGCTCGTGAATCCCAATTCAGAGCCCTTAATCTTTTGGGGCATTTTGCTGAAAGTGCACGAGCAAGGAAATAGTTGGCACATTTGGGTTCAGGTTTGTAATAAGAAACCCACTGTAGATTTGATTCAGAGGGCTGTGGATCTGAGGACAAGATTCTAATTCCTTTTCCTCTTGATAGACCTCCTCACACAATAATAAGATTACTTGCAAATCTCTGAACATTAGGGTGTCTTGGAACATGATCTTTAAATGGCATTATCTCGGCTGTGTTCCCAGCAGTACTGAAATCAGCGGGCAAAACCACTTCCTTCGGCTTCGCTGACACCAGCCTCTGAAGTGACCCCAAGCTGAGCAGGAATGGGCTTGTCAGCAGCAGAGTGAGAGCATGTGGGGACGCTTTGGATAGGATTCACTTCCTCTTGCTGTAGATGGTTCCAACAGAATTACTCACAGCAGTCTCCTCGCAGTCAGGGGAGAGAATTAAGTCCTTCCTTGGCACAACGGGTCCCACACCTAATGAGTCAGGTGAGCTGCACCCAAAAGCTTTTTCTGTCCTTTGATAGAAGAGAGTCTAAGGAGACCAGCTCAGAGGCTGACATCTACATTACCGACAATAGGTAAGATGAACCCTACCAGAGGCATCTGTCTCCTCACCTTGTTAGGGCAGAAAAAATTCCTCTTGCTCTTCAGGTAGTTTGATAAATTCCCATACTTGCAATATTCAACAATCACCATCAGAGGCCCTGGGCAAAGGAGAGTGCATTTTGAGCAGCACAAAATAATACAAGGTGGGGCCAGTTCTGAGAAGAACAGTCTTTCATGCTCATAGATAGAACTTGAATAACAAACAGTACGTCCTAATGAAGTAGAAGGCCGCTTGAAGGATACAGGATGTGTTAACAAAACAACGCTGTTTCTGGAAGAGCCTAACTTTTAAGAGTTTGGTCATGAACCTGGCTCTGGAGAGACCCTCAATGTCCTCTTCGGGCAGTCTGCGTTCAGATTGGAGTCCTGCAACCCACACACACCTCTTAAACTAAAATACATTTAAAGGTGATATGCATGTCTATAGGTGATAAATCTAAAACAAACGATCACTCATACTGGCCCTTTGATTTTCTCAGTGTAATATCATGAAGGATTTTACAGCAGTTGCTTTGTGATTCATTGTTCAGGGCCAACAGCCAGTATCCCTTATTCCCAGCCTTTCCAGATCATGTTTAACTTGAGCATGAACTGTGAAGTAAATGAGATAAAGGACAAGTGGCATGGTCCTAATTTCACACCTCTCATGTTAATACTGAGAGAGAGTTTAAGCAGAGAGTGTTTAATCACTTGATTAAATGACTAAAATTCCCTTTTCCTAATTTTTTTCACCAACCACAGGATGAACTCCAATATTTCAAGTTAATGACTTGACTTCTGCACAATAAAACAACAGCCAGCTGACTGTTATTGGAAAGTGATCCATATCCATTTTCGGTGCAGTGCAGATATTTTTACCTCCATTTTTCGTGCAAGCTCCCAGCAAATTCACTATATTGAGATGATGACCAATGTGGATCAGGATTTTCAGCTCAGTCATCAGTGCTTTGTACTCGCTTGCTGTGGCCCCTTCTGTAAAAACAAAATAAAGTCAATGTGAAATAGTAAAAAAGCCCGGTCCTGCTGCGCTTTATCACTTCTCGTTACTTTCTATTGAAATAACTTCTATTACTGGATGTACTTCATGTCTTGATGGTCTTTTTCTATTCCTCCGTGCTCAGCATCCTCTTACTCACAGTAAAACCCATAAAAAGAGTTAGGCATTCAACTTCCTCCCAGCAGACTCTGTTATATTTAGAACTGAGAGAATTTTTTTTCACATGAATAATTTTGTTGTTTCAGCCAAAAAAATGAAAGAACAAATAAAAAGGGATTTCAAGACTGTAATTAACTCTATCTAGAGTAGGTTTCAGTTGACCTGACTTCAGCCGTCTAAGTGTTATGTACTAGCCTGAACAAATCAGTGTCTCAAGGAGTCAGTGGCAAAAACAAAGCACTTTCAGAGGCTGATGCAGCTTTAGCCATCTGTGTAGGGAAGAGATGAACCACCCCTTGGTGATGCTTGTTTGGTTCTGCTCGTTAGACCAGTGAAGTAAATTTTTGTTGGTTAAAGTTAGGTGACTGCATCTCACTCTTACTAGTTATGATCGATATTAATAATAATAGTAATAGTAATGATACAAGAAATCCTACAACTGAACCCAAAAGATTCTGTTTAGTGTTGAGTGAAACTTTTAATTCCCTCTGAACAAATTTTTTTCGTGCAGGATTTTATTTTGATAAGAAAGTAAGAAAAAACATATCGCTTTTTGTTGATCCAAAAGGACTTTTTCAGTTTGGCAACACTAAGAGTAAGAAGAACAGTCCAGTGGAAAGAGCCTAGAGCTATGTCTTAAATGGCTTAGTTTCAACATACGAATGGAAGCAGATTTTCTTGGTTGCCCCACACAAAACCTCGCCTCTACCCAGTGACCCACTATTCATCTGTGTAGGTGGTGACACCTGCCCTCCACCTGATGGAAATTCTGTGAGGATAAAGCCCATGAATGGCTGCAAAGCTCCTGGATAATCTAGTGAGGACACAAGGAATGGGGCAGATCTCCCACAACTTTAGGTGTTCATAATAAAGATACCTACAGAGGATCTAGTCACCACGGATTCTCTTCACAGCAAATATGCAAGGATCTGCCGTAGGATGGGATGAACAGTTTCTCACCACTGACAGCAAAGGGAATACGAGTGACTTAGGTATAAAGGCTTCTAGTAGCTGTGTCTGCTCCCATCTATTCCAGGAGCAACCTTTGGTGCCTTGATGGTGCTGGGTGGCACAAGAAGCCCACAGCCGTACATAAAGAAATGCTGAATCTGGCAAACCACTCAGCCAGCACACACGTCTGCATGTTGGCAAAACGACTCAGTTAATCAGGGGTCAGGTGATTTAAGTGATCGCCCAGGTGACGGGCCATCCACTGAAACCAGTGACAGAGATGGCTATTGGCCCACTGCTGCAGAGGATTTGGACAGGGACCAAAGGTTTACTTTCTTCCCATTTTCCAGACGTGCTGCAGGGTAGTTGCTCATTTGATGCTGGCCAACAGGATATTTCTGTGTTTCTGCAACAAGAGAGAGGAGGAAGGTTTGCAACCCTCTCAGCTGCACATTCCCTCTTTGGGGATGATCCTGGATATCACAGTAGCACGTACCAGCCCCTGCTAAAGCATTTGATATTGTATTGCAGAACAAGCCCATTGACGACAGTATCCGGAGGGCACACCTTACACGCAGTACAGCTGCAGGTCATTTGCTGGCAAGAAATAGAAGCTACTTCAGGTTGAGTGTTGCAGGGACAGACCGAAGGTCTGAGAGTATCACACATGCCACTCCAAGGGCTGAAAGTAACATGTACAGTTCTTCTGATAGCTGGTAACCAAGTATGCAGCTGTGAAGGTAGGAGCCACTGGGTAAGAGGGATGTATTCAGGCTGTGTCTGAACAGAGCCAACTGAGAACACTGGGGACCCAAGCCTTACTGGCAGAACAGGAGATGTGTCCCGGCAAAGAATAACACTGAAAATGTTTCAAGGATTAAGACCGATAAGCAATGCAGGCTCAAGTTCCAGAGCAACACACAAAAAAAAATCCAAAAAAACAAAAAACCAAGCCTGATATGATCCTTAGAAATTTAAATCAGGGAAAGCTAACTACATAGAAATGGATGAATGGATGCCACCAGGATTCTGGGTTACAGAATTCAGGTCAGTCTAGAGTTATGTACCTGGATACACAAGAGATCTAATTGCCCCGTCCGATCCCACGAAAGTGACTTTCATTCTTTCTGGCACTTGAAGTAGTGGAACCAGATTTTAAAACCAATCAGGCCATCAGGTTCTCAATTTGTCTGAAACTTTCTCCTATGTCATGTGACAATTTATCACCCTTTTTACTGTGAATGCAGCTTTTATTTCACAGTTCTGACATTTCTCTTGTGGTGGAGCTGAAACTTCATATACATGTTTTGGAGGCTTCAGAGAGTTATTGGTGGGGGGATAACATTACACATTCTTGCTTTTGACAGAACCATTTTAAAAGTGGGACAATATATATGGCATCATCTTTTCCAGCCCAGGTTTGGAGCAAGATACCTTTCAGCATTTTCACAGCAACTATTCTGCACGTTGGTGATTTCTTAATTCCAAAGGCAGATGCTTGTACCACCTTTCCGAAAGCCCCATGTCCAAGAGACTTCCCTGTAAAGAAAATAAAAAGAGAGAGACATTCTGGTAAAAAAAGAAATCTTGTCAGCAAACGGCCTCATAGATAATGAATTGAAATATGTGTTTTACAATGAGTCCTACAAGTGTATTTCCAACCTATAGGTGTTTCATAGAGATGTTTTAGGTTTCTTGTTTTGGTTAGGGTTTCTTTGTTTGTATTTTCTTTTTTTTAAGAGTAAGCAGACAAACGAGAAGACGGGGTCATCAGATGGACTAAGTGATATGATTGAAAATGTTGCTAAATGAATGCAACCATTCAGTGGACATACACTGGCTTCTGACTCAATTTTTTCAGACTAGCTCTTCCAGAGGAAGATTTTCTCCTCTCCTCCCTGAGCACACTGCACCACTCAGCAGGCTGTGACACTGCTAGTTATGTCATCAGTAACGCAGGGCCTCTGCCTAAACTTGCACAGACACCAAGATACATTTTGTCCCAGACTTTGGTAAGTTTTGCAAATTAAATAATTTATTCTCAAACACAGGGCTTTGAAATTATCTTCATTCCGGGGAGGCAGCAGCAACTTTGCATCACCACCCCTGGAGTACACACACAACCCCCCTGATGTTCTTCCCTAGCAAGCCCTTGCAGGTTGAGACCATGGAGTGGTGTGAAGCTGCAAATCTGTGCAAATGAGACCTTTTCATTTGCAAAATGAGGTCTGGGAGGATTCAGACAGAGGGAACTTGGAGTGACAAATGACAGGTTTGCGCACGGTGGATACAAGACTTCCAGTTGTCCAAGGGCAGACATTTGTGCTGTATCATCACCATGCTGCTACTGAGCAGACCCCAGGAGAATCACCCAGAGGTCCTTGAGATAAACCAGTGGGCATCAGTAGAATTCTCCAGCAGTAGAAGCTGAGTGTCCTCTTCCCTTATGTTCAGAACCAAGTAAGACTCCAAGAGTACTGTAACAACTTTTCTAGAGTTTGTGAAATTTTATGCCAATTTTGTGATCCTCACAAGCCTCCTTCATGATTTATTGCTGTTTGAAGCAGGGAGTATTGACTACCTCTTTGACACTATGCTCACATGGCCAGAGGAGTTTTGATCAGAGGGATCTTGTCAGCCTTTCAGCTAGCAATAAATTTTATTTCCAAGTAACTATTTTCAGATTGTGTTTGAGCTTCACCTTCAGCAGAACCCAGGCACTAGCGGCTAGCAAGATGGTAGCAGCAGGCTTTGAGGTATAGAGGAGAAGAGCAGAAAATAAAAGCCAGTTTTTCATATAAAAGCAAAGGATAACATGTGCTATATATTTATTTCTCAGATAAGCACATGTGACATTGTCATCTCCATCGGACAATTTTCTTTTCCTATGATGGATATCTGTTTGACTAACTCTCACTTGGACATCTATTTTGTTGATATCTATGTGAGAGATTAATCCCACCCAGACACTCACAAGCAGATAAAAAGAGCTGCTGTCAGTTCTGAATTAAATAGATACCACCTTTTATATGCGTATCACATTTCTAAACTGTAATTCTCAGTATGTCTGTCAGTAGAAGCAAACAGCATATGTTATCAAAGCGATGGAGAGAAACATGAAGTAGAATATGCTAAGCCAAAAAAAATACTCCAGAAATGTATTTCCTCCCTAGATATGAGAAAGTGTTTCATTTTTTTTTACAGCAAATAAGTACATGAAGAACTTAATCTATGTGGCTTAGTGTTTGACACACAAAAATGGGTGAATCTGTGTATATCTTCGAAAACTTACCGTCACTTTTGTCAGTTATTGCGTACAGGTTCTTCATTCAGCAGATGTGTAAGAGAAGCAACATTAAGACTAAGGTCTCAGTTTTCTTTGTCCTTAATGTATTGACCGTTCATGGTTTCTACAAGATGAAGTTGCAGTTTGAGGTCCTCTAAAACCCATCGTACCTCTGTTTAACCCATAGCTTTAATCTGTTTCCATCCCTGTTAACTCACTTCCCACATCGAGATAACCTACTACTCACCACGTGGAAAACAAACCAGTTAGCTCATAAAACTACACAAAGCTGCTCACCTTTCATAAAGGAGAATGAGCACTGGAAACAGCACTTCCTTCTCTAAACAGCGGTTGGGATTTAATGGGAAACTGTAATAACACTCGATGTCTTAGTCTTCGTAGCTCCGCTGTTGTTTGTACTGTGCTAAATGTTAGCACAGAAATAGGGCGGCTTTAACTTTTCAGTGTGTAGATCAAACTCCACATTTTAGCACGTAGATTGTGTCTATGACTCTACACAGATTGCCTTTGCAGAGGTCCCTTATGTTGACACACAAAGTAATTACAAAATTATGAAACAGAGCAATTAAACAGAGAAATACGGAGTTTCCCAACCACCTGAGCAGTCCACTTGTTGCAGCCTTCAAGCAGCTACGCTGGCTATGTATGGGGTAACACTCAGGTATGAAATGTTGCAGCATTTACATCCAGACCAAGGAAGCAAGATGCTCTACTTTACTTACTTAAATTTTCTTCACTTGACTTTGGTTTCTTGGGGCAACTCAGAACTCATTAAAGTGAACATATCCCTCAGTCAAGGAGTTTTGTGTCAGGAGGTTTCCATTTCAGTTCCATTTTAGCAGGGTCCTTCAAGAATGTGAGTTGTTGGACTGGGGCATCAGCAAAAGGCACTTGCGGACACTGCTCTCCATGTCTGTAGGAGGCCAAGTGCTCAAAGTTGTGTTCATTTCTCAGGTCCTTTGATGCACTTTGAGTCATCTGGGTTTTCCCCACAGGCAGCTTCATACTTCTTGTTATGTTACATGTGACAGCTCTGCACATGAAGGAGAATGGGAAGCACTCTGCCTGGGGCCAGCTCTGTGGACTTGCAGTGCACAGGAGGGAGCGGGGCGCAGGAAGCCATCTACCACCGGCATGTTTGACATTGTGCCGGAGACATGTGGCAACACTCCCTCGGGGTCCTGCACCACGGCATCAGCAGTGTGTGACCTCTCATAGATTAGGAGGGTCAAGCCGAAGAGTAAGGTGAGAAATGCATGATAGCTCAGCTAACACTTAACGCTGGACTGCAATGTTATCACCCATTGCACTCACAGTGATTTATAGCACCAGCATGTTTCTGACTAATGAAAAGATGACATTTTGCTCTCAGTCACACCAATCTGTACTGAATGTTAATTATCCTGTCTTCAGTGGTGCCCATATGAAATTTCCTGTAACGTCTGTAGCTCTTACAGCTCAAGGCGGAGTCCTGTTATGTAAGCATTGCATTGCAGCCGTGGGCTGTATGTATGCATGTTGGAGGAACACATAGCAAAGGAGGTGTGGGCTGAAAGGAGAGACTTATTTGCAAAAGTTACAATAAATATGTATCCTGGAGGATAAGTAGGTGGAAAAACAGACATATCTGATGCTGGAAGGTGTTGCGTTTTTAAGTAAAAATACTTTAAAAAAAACGGTAGAAGCACATTTTGTGTTTGTGAGACACTAATCCTCAGAGACTGCCAAGGTTACTCAAAGACTGAGCCGACTGCCATGTAAGCAGGACTTGCACTGAGCTAATCTAGCATACTGTACATAGCCAACTTGCTCTGAATCTGGTTCTTATTCATTGTCAGCATTCTTTATCTGTTTACACCAGTTCTTCCACTTTTAACTCATTCGCTGGTCATCATTCCTCACCTCCAGGCTCCAAACACCAACGCTGCAAGATGTGGGTTTTATCTTGGTGTTTACATTCCATTTCTGCTTGATTCTTTCCATGGGATTTACACACAAATAAAGCATCGCATAAAACAACGATCACATTGTGTGCATATCAGGATCTTGGTCCATCATTGTAAGAAAACTATGTGAAGATTGAAGACGCTCCAGCACAAGGTTATGCTTCAGTGTTCCCAGAACTGTGTATGACAATTATAAATTGCTAGCAATATATTTCAGCTGTGCTTATCCACATCTGGTCACCTTGTGACTTCTAGCAGGCGAATTAAGTGTGATCCTAATTGTATGCATGTTTTAATCCCCTCTGTCCCTGATCCCCAGAGGACAGAAAGAATCTCTTACAGTTCCTAGCTAAAATGCAGGGATTTTCTAGACCTTGCTGTAGGACAAATGTAATGCATGCCTGAAAGAACAAACGGCACTATAGCAAGAAGCTGAGCTTATCACTGATATTTTAATGTTAACCCTCTTGCTAAAATCTGTGCTGTTTCTGGAGAGATTCCTTAACTCTAAAATCTTGTCCCTACCCTCCTGACCTCCTCATCAGACCCACACTAGTCTAAGCAAGTAAGGAACACTCCCAAAGCCATGCCTTTCTCTGGGACATCCGTAGGCAAGCTAGCTGTTGGTTCAAAGTTTCCATGGATATTTATTGATCTATGCATGGACTAACGTGTCACATTCTTGCACTATATGGTGCACCAACAAGAATGTTTACAAATCTGCAGCACAGAGGCAAAACAGGGAGACTGTGTTGTAGTGGAGGAAAGGGGTAAACAGGGAGAGGTACAGGGTGGACTGTGAGGACCCATTTCTGCATAGGCATTTTTTCAAATGAGTATATAACCAGGTTACAAGGGAAGAAAATTACAACAAATGCCAAAGGTCAGGCTTCTGAGTCCTGAGTCTGATTTGGAAGCCTTCAGTTGCCCTAGTTTTATGTCACGTTTTAAGTAAATCAGCCTGCAAAGAATAGAGTGCAGCATTCTTGTCTGTATTATTCTTTTATGACAAAGTGACCCATTTAGTGGATGAGGGAAAAGCTGTGGACGTTGTTTACCTGGCCTTTAGTAAGGCATTTGACACCATTTCCCACAGCATTCTCCTGGAGAAACTGGCTGCTCATGGCTTGGATGAGAGTACTCTTTGCTGGACAAAAAACTGGCTGGGGGGCCAGGTCCAGAGAGTGGTGGTGAATGGAATTAAAAACATTTGACAGACAGTCAAAAAGTGGTGTTCCCCAGGGCATCTATGGGGGCATGTTCTCTTTAATATCTTTATCAATGGTCTGCATGAGGGGATTGAGTGCACCCTCAGAAAGTTTGCAGATAACACCAAGTTAGGTGGGTGTGTTGATCTGCCTGAAGGTCAGGAGGCTCTACAGAGGGATCTGGACGGGCTGGAGCGATGGGCCAAGGCCAACTGTATGAGGTTCAACAAAGCCAAGTGTTGGGTCCTGCACTTGGGTCACCACAAACCCCTGCAATGCTACAGGCTTGGGGAAGAGTGGCTGGAAAGCTGCCCGTTGGAAAAGGACCTGGGGGTGTTGGTCAACAGCCGGCTGAAGATGAGCCAGCAGTGTGCCCAGGTGGCCAAGAAGGCCTATGGCATCCTGGTTTGTATCAGCAATAGTGTGGCCAGCAGGATTAGAGAAGTGATTGTCCCTCTGTATTTGGCGCTGGTGAGGCCGCACCTTGAATACTGTGTCGTTTTTGGCCCCTTACTACAAGAAGGAGTGTACCCAGAGAAGAGCAATGAAGCTGGTGAAGGGTCTAGAACACAAGTCCTATGAGGAGCAGCTGAGGGACCTGGGGTTGTTTAGCCTGGAGAAAAAGAAGGCTGAGGGGAGACCTTATTGCTCTCTACAACTACCTGAAAGGAGGTTGTAGTGGGGTGGGGGTTGGTATGTTCTCCCAAGTAACAAGTAGCAGGACAGAGGAAATGTCCTCAAATTATGCCAGGGGAATTTTAGGCTGAATATTAGGAAAAATTTCTTTACAGAAAGGGTTGTGAAGCATTGGAAAAGGCTGCCCAGAGAAATGGTGGGGTCACCTGGATGTATTTACAAGAGGTGTAGAAGTGTTTCTTTGGGACATGGTTTAGTGGTGACCTGGCAGTGCTGGGTGAACAGTTGGACTTGATGATCTTAAACGTCTTTTCCAACCAAAATGATTTTATGATTCTATGACTCTATTTTAGTTTTCCTACCTGGAGTCAAAATGGAAAGTCAGGTAGACTGTCCATCAGTTCTAAATGTTGTAATTCAGTCATGGACCAGGCAGTTATTAGGGAACAGCTCACACTGAACCTGGCAGTACGTGGTGCTGAGTCTCTAAAACACACTCAGCATCTCTTTACACATAGTTACAGGTACATCTTATTCAATCACTGCAAAGCCATCGTAAAGTATGCTTGTTATTACCTAGTTTAAGCCTTTCCCTCGCAATTTCCCACTTGCTGGCATCATATGGCAGACGTTCACATTGCTCATCTAAGGGGACTTCATCAGGATCCATTATGATTGACAGATAATGGTTGGTCTTCATTTCAGGGGAATAAGGCTAGAAAACAAAGAATATTGCAAAATGAAAAAGATCATAAGGGTATCTGTTGGCATCTTCTTGTTTGGATTAACTTGGCTCCTAGTAAATTCTGTCCATGGGTCTGTGTTTCACAGTCCAGTAGATGGTTTGGTTAAGCTCCCTTTGGCTTTTTTATCTATTGCAAGACATTTTACGTAAAAGAAACTCCTTCCTCTAGCTTTTCTCCTATAGGACATATCTCTTTCTTCAATGAAATCCATGTGGATCTGTATTAACATATGGTGTTATTATACAGGCCCTCTGCACAGTTAAGAGAAATATTTTCAGCTAATGACTGATAAAAATAACTTTCCTTCGTGATTGTACAAAGCAAGAAGTGGCCATTTGCAACAGATGGAGTTTAACTGTGAGTATTTATTTTTTCCATATACCCAGAAAAGATAGGTCATATGTGGTTGGAATTTGTGCAAGACTAGACATCAGGAGGCTAGACATCACGCATTTCAGAAACTTTACAGATTTTACAAGTTTTTTATTTCTTTGGTATAATTTCTAACAAATTTACTGAAATTATTTGAATTTGTAGAAATTAATAAATACCCAGATACATAATTTCAAATGAATTTGCCAGAAGTTCAGCTTCTACTGAGCAAATAGATTATCCACTTCACATGAGAAATGTAAAGAAAGATGAACCTGTCAAATTTTCAATTTTTCTGCAGTCCATCCATTTTGAAACTCATTTTCCTTCAAAGAGCACCTAGACTGACATTCTAATCCACTGGACTTTTCTTGACACAGGAGTACTTATATTTCTATAGAAAAGATCTAGTGTTTGCTCTCATTTCCTGGCTATTAGTTGGCATCTATGGAAAATCTGTTGAACTAAGCCTCTTTATGTTGCTTTTCCTAAACTCATGGAATCAGCATGTGGGCATGGACACACACACAGAGACGTATCTACATATTCCCCCTTTTTTGTTGCTTTAAATCCCTCCTGTGACTTCCATCTTTCCTCCTCTACAGCTTGGAAATATGTCCCTAATACAGGCATTTCCAGGCATTTGTTTGAGAAAGATGTTAGCTGTAACCACTAAGCTGTGGTTACAAACATAACTTAGACAAAAATAACTGTAGCTAATAGCTCCTGGTTTAGTTGCTTTCACCGTCCCAAATAACCAGAAAGTTAGTCCTAGGAAGGATTGCACTGATGCTTGGGAAAAATCAGGCAGCCCCAAACCATCCTGTTCACCTAGGACAGGACATGGATAAGTCAGATGTGGATAGAAACAGAAGCATATGTGGTGCTCCAAAAAGGCCGTTTCTTGATAGAGATGTGTCGACTGCTCCTACCAGACATTTTAGAAGAGCTAAAGAAAAAGCAATAGGGGAATTGAAGGTGCAGAGAGATTCCGATGTTTTTTTGTTCAGACACACCAATTACCAAATCTTTGGCACAATTAGCAGTTTGAAACATTTTGAATGAAGAAGAATTGTTAAGTATATTATTTGTCCCTGTATGTGTAACAGACAGGCTTTAAGAAAATGCTCTCAGGGAGCATATAAGTTTTTTTTTTCATTGTGGCAATGTCATTTGAATACGAAATTTAAATTAGATCTAATTTCAGACATAAGTCCTTGAGAGTAAGGTTTTGTCATAGAAACACCATAGAAGACCATAAACATAGATCAACACTAGATGGAAAGGCTCATCTGGAAAGGAGCATCTAGTTGAAGTCCCCTGTTCTACAACAAGATTATTTTAATTATTTTTTAAGAAGCAAATATCAAGTTTTGGTATCATAAGAAATAAAAAAAAATCTACAACCCTTTTCTACATTTAAAACTTACATTTTCCAAAGGGTTTGCAGTCATATTATGAATTGCTTCATCATCACTGGTGAGCAGTCAGAATGGGTCCCACTTGCTTTGTAATTTTTCTTATAGCTATAAAGTTTAACCAACAGCTTCAGCTGACTCCTATTTTTCTCCCCCCCCCCCCGCCCCAATCTCCCATGTTTCTGTCCTTATGAAAGTTTGTGGCAGTAGGAAGGCAGGCAGAGTGACTACTGCCATACTGCCCTGGTTTGAAGGTCTGGTCCTGCTTTCCCCTCAGTCAATAGAAGCCTAAGATATAGGCAGTCCTTAATGCAGGTTGAGATGAAACAGCCTGGAGGGCTGCAGTCAACCTTTAGCAATTGTCAAGGAGTTCGGCCAGCTGGGACATACTCAGTGGTGGTGGCTGTGAGCTGATCCCTGTAGCACCGTACCATGGTAGCTCTCAAACTGGGTGAAGGAGAGCAGCCAGGAATTAGTGCTGCTGTGGTGTGGGAGTAGGGGAGAGGAGGACTTGCAGCCATTTCTCATCTCATCTTCTGCAGTGCATGTCATCACCCCAATACCTCCCTTCCTTCAAATCTATCTGCTACTACAAGTCGCTCTGATATCTTTCTGCACTATTGAGGAATTGTACTTCCTGCTTATGAGAGAGGCTGTGGTTTAACCTGCACACACCACACAATGCACACATGATGCTGTTAGCAAAAAGAGGCTTTAAACCATCATGGTCAGCCTTGGACAAGAAGGAGGGTCAAATGCAGGGGCAGTTGACTTTATCATGCTGAAACAGCATCATCTGCTTTAGAGGCTGCACCACCAAAACTACTCTAGTAAAATATTGCTTTGCAAGTGGTATAATTACACCAGACACTGTATGCAAACCAGACCTCAGCACTCTCTGTGAAGATCTGTCATTCCCACTCACTCAGATCTTCAAAGACATTAAGATGACCCCCACTTTAGCTTTTAAGGGAATGGGGATGCCTTTGGTGGGAGTCAGGCATCCAAATGCTTGCAAGTCTCAAAGCCTTGCCCCTACCCAGGGGTTGCTTCATGGCTTACTCATACTCAGCCTTGCAAGTCACGGTTTCCTGGGCACCCAGCAGCAGCCTGGTGATTGTACAGGGAACAAAGGTGAGCAGTGAATGAATCAGATTTTTTTTTTTTCTGGTAGTCTCAGCAATCCCAGTTGCCTGGGAAGGATTACGTAACACGAGTAAAGGGCTGGTCAGGAAAGGCAGGTGCCACCAGGAGCTACTTATCTGGTCTTACCCTCTTCAGCTTGCGTATGAAGAGGGTCAGCAAGAGCCAAAAGAGCGTCGCAGCCACGCAGGTGCAGGTCAGGGTTATTAGCTCCAGGTTTGACCTCTCCGATGTGCCTGAGAAAATCAAGTGGCAAACATTTTAGAAAATGACCTGCAAAGCAAGGGCACTTCATGTTTCTTTGCCATTAAAATAAAATAACTAGAAGGACCAGCTTCTTTTTTAATGGGTTATTAATCTCTGTTTGGACTGGCTTGCAGAGCTTGGAAGAAAAACTCTCTCCCCAGCAAAACCATTGTATTGTGCACAGCAAAAATTGCATTCAATCCATCAGTAAGTTTTCAGAAAAAGTCAGCTCTTCTTTGGGTTGCAGGAGGTAAACCATGTTGAGGATGACCAGTCAGACAATAATTTCCTTTTGAGGTGGAAATTCAGTTGCAGGGTATTTTTAGCCAAATTTTCTCTGTATGAGAATGTGTGTGGGCCTATGCATGCAGTTTCATCACCACCACCCTACAACAGTGAAACCCATCTGGCCAAGCCCACATTCGAGAGAGGAGCAGAGGTCTCGAAAACATTCACTCCCCGGACATCTCAAAAATGCTCACTCCCCTGAAGCCTCAGGAGAGGATGGGGATGAACAGAGGGGACTGCTCTACTGGCCCTTCCTCAGGGGCAATGCCACAGTGGAGGAGCTGATGCTAACATGCAGGACAAGTTCCAGGGTGGGATTGTGCTGGTGTAGACACTGGTGAATCCAGATATGACCCGTGGCATGCTGCAGTGCTACTGCTTGCGTTTTGTTGTCCAGGATGTTTGATGCGTTTCCTTGGGCGCTGCGCCTGCTCTGCTGCAGCTCAGTGAGCTCTTCTGTGTTGATGGCTGAGCCCTGCAGCAGCTCCATTCCAGCCTGCTGGAAACCTACTAGCCCTCAACAAAGACCTCACTGGAGGGGAGCTGGGGGCTCCCTTGGTGCAGCCAGCAGAAGTCTGTGAGCTCTTCTTCCCATGGCCTGGGTGGATCCAGTGAGCTCAGTTCACTCTGAGCCCCGTGGCACAGGGCTCTTGAGCCCCATTCCCACTAGGCAGAAACCTGAGGTGTAGGGCTAGCACTCACTCCAATCTGCTGGGCGCCTGGCAGGCTCTGTGCCCTCAGATCTCCTGCCACCCACACCAGCAGCATGGGACCCTCTCCTTCCCCAGCAGCACCTTGCAGAACCCAGCTGTCGAGGAGCTGGGAGAGGTCTCCAAACCAGGGGGTAGATTAAGCACAGAAAGGGGAAAAGAAAAAAAACAACAACTGAAAACGGAGCAGCAAGAAAACATGAACATTAGAAATATGGAGAGTATTAGACCCCACTGACAGATCTTTTAAAAAAGCTAAAATAATATTCCCTTCAGACTGCTATTCAGGGACTTGTAAAATAGATTCTGAGCAGTCTGTTTTGCAAAGCCTGTGTTCATGTCAAAATAACGCACTTCCCACAATATGTTTTCCATCTGATTGGTAGCAAATGCACAAAAACCCTGTCCTGCTCTGCCTCTTATTCTGATACACCCTCCAGAGAGAGAAAATGAGAGGCCAAGGAGGAGCAATTCCGAATATGATTTCACAGTAGTTTTGTCAACTGCACTTGCAGCTGTTTCAGACCCCAGGCAGCTCAGTGTTACTCGTGACACATGAAAAAGGGGTGATTGATGCCTCACTGGTGGGTTTACTGGGATGTGCTGGCTGGTTTTAGGCAAGGTTACAGCGTTTTGTTCAGAGGTTGAACTGCTTCCTGTAGCTGTAACTTAACTAGCATAGTATCTTCCCTCTCTGAAGATAACAATCAGATTTGTGTTCATGTCCTAGATCTAAGATTCCTCTGGTATGTCTGTTCTGGAGTTTTGAGAATAATGCTCATCGCAGAAAAATACAACTGCAACTGGAGATATAGATACAACTGGAGGCATAAAGCATCTATTTCTCAAAAATACCAAGAGCGTCAATTTTTCACTAGTATTTTTTAAAGGCTTGATTTACATGGCATAAATGGTACAACCTAATACAACTTGCCTATCCTCTGGCATCAGGCTTTCCTTTTACATATGGATACTCCTCTTGCTTCTGAGCAGCACCCATGCAGATGGTGAGTGATAGTTTCTGACACTTATTCAGCAAAACCTAGAGGGGCTGAAGGTTCATTGGTTGCTGCTGCTCCATATGGCAGGACTCAGAAAACCCATGAGACACAGTACGGCCAGTCCTGGGATGAAAGGCAGCAACTCCCTAACCACTACCATATGCTTCCCAGGGGTTAGCAAAGGGATGTGAAGGTGCTGTCTTTGAAATGTCTGAGGAAATTTAGGCAACCAGAAAGCATTCCTCCAAGCCGGGGTTGGGTTATCAAATGCCAGACTTTCAGTCTTGCTAAAAGCCTTACAGCCTCAGTGCCTCTCAGCTGGGTAGGAAAAGGTTTGGTTTGAGGCAGAACAGGCAGGAACACTCAGAAGAGGGCTTGTGATTAGCAGAGTCTGGAAAGACTGTAAGCAGGACTAAATCCTTCTCTCTGCTTGGTAGATCAAGAATTCTGACTTGCCCTTACAGCCCTTCCAGACCTTTATCTAACAGCCACCTCATTAGACACAGACTTTCCCCTCTGTGCAGCAATGTCCCATCTGCCTGACTTGCTGAGGCAAATGGCAGCCCCCTTCCTGTCCCAGAGCCCCTCCGAAAGCCCCTCTGCACCATCTCTGCAGGGCTGCAGAGGGGCAAGGAGGGGGCAAGTGAAGAAATGCCACTGGCAGCAGCTTCTCTCAGCAGTGACAGGAGCCACCAGGACCGTGCAGGTGTGTGGGGACGAGAGTCTGGACTAACACACTGGCCCCGCCAGGCACAAGCTCAAGCCTTGGGCTGGCATGGGCTCTCTCATTAGGATTTCAGCTCTAAATATCAAGGTGCAGCTCTGTATCAGGTGTCAATCAGGGAAAAAGCAATCCCTGTGACACAAAAACCACTCTGCTGCACCCAAAGTATCCCTCACCCCTACACCAGTGTGATCTACCCTGCTTAATCTGTGTGATCCCACGGTCATGGCAGTGCAGCACTGAGATGGGTGGTCAGAAATGCTGAGGAATTTCCATCCTTGGAGGTTTTCATGACCTGGCTAGATAAAGCCGTCACCGCCTGTAGGTAGTGTTGGTGATGATCCTGGCTTGAGCTGAGGTTGAACTAGAGAACTCCAGGACTCCCTTTGGTGGTCTTCTGAGGTAACAGGAGTCTAAGTGTCCCCAGATGTTCACCTTTTCTCTTACAGTCACTCATGTAACCCAGGCTGAACCTCCCTCAGTAGCTGAAGGAATTGCAGTTAAAATTCCAGTCACCCACGTAATTCCATTTAAACTTCATGGAAACATTCCCGATGACTTCAGAATCAGTGACCCAAAATGCACTGCAATTTTTTGAGATACAAAGACAGAAAGGTAGATAGATAGAAAAACAGACTGTTATTTGAAAAGCAAACACCATTTTCATAGTGTTGGAATAGTTCAGTGAATGCTTCATAAACGCAATGATTTCCTTTTCATCAGCAGGGATCACTTAAAGTTATCAAGCTTCAGCTTTAAGACAGGGCATGTTGCTGTATTAATTTGCTTCTTATATGTCCGGATTTCAGTGAGCATGACCTGCATAAGATGTTCCTTCCTTCATCAACACGTTCCCTTCAAATGATGTGCACCTCCCCAACTAGCTGTATCGCTGTCTCCCACTGAGAGGGGGTGCAAGGGTCCCCAGAGGGAGGAGCAGGTTGTCCAACTTTCATGGCAAGACATCCACTCCCCATGCAGGGTGACACCCTGAAGAAGAGCTGCCTGAAACAGCCTGTGTTCTCCCTGTGCCCAGAAGCTTGTGTCCTCAGGCTTTTAGGGACGCACTCCCCCGTGCTTGCTGGGTGCTCTGGCAGCCATTTGATGTTCCTGTTCCATCCATGGAGAGTCACTGCCTCTTCAGTTCCTCAGCCAAGAGCAAGTGGACAGCTTGCTCTGACATGTCCACAAACGCGGCCCTTCTCCTCAGACAGCCCGGCAAGCATGGCTTCCAAACCAAACACGGGCTGCGATTATTTAAAGACGTCCCTTTGATTCCACCATCCATTCATCTATCTCAGGCACAAAAATAACACATTGTTTTATCTGTGAGTATAAGAATGTTTTTTCAGAGGAAATAAAGAGAGCAGACTGTTTCCTTCCTGACTCATTCACAAACTACTCTTCCAAACTGCTAAACATGGCCGTTGACATGAGGCATTGCTCTGCTCCCTTTGATCTGCAGCCCTGCGCTCGGAGAGCTGCCAGAATAGAGAGAAGGTGGGAGTTGCAGGGTCTGTGTTTCTCAGAAAGACAAGTCAGTGGCAAAACCTAGAGAGAGACTCATGTTTAAGCCCTGATTTTGTTTCTCCAAGCTCAGGGATGAGGTGAGAGGCTTTTGTTCCTTGGGAGAGGGACAGACACTCCAGATCGGCATAGGAATGAATGGAAAATCCTCCAGTGATGGACCTTCACATAGTAGGAAGAGAAAGGGTGGAAAGGCATATTCCTTGAATAGTAGATAAGACAAACTCTCTCTTTTTCTCATCTCGTTTCAAAGCTATACATTTTAAAATGGCAGTCTTCATTTACTATTTATTTGAGCGCTCCGGTAGGACTCACACAAGAACATTGCCAGTGGCCCCTCAGGACGTGTAGAAGCCTTCCTGGCTGCTCCTCTCTCCTCTGGACTAGGAGATAAGTCTTCCTGGAAGCCATCTGACAGAATGCTTGTGGTTGTAATAAATAGCCAAGCCACAATGATGTTAAAGTTCAATACAGTAATGAATTACATTGTCCAGGACTACCAATTAGTAGGATGCATTGGACAGCAAGCACCAGGGTACAAGTTATTCTTTTAGCTATTATAGCAGCCGTAAAAACCTTAGCACTATTCATATGGAAGAATGTGGTTTTAAGTCCTTGATTAGACCAGTTAGACCAGCCCACAGGTACATATACTTACCCTTGACCTTTTAAAGCAAAACCATCATTGTATCGTTAACGTACACCATTAATTGAGACTGCTAACACATTCGTGGCAGAAAATCAATAGTGATTTACTAGCTGTAATTGCCTTCTGCTGTAGGCTGGTATCCAAATACTCAGTCATACTCACATACGTTTACCTATTGTATGAGAACATCCACAAAGACATAATTCCTGCCTGAAGGACAGTGGTAGTAAAATTCTCTTCTATAAAGAGGAACTAAATGCATTTAGGAACTATTTACTTAACACATGGTATCAATAAGATACGTCAAATTTCGTTCATACGTGACGCTGACATACAGAGAATGTCAACCTACTCCTCTTAGCTCATCATGTATGAACGAAAAATGTATTAAATGAAACTGAAAAGTCACTGAATAAAACTTATTTTTATGCAATGCAAAAATAGTGTTGTGTTCCCCAGGGCTCAGTATTGGAGCATGTTCTCTTTAATATCTTTATCAACGATCTGCATGAGGGGATTGAGCGCACCCTCAGAAAGTTTGCAGATAACACCAAGTTAGGCAACACATCGTTGATCTGCCTGAAGGTCAGAAGGCTCTACAGAGGGATCTGGACAGGCTGGATCAATGGGTCAAGGCCAACTGTATGAGGTTCAACAAGGCCAAGTGTTGGGTCCTGCACTTGGGTCACCACAACTCCCTGCAACGCTACAGGCTTGGGGAGGAGTGGCTGGAAAGCTGCCCGTCAGAAAAGGACCTGAGGGTGTTGGTCGACAGCCGGCTGAAAATGAGCCAGCAGTGTGCCCAGGTGGCCAAGAAGGCCCATGGTATCCTGATTTGTGTCAACAATAGTGTGGCCAGCAGGAGTAGGGAAGCGATTGTCTCCTTGTACTCTGCACTGGTGAGGTCACACCTTGAATACTGTGTTCAGTTTTGGGCTCCTCACTACAAGAAGGACATTGAGGTGCTGGATCGTGTCCAAAGAAAGGCAACAAAGCTGGTGAAGTGTCTAGAGCACAACTCTTATGGGGAGCAGCTGAGAGAACTGATGTTGTTTCACCTGGAGAAAAAGAGGCTGAGGGAAGACTTATCGCTCTCTACAACTACCTGAAAGGAGGTTGTAGTGAGGTGGGGGTTGGTCTGTTCTCCCAAGTAACAAGTGGATGAGAGGAAATGTCCTCAAATTATGCCAGGGGAATTTTAGGCTGAATATTAGGAAAAATTTCTTTACAGAAAGGGTTGTGAAGCATTGGAAAAGGCTGCCCAGAGATTTGGTGGAGTCTTCATCCCTGGATGTATTTAAAAGAGATGTAGATGTGGTGCTTCGGGATGTGGTCTCGTGGTGACCTGGCAGTGCTTGGTTAATGGTTGACCTTGATGATCTTAAAGGTCTCATCCAAGCAAAATGATTCTGTGATTCTGTGTAAAATTGCTCAATAGAAGTCACTGCCACAGGTCTGAGTCAAGCTTGGCAGAAGGCAGAACAATGTTGGATGTTTAAATGAATAGCAAAATGCCTCAAGTAATGGTTACAGACATAACTGGATCATACCTACTTCTTACAACTAGTACCTTTGAAAAATCCATGTGTAGCTATCGCTAGGATAAAATCTTCTAGTCTGATTTGGCAGTTCACTTTACATTGAAAATAAAGAAATGAGAATATCCCAGGCCTCTAATTTCTATGGAATTAACCTGAAATGGGAAAACGAGTGGGTAGGAGAGTGATCCTTACTCTGGTTTTTGTTTGTTTTGACAAAACTAAATTTACGTTTGTCTTCTACCCTGACCTGATCTTTGTGGGTTTGAAGCAATTCTTCTTTTTAGGTCAGTGTAAACACGCTTAGAGTTAGCATTTCCTGCTAGGTTTCCCTTCCAACCTGGTATGCTTCCCTTGCTAGGACTTCCTTCAAATTGCTGCCTTCGGAGATCACCACGTGAGCCCCAAGTCATACACCCACCCTTCCATCCTGGGTAAGAACATGACCCTGGCAAGTTTGCTCTTCCCATCTGATGTTGTGCTTTACCTTGTACCGTGACATATGCTGCACTCTCCACAGACCCTTTTAAGTTGGTGGCTATACACTGGTAAAGTCCTTCATCCTCCTCTTTCACTCTTTCAATAAACAGCATGCGGCTTCCAGGCCCTAGAATTATTCCTGCGAAATGAAATATTTTGCAATGAGAGGGAGCCGGAATATAAACAAAACCAGGCCCTTGTGTAATACTATCTGCTTCAAGTTCTTCTCGAAAGAAATCTGAGCTGCAGACTGCACAGTACAACGTTATCTGCAGGAAAGCCAAATATACTCGGATGTTTTGGGAATATTTTGGAAATCAGCGTTGACAAAGCACTTGTGTGAGTGAAAATGCTCAGCCTAAAGAAATGAACTTTGGAGCACTTGGTACTGTGTGAATTGATTATCACTGTGCCTAGACTTTCACCCAGGTGAGCTCTTCAGCACGTCTCCAGCTTTTGGAAAATGGGTGGTCTGATTACTACACTCACAGGAGCAAGCCTGCCCCCAGAAGCAGCTCAAGCTTAGAGCAGATGCAAGACCCAGCTTCATGCATCCACACCGACCTTATGGGCAGCTCCAAATCTCACTCACCCATGGAACAACGGGCCCCTTTCCAGGAGAATCCCAGAGGGTTCTGCAAAGAGAGGTCCCATGAGTGTACCCTAAAACCCAGAAGCCAGCCTGGGCAATACTCCAGCAAGTGAGGAAGAGGCAGGGAGCAGATTTGGCCTCAGGACTGCCTGTAAGGCACAGTAGACCCAGGAAACGTGTAGTCAAGTACATACACACTTGTGTGTTTGGCTCCATCAGAACTACTGTCCCATCAGAACGTATTCCCACCATCTATTTCAGGCATTTTACTGAAGTGCTCTAGAGACATCTTCCTGGCTCCTAACTTTACGTGTTACCTTACACCCAAGTTAGACACATAACTTTCATTTCAGAAGACAGTGTAAATAATGCACGTTACAACGATGTGGTCACTGTAAAGATTCACAGAATCTGCCTCTAGATTAAGTTTAGTGCCTGGGCTGCAAGTCTGCACAGGCTTGTAACTCACTTGCAGAAATCCTCAGAGTTTTTCCCAGTTATCTTTATTCATGCTATAGTAATTTTCAATAAAGCAGGACAAGACCATCAACACAAACTTTCTAAAACATTGTTATTGAAGACTACACTTGGGATTCAAGTTCTTACAGACCAAACCTCCTTGAAAATTTTGCTGAATGCATAACGCTAGCTTATTGTGTGCTTCTGATCTGTATGTGGATGAATTCCCATGAAAAAGGGTTTGCCTTTTCCCCCACCATTCACCTCCAACTGATATCTCCAAGGAGCACTTCTGTGACTGTGGAGCCAGCAGAACTGGACATGTAGCTTTAGTCGATCTTTGAAGCCACATTCCAGACACAGCAGTAAACATCTCCTAAACTTTTTCTGTAGCTGCACCATGTCACCTGGGAAGATGTTCCTTTCTGCTGCATGAGACATGGATTCCTCTGCTGCCAGAGGACACATTTTGGTTTTGGACACCCCAGACACAGATTTAGCCTGGTGGCTATGTGTGAATCAAGAAGAGACTTTGTATGCTTGACCACAGGCTTTCCCTAATACTCCTGTGCACATCACACAAGCTTAGTTTTCTCCTGCTGGCCAAGACACCAGATCCTTAGGCTTCCTCTACAGCAAGTGGAGAGAAATATGTTTCTCTGGAGATGACTCTGCTAAGATGTAAATTGAGAGCTGTATTTTTTCCACTTATTCCATAGAGACCTGTTGTGTCTACACCTCCAGCCTGGATGAGGTTTTGGAGTGAGACAGAACAACCCTGAGCACCTGTGCTGCTGCCTGCCTACCTGCCTGTAATGCATGGGCAATGCTCCTTCCTTATATCCAGCTACCAATGCCAGTGACTCTTCAAATGGCTACCTGAGGCACATGGGTAAATAAAAAGGCTGTAAAAGGTAGGCGAGTACACAGAGCTCTCACCTGATTCTTGCTGTATTTCCTCATGGTTTTTAAACCAGGTTATCTGGGGCGCAGGGATGCCACGAACCTGGCACTCCAACATGGCAGAGTTACTTGTGTTCACTGTCTGATCCATAAGGTGCCGTAACAGGGCTGGTGCCTCTTGCGCTACAAGACAAAACAACACCTCTGTTTTACATTCTTTTAGCTGTCTTTTAATTATCTTCCCTACCAGCATTTTACTGATGTTAAGAGATTGCTATGGTTGTTCACAGATTTTATTTACTGTTCCAGTTTGCTTAAGGGCGTTTGGTGTGTACAGAGTACTCCCGTTACTCAGCGATAGCAGGTTAGGATGACCAGTGAAGACCCAGTGATGACATTGTTTAAAAGATTTCCTCAGTTCCATTACCAACCACATTTGTTTATCGAAAGCAATGAGTTTCTATGAAAGCTCAGGGTTTTCCATCATCAACAGATACAAACAGTGACACCAAAGATTTAACAATTAGCATGACACCCTTGTAGCAGAGTATCTCTGCGTCACTGATAACATCGTGTGCCTCTGTACACCACGATACCCATGAATGTGACTTTTATAACTTACTTTGACAAGTACAGTTACAATTCATATTCAGTAAATTCATATCATCTAAAACTAGAGAACATAAGCACTAAAGCATTGTATTACATGTCCCAAAGTCTTCATAAATTCTTCCACTTCTGCATTTCACGTAATTGGCTGAAGGTAACAAGGCCTGGCCAAAACACACCACAGCCTGCCCGCCAAAACTGCATTGGTGGGAAGTGCCCCTGTGTCCTCTGGCATCCCACAGACCTGATGGGAGCCCCGATGGCAGGGACCGAAGCTGAGAGCTAGCAGGCCACATAGCATAGCCGCACCGCTCCTATTTTATCTGCTGACATTCATAGGAATGCAATGTAATAAAACACATTTTCATGACAGCCAGTGACAACGCGTATTGGAAGTGCATCTCATCTGTTCTGCTTCTGCTCAAGGGCCTCCCAGAAGGGCATTCCAAAAACACTCTATAAACATCATGTTAAAGTCACCCCTGAAAGAAGCAAAACAATGAATCTTTCTCATCGTCATTTCAAACCTTTGCCACTCCTTCCCCCATTTTTTACAGAGCCAAAGGCTGTTCTGACAAGGATAAAGATGTTTGCAATGTTTATGCACATTATATGGCAACATCTTTCTGTCACATCTGCAACTTCCACATCATTCTTTTTGGTATTTTTGTCCCTTTAAAGCAGCAGAGAATCCAGGGAACTCCTGAGCAATCTCACAGATGCGGATGCTCTGCAGACTCCCTCCAATTCCCTCGTCTTACAAGAACCGATTATTTGCAGTCTTTCCCTTCAAGGACACAGCCAGGATCAGTAGTTACTAACATGGTAAGATACATGTTACAAAATACGAAACAAACCCAAACAAAACAAAGCAGAAACCAACACTTTGCAAATATTTTCTTTTAGACTGCAATAGATACTGATACACCAAGTTCAAGTATAATATCAGCTGAATTTCTGGCTTTCTGTGTTTGGAATATTATTCTCTATCCTTTCAGAAAAACTGACTATCAGACATTTCCATCTTCATAATCCTCTGTTACCAACTGTAAATAAAAACTCTCCAGAAGAATTAAGCACCTGTGTACCACCAGCTTATGCACCGTGCATGAACCCGGTAGTACTAAAAGCACTTTTTAAAGCAGGCTATCTTTGCTGTGCTCTGACCCCTTGGAATTAATTCCAGCATAGTCAAGACTCTGCAATGACCAGTTGGTGGTTTTCTGAGCTGCAAGTCCGTAATTTCCACAGGCAATGCTGGGTTTTTGTTTACAGTGTAGTAGACAATTTGTTCTCTCTTCCCGGCAGTAACTCTCGTGAGAGAGGCTGTGAAGCAAAATCCTTCATCACATACCTATACAATGACATAGGCAACAATATTTGCCTTGCAGCCGACAAGACTGCCCTCTTCTCGTTGATACTTTGCCTTGATTTTTGCACAGTTCTCATTTTTCACCATGCTCTCTATGAACAGGCACCGTCTGATGCATGTCCACTTAAGCATGCTGAGAATTGCTCCACAATTCACATTCATCAGCAGTCCCTGGTGGACACCCCAGCCCAGACATCCAAAATGAAGTTGGACAAGACAACACAACAAAGGCAAATCACACATTCTGTGAGTTATTCGTGATTAATTTTAATTTGCTTATAGGCATACACTAAAGATGGGTTTTCATATTAAGAAAAACTTTTTTCCTTAAAACTTAAGTCACCATTCACATACTTTCAATAATTTCTCTGCTGCAATCAGCTGAATTTTCAAGGACCTGGTCAACCTGAGGATTACCCTCTTTTGCAAACCACCTCATTTTTCCTGTTCATTTTTGCTGTGAATCCAAGGGGGGCAGTTTCCAACACCCTGCTCCACTCACTGCAAAGCCAAGGGTCTGCCCTGGCTGCCAGCATGCGCGGTGCGGCGCTCAGCACCCAGGGCAGTCCCCCAGGCTAGTTCCCAGCCCTCCTGCCTGCCCACAAACACTGCCTTGCTGGGCCAACCTCTGCTCTCAGTAATCCTGAGGAACTTCATTGTGGGCAGAGTTTGTCCCAGGGGGAGTGACAGGGGGGTCACAGTGGGGAGAAAGAGACGCTGGTGTCAGAGCAGTCATCCGACCAGGGGCGGTAAGGAGGGAAAATTTGTATTTCCAAGAGCAAACAATGGCAAACAAGGGGAAAACATTACAATTTGTTAATTTTGGGGTTTACTTTGGCATTCTGTCCACTTTTGCCCTATTGTTATGATTATGTTGTCTGTTCACTTATTTTTATTAATCAGTACAAAAATATAAATACAAGCTTTAATTTTAACACTTAAAAAAAAAAAAAAAAAAGAAGAAATATAATTCACATCTTTCTCCCTAAATAAAATACTGCACAACAGAAGGCAGAGAAACTCCCCAAACCGATGAGATTCTCCAGTCCTCTGACGACATCAGAAGTGACATCAGTAGTTTTTATCTGGCCACCAAGAACTGCTTTCCTCAAACGTTTCCAGTGTGGTTTCTCTGTGCCTCCCAATATGGGCAGCCACATTGGGATGTTACGACATCCTTGCACAGCGTGGCCCTCCGAGCGTTGGTCGAGACCAGGCTGGTAGGACATCCACCCAGCAGTGATACACATCATTGCAATTCACAACAATTTCGCAGAGGAACAGTCTAATCGCCACATCTCTTTTTCGTTTGACCCAAACTCATATTGCCTGGCAACTGGCTGATACAAGTCATTGCGCTTTGGCTCCCAAGGCCATGGAAAATCCGTAACGTCCTGTTATCACCGCCCACCTTGCCGTCAAATGTCTTCTCACAAAACAGCCACATAACAGTAAAAAAGGGGATTCGGTATTGTAATTCTTCTGAAGACTTGCAAATGCTACAGAGCGCACTTGCCCCATTTTTAAGCAGTCACCAATGATTTTGCTTGCTTTTTAGGCATGGTTTAGAAAAAAAGAGAGCCAGATCCCTTTGCAAGAACACATTGTTTCTGGAAGCCATCACACTAATAATGAACAAAAGAGCTACTGTATACAAGCAGGCTATAGGTGGCATTTCAAGATATAAACGATTATTCTTTTCTTTACTCTGACAACTTCCAGGTTATCAATTGTTTTCTAAGCATTTTAGGCTCCATGAAACTGGCATTATGGGGAAATGCTATTGTTTACCCTTTCACACTTGACAAAAGCAATTCCCACGTGAAAGGCAAGTTTAGCCGTGGGACACAGTCTCGATACCTAAAGGAGGAAATAGTCTAGTGAGTTCCCAAGCGCAAGAAACTGTCATGTTGTCACCCTCTATTTTAAAAGCACAGCCACTTTGTTCCTTTGCTGTAACTATTTTGGTCACTATGGTCTGTTTTGTTATGGCTTATGTAAATGCGATATAAACGATCAATCATAAATGTAACCAAAAATAATAAAAGCTATGTATTGTAAAAAAATAAAGTTATCAGTTCTATTAAAAATAGTAACTTCTCCCTTATACAGAATTTATAATACACAGAAACATCTCATAGCAAAATCATAACGAAGGAAAAAAAAAAGGAAATGCTTACAAGGAAGTTTAAGGTTGCCCTTAATTCTCCTTCAACAGTTTGGCTGGTTCTTAATCCCCATAATAAATCCAATTGTCATTTGCATACCAAAAGCAACGAATATTTTTAATGGCTTCAATTTTGAATTTGTATTCTAAAAAAAAGTATTAAACAACTCACTGTGCTGGCTGCAACCTTGTCAGTCGTGTTAGTGAAATATTTTTCATTTAATAAAATAATTACAACATTACAAATTCCTGAATCTTCAGACCAGGAGCAATAATCACACTTTTACCAGAGGCTTTTTACATTAGTGCAGAACTGACTTTAAAAATCGACCAACACAGCAACTGGAAGTCTACCTGGATTTATTTGGAGAAACATGGTTCACGTCTGTCAGTTTTAAAATCATCATTATTATAAATGATATGATAGGTCCTGTGCACTATATCAACATCTTTATTTCTTCCCTGCATACTTCTTTTAGAAGATACTTTTTAAGATTAATGTACTTTAGTGTAGAAAATAATTTCAAATAAATAAGCATTAGAACTTGCTCAGCAGGTAATATTTATAAGTCCATCCAGATCAGATTAAAATAAAAAATATATAGTCCAGTCAATCTCAAACTGAATTGTGCCCATTCTGCACATTCAAGTTAACTTATTAAATGTCCGTTGTTGACTGAAAACAGCAGTTTTTAAAGATAATCAGTCTATTCAGCTTTGACACTTTTGATGAGGCCGATATCAAAGTGGAAGAAAAGATTGATCCAAAGTTTTCCTTATCGCTCAGTAGGAGACTGCAAGAGGAAAAATAGCAACATGCAAAATGTAGCACAGGGGATCTTCCAAACCCCAGCTTCCACGTGCCTTGTCAAAGCAGAAAACACCCGTCTGAACTCAACTGGAAGCTCACGCATTACGATTTTGTTTGCTATTCCTCCTATGTCCAACCCATGGGGGAATGTGCACCACCTCAGGGCCTGAAAGGTAGCAACAGTAATAAAAAATCAAGATGATATGAGACACCTGCTACTGTTTAATGAGTCCTTTAATGTTTTACATTGCTTTGTGTTGTACAATCATTCCTTGTGCTTTTATATTTGAGGATCCGAGAGTAAACAGCCTTTTTGTTGCAGTGCTCACCTCTGATTGTAACATCTTTCTTTTGAAGCACTTCTTTCCCCGTGTATATGTTCCTTGCTCGGCAGGCATAGGTGCCCGAGTGTGCCAGGGAAACGTTCTTGATGGTCAGAGTGAGGGTGATGGAGTACTCCTTGCTGAGAGACTTTTTTGCTTTTGTTTGATTGTTGACCGTCCTCGGTAAAATCCAAGCAATGTCTTTGTACAGGAATTTGTTGGCTGAACAGGATAATATCAAATTCTCTCCTTCAATGGGCATTTTTTCCAAACTAATATGGAATCCACTTGGTACATCTGTCAAAAAACAAGAAGACTTTTTAGTTTATATGAAATGAATGAGCCAAAATTAACACAGCGTATATTTTCCTTTTTATCAGGAAGTCTTTGAACTAATCGATGTCGTTGTCTTCCGGCTGAAATCTCTAATCTTGCCTTGATATGTTAGGCTCCAGCTATTCTTTTAATTTGTCTTGGAGCTAACGGACACTTGGGCTCAGACATCAGCTGGTGTAAACTGAAGTCACTCTTGGAAGTAATGAGTTTTCATAAGTATTATGCCAAGTTAAGACAGAGTGGGGCAAGGTACCAAAAGCAGAATTATTTAAGACAGCACAGTGGGACTATGGAAAAGGAAGAAAATTCTGATCTCAGCTCCAGCTTGTGAACTGCATGAGAGAAAAATGAATCTCAAGAGGGCAGTAGAAAAATATTGCATCTCATCACGCTTGTTTATATTGTTTTCTTGTTATTCATAAGTATTGAGACAAATTATGTCTATTTCTAAAAAATTCTTCAAATCCTGAGAAATCACCATCTCTGTGAATACATGTCTGAGATTTCCCTTGAAACAGAGAGAAGTGTTTATCAACTATGCATTTAAAGTATGTCAGACACCCAAGAGGAAAGCAGAAAAAGTACCCTCTGGCCTGGGTGGCTGGCTGTGTGTGGGCAGCACTAGGATGACGATTGCTCTATTCAGGCTGCTTGGCATTAAACATAGGAAACAATATTTCCACCTGAGAGAAATCAAGTATCATTGCACTAATCATTTACTAAGTGTAAATATGACTTAAGTATTAACAAGGATTTTTCATAGCAGATAGTTCAGGCAGGAATAATTCAGCCAACAATGTAAAAAGTCATAACTTAAAAAGTCATGTTTGCAGTTCATTGTAATGCTACTGCAGCTTCCTCTACCGGGGGAGCAGTGCAGACCCACGGCGATGCCGACTGCATCCCAGCCACCTCCACCTAGGGCTCATCCCTCCAGCAAGGGAGAGTTACACCACTGAGCTCAGTGAAAGTAGAAGCAAGTTCCTGAAAGAAAGCACTTCCAAGTTTTACTACTAGAATGCAATCTTTCTTAGTTTATTTGTAGCCAATATTTCGATAAAGTAATTTCCTTCTTCTCAGTCAAGTGACATCGACTTTGGCCATTTTCAGTTGTTCTTTCACTGCTAAATTGCTATGGCATTTGGCTGTGAACTTGACTCAAAACGATAAGAATGGTTTTGTCTTTCATAAGGGAGAATTATGCCTTCTTTTCTTAGAAGCATGAAGCATTAGTCTCTTAGAGCATGAACAGCTCAATGCCACCTTTCATTCAGTTCCGTGATTAGCAATGTTGCTTTGGGTTTAATGTCACATCAGCAGGGACACGTAAAGAGTAGATCTCCAGTGAATAATATCCCACATCTTCTTCCAGTAATCATCTCTTTCACTGATTGACCAATCCTTCAGAAAGCTTCTCCCTAAATCCCCACAATGTAAACTGTTTTTCTTTGCTTCCCCAAGGACAACATGAACATGACCTGCTCACTGCTGCCTTTTGAACAAAGTTCTGCCTGTTGGAAGTCTGGCATTGGTTGCCCCCCTTAATCTTTTCCACAGTTAGCCCTGGGTGCGGGGTAAATGGGCTCCTGCAAGTCCTGGATTGAAAATTCCTCTGACTGTAATTGCCTTCCAGGGAGAGGTCTGACTTCTGTGGTTGAACTCATCACGCCCTTGCAGTGGGAGCGAAGTGTGTACCTGTCATCAGCTGTAGTTCAGGTGTTTAGTCCAAAGATCAAACTAAGGGAGGCAGTGACACTAATATGTTAGACTGGATGTTAAAGCCTGTGTGTTGGCTTGTTCCTCTTACATTTCATTGCAATCCCTTTTTTCCCACTCTCCAGCAAACAAATCTATAAGAAAATATTTGAATTTAGTGAACTCATCCATGAGTGACTATCTTCAGCACCTTTTTTGATATGTAAGAGCACATGGTGCCAGATTCTGATCTCGGTAGAAAACACGTAGGCTAGAAGGGCTACTAAGATGTAACCTTTCCTTACATGGGCTACAGCATATTTAGCCTAAACCATCCAAATGTAATCATCTACTTGAATATAGTTGTTTTGTGTATGGGCAAAAGTTTACAGCCCTTGGAGCAATACAGGTATCTCCAGAGAGCAATACAACCCATTGCCTTAAGAGGAGCAAAATTCCAGAGATCCTGACCCCTCACGCTTTGTTATGAAGAGATCCTACATGATCAGCTTAGGTTTTGATGCCTTGCTTTAAGGCTTAAGTGAGATGAAGTGAATCCTGTGTTTGATTTTGTTAAAAAGCATTGAATTCAGATACACTTAAAACCAATCAAGGGTCTAAAGTTTTGATCATGGATAAGTGTTTGGATGAAAAAAACTGCTGCATCTTACAGTACATCTGAAATTGTTCTGATATGCGTTGGGAAAGCCAGGGTACGGGTCTGAAATACTGCTAGTTTTTTGCTTTCCCAGATGCCAGTGCTCAGTAAAAGCTAGGCAGAGCCAAGCAAAACTCTTCAGATGAAACTAAAGAGCCACTGGGACTGAGGCAATTGAACTATTTTTAATGTAAAAGGATAGCATGCCAAGAGAATAATATAGTTGCAACTACTTCCACATTGTCAGGTCTGGATCTCTTCCTAGATGTGTCTTTTGTGAAGAAAGACTATCTTCTGAATAAATCCAGGGACAAAAGCAAAATGCACAGGATTCCAAAAGAATAATTTGTTTAAAGGCTATGAGCCCCCTAATATATGACACCTCTCACCAATTGTTACAGGCTCGGACTAGCTAAATAACATCGCTGAGAATAATGTTAAAGGGTTTTATTTACTTTAGTGATTTGAAGCTTCCTGTGGAAATAGCTCCCAGGTTTCCTGATGGAAGATTTTGTTTATCTTTGCCAAGCACCATCAGGAATCTCAAAATAAAATGCGCTTAGTGACATTGGGAAACCAGGGAGATAAGGCAAAGCTGTTCCTGTTTCACCCTCTGTAATTGCAAACACACCCATGGCCCTGCTGTGTGCCAGCAAAACAGCCCAAAATGTAGGGAAAGGGGCAGGGTGGAGAGAAGGGGGCTACCACAGTTAAATTCGGCATAAGTGTGTTGTTATGGAGACTGTGTCTGTATCAGCAAGCAGGAAGCTGTCAGAAATCACCTTTCCACATCACTTTAATATAAGGCTCTCAGCTACATTTGTGGCCTGAAACAATATTTGCTTTTAGAAATAATTTAGTGTGACAATAACCCAAAAATGCTCTTCTTTTGACAGAGGCCATCATTAAGGAAAGTTACTCCAGATCCCATGGACTTCATGTCCTACACCCTCAGGCACAGTGTATAAAGTTATGGCACTCTCAAACCTCCCAGAAGCCCACAAGCTGCACTTCAAACCCAGAAATAACAAGATTTACAATAACTTAAGAAAGGGCTTGTTCTTACTGGGTCCTCTCTGCTGGAGCTTCTTGTGCTTATTTCCTCACATCTACCTTTCACCAAAGGGGTAGAACACGCCACCACAAAACTAGAGATGCTGGGACAAGCTTTCCCACCACCTTCCCAATAGTTTCTGCGTATAGAAAAGAGACTCCTCACATCACCACAGTTGCTTCACTGGAGCATGTGAATCTTGTCATCCCCGGGACAAGGCCTGAAGGAGACTGCACCCAGGGAGAGGGATTCTTCCTGTTCAAGACGGGCTTTGTCTCCATCTGCTCTCTGGAGCCCCTTTTGGCTTGTCCCTTTTACAGAGTATAGCAACTCCTCTTCCTACAAAGGATCATCTCCTGCTTAGACTTTTCTCTTACTTTTTGACACTTACTTTCATGTGGTTCAGGCTCACTTCATATGGCGCCAGCAGACCCAACAACATAAGATAAACTAGCCCCGAGCTGTCATGCAAGACCTGAAGCATTGGTTTTGCACTAATCAGAAGGAAATACTTTGCAGTGTCCTGTTCACATCCATCAGCATTTAGGGATCTCTTTTTTTTTATTCCCTCAGTGTGTTTTTCAGCAAATGCTGGACACATTTGTTTCATTGACATGAAACACAGGCTGTTACCCAGCCACAGCAGTTTGGTCTCAGCCTGATGGAGGAAAATTATGATTACACCATGCAAGCCCAACTGATGCAGTATGTGTGCAAAAGAGAAGCATGAGCTTAACTTGATTTTGTAAGGACAAAAGCAGCGGTATTGTTTAAACTGCCTTCAATCAATGCAATTGAGTGTCAGCAGATCATCAGGACTTTCCATATGACACATTTGAAGTTCTCAGCTCCAGGAACAGAAAGGACAAATGCATTTCAACTTCACCACCCTATATAGAAAGTTTGCCACCAGACAAGATATTAAGAATTTCCAAGGTATAATAAAGCTGTCGTTCCTCTTTCTGAACACCAGCCAATACAAGAGTCTTCAAAGGAAAGTCATAATATTCTGCATGTTCTCATGCAAGCTTTGCTATCAACAAGGAATTTCCTTCTATCCCTGGTCAAGATTTAAGAATGTGAGATCTAAGTAGGGTAACTAACTTCTTCCACTCACTGCACTAAAATACCTGAAACTACCATCAAAACTTTGAAAGGGACATTTGGATACAGTGAATGGGCCCATCATAACACAGCTTCATTTGGTTTCAGGATCTTCCAAGCACCATTTTGAAGACTTAGGAGTGGGAGCTACAGACAGCCAGATTCAGCATCTTGCACCTTAGAAGAGCAACAGCCTCAGTGAGTGACTCTCAATGACTGCTCAAAGTTACGTGTGAAGTCCCCACATAAAGATGAGAATACAGCACCTTTGTCACATTAGTTTATGGAGAACTATGTATCCTGTTTAGCTTTTTGTTCAAAGAGACACAACCTAAAGAGAGGGTCAAAAGCAAAACTGTGATTTGAGACCAGGGACAGCAGTCATCTTCAAGGTAGCAAATGTTCTTGTTGCATCCATTAATAGAATATGGAGATACTTTTCTCATTTCTGTATTTTAACATACAACCTGCCTATATGTCATGTATCTGTTTATACTTCTCATGCTTCTTACCAAATTTCTGTATTTATTGATAATTATCACTTTCTAAATGAGCAAGTGTACTATGATATGAAGGTTTAACACTCATTAGCAAGGTCTGCAAGGAGAAACTACCAGCAGCACACAGCGGTTACTGCAAAAAGAAATGATGAGTGCTCATAGTGGGTGACTCTCTGTTAAGAGGCATTGAGGTGCCTGTCTGCCAGCCTGATGGCGAGTCATGAGAGGTTTGCTGTCTTCTGGGAGCTAGGATCCGAGATGCTGCCGAGAGAGTGACCCCAATTGTCAAGAGCACCAACTACTATCCACTGTTACTCTTTCATGTAGGCATGAAAGATACTGCAAGCCAGAACCTGGGAAGAATCATGAAGACTACAAAGCCCTGAGGGTGCAAGTCAAAAGTACTGGTGTCCAAGTTATCTTTTCCTCTATTTTACCAGTAAGAGAAAAGGGTGCTGCCAGAAATACGTAATCAGCTTCTGACTTAGTGCTTGGTGCCATCATGAGGGTTTTGGCTTTTATGACAACACGACATTCTTCGATGACTATAACCTGCTAGGGAGGGATGGGATCCACCTGTCTAGAAGAGGCAAAGAAATCTTGGGCAGCAGGCTGGCCAACTTAGTGAGATGGGCTTTAAACTGAAGGACTCGGGGATTGGGGTTCAAAGTGGCAACACTCTTGCCATTGTAAGCCAACTGGGGAATAAGCCAGCCCGACCAGCAACAAATGTTCCTTAGCTGCCTCCCAAGATAGGAACCAGAAGACCGAATCACCTCAAATGTATGTATACCGATACATGCACTATAGAGAACAGGAGGAACTGGAGCTCTGTGCCATCAGGAAGTTATGATGCCATAGAAGGAGGAATCACACTCTGTGTTAAGGAGAACCTTGATATGTAGAAGTTAGCTATGGCAATTGTAGTAGCCCTGTCAAAGGCCTCTGGGTCAAGATCAGAGTGGTCACCTCCAAGGGGGATCTGACAGTGGACATCTACCACTGACCTCCAAACCAAGATGATAAGGGCAATGAAGCAATATTTGTGTCACTTAAGCAAGCTTTGGATTGACAGAACCTGTTTCTTATGGGTGACTTCCGTTACCCAGACATTTGTGGGAAGAACAGCACAGCAGTTCACATGGCATCCCTCAAGTTCCTGGAATGCATGGAGGACTGCTTCCTCATACAGATATTAGATGTGCCAACCAGGACCAGGCACTGCTGGACTTGTTACTTTCACAACAAAACCTGCTTTGTAATATCTTGGTTAGTGATAGCCTTGGTTGAAGTGATCCTCAGAGGGTGGTGGTAAATATCTTCTTTTCAAACCAGTGACTTGTCACAAGTGGAGTCCCTCCTTATCTTCATAAGTGATCTGGATGATGGGATCGAGTGTACTCTGATGAAGTTTGCTGAGAATACCAAACTGAGTGGGGGAGTGTATGCTTGGGAAGGGAGAACCATCCTGCAGGAAGACCTGGGTAGGCTGGAAGAGTGGCCTGATAAGAACATTACAAAGTTCAACAAGGACAAGTTAAGGTCTTGCATGTGGGAAAATATAATCCAGGAGTGCAGCACAGGCTGAGATCTACCTGGCTGGGGAGCAGCTCTCTGGAAAGGGACCTGGTGGTTGTGGTGGGCAACAACCTCAATATGAATGAACAGTGTGCTGAGGTGGCAAAGACAGACAGCAGGAAGCTGAGTAACATCAACAAAGGCATCACCAGCAGAGATAAAGAAGTCTACTCAGCGCTTGTCAGGCCACACCTGGAATACTGTGTTCAGTTTGGGCCTCTCCTATATGAAAATGATGCGGACAGGCTGGAGAGGGTCTAGAGAAGGGCCACAAAGATGATCAAAGGACTAGGAAGCCTGACATGTGAGGAAAGGCTGAGACAACAGGGTTTGTTCATCCCTGAGAAAAGAAGGCTTAGGAGAGACCTTATCAGCATGTTCCAGTATTTAAAGGGTGCCTACAAAAAAGATGGAGACTCTCTTTTTACAAAGAGTCACACACAAAAAGGGGTAAAGGGCACAAGCTGCTCCTGGGGAGATTCCAACTGGACACACGAGATCAATTCACAATGCGATCAATTGGCCATTGGAATAATCTCCCCAGGGAAGAGGTGAATTCCTCAACTTTGGACACTTCTAAGATTCAGCTGGATGGGGTGCTGGGCCTTCTTGTCTAGATCGTGCTTTTGCCAAGAAAAGTTGGATCAGATGATCCTTTAGGTCCGTTCCAACCTGGTATTCTGTGACTCTATGGTTCTATTACAGCTAGTTGGAATATTTATAAAATATAAATTTTGGTCCACAAAATCAGGAAACTTTTCAAATCAGTTTTCTTCCTTTTTTTTTTTTTTTATCAAATCTAGCGGGTGTGTCTAATCTCTTTTGATATCTCTCAGTATAGTGACAGAATGAGTTTCACTAAAATCACTCATCAGAATGACAAGCAAGAGATTGTCAGATAAAAAAAAAATAAAAAATAAAAAAGGCAAAAATTGACAGGGTTACATTAAAATATTTTCCCCCTGCAGCTTCAAGATTATGATTTTGGGATTAAAGTATCAGAATATTTTAACCTTTTTGTCTTTTCTCATGTCGCCAAATGAATTACGGTTCTTTAATGACCTATCCTGAAAGTTATCATCAGCCTAAATGCTCTCTGAACAACCACTTTGGAAACAAAAGCCAAATAAAATCTCTCACCACAAAAGAAATCTTTTGTAATTGCTATGTGCCGACATGACACTGCTAAATCGTGCTGTAGCTATTCTCAAAAACTCACTGTGGTTTTTGTTTCAGTAATTCCTAACGACAAACATTTAATAATTTGTTTCTGATCCTGAAAACATCTAAACACATCTGGTAGTGGAAAAATAACAAGAAGAATACTCATATGTGCAGCTAACACGAGTCTTCTCAGAGCCATGGCCCAAATTACATCCAAAGTTGTCTTAGAAGAGAAAACAAAACTCTGTCATTTGTATCCTGCTACTTTTCTGCCTACAAGTTGCCACGGTCCCTGAGAGTTATGAGGGGCTGCTTGGGTATCCCAGGCATCCCTCCTCTGGGACCACGCTGCCTGCAGATGCTGGCACTGCTCTGGACACTACATTGTGAGAGCTCCTGGTTGGCAGCAGGATGAGGCTGTAGACACGGCCAATGTCACCCATGAAACTGACTTACTGGCGTACAAAAATACAGTAAAATTTCACACATGGAGTGATGCAGAGAGTAGGTGATATGAAAGGGGGAATTACTGGTTGTTATATTTATGAGCAATTTGTGTCATGCTGGATACTTGATGGAGGGATGAGTCATTCACCAAACTTGGTGTCCTTAGAAATCCAGACCAGCTGCTGTGAAAAACTCATCCAGGACCACCCAAAAGCACAGTATGAGTTCACAGGTACACACGTAACAACAATTCTCAAACAGCTGTATATTGAAAAGTCACAACAACCTAACAGTTGTAATCCCAGGACCACAACATGTTTGGCTCTAGTGGGAACTAGATCTTACCTGTTACAATAAAGCTGACATTTCTTTCAGCTTTTCCCACTTTATTGGATGCCACACAGCTGTAGATTCCAGAAGATTTGGCTTCAGCTACAACGAGAGTGCTAGCAGTCTGTGAAAGAAAGAAGAGGTTTAGTTCTTGGAAGTTCAGGAACTCAGTTAAAGCTTCCCTTCTCTTTTTCCTAAATCACTGTTGACAGCCCCATGATCCACTCTCTCCATTAGTTCAGTGACGGGCACCACTGGAGCTATTTAAAGGCGATATCACCATATATGATTTTGGAAAGGGTGGAAGAATAACAGGAAATAAGCTCCTTGGGTGATCTATATATTATCAGAGCCATCATAACCAAAACATTTGAATGTGTCTTTCAGATAGATTTCTCTCTTGCTGCTGATGTAATGATAAGCTACAAAACATGAAGCATGACACAACGTGGTGCACTCAAGGAGACAAGCAACCTATCGGAGAGCCAGACCACAAAGGGAATAGGTGAGGAAATAAGTACCTCTGGCACTAAATGTATTTGATTTCTCTTTCATTTTCTCACACATGTGACAGGTGAGAAAGGACAGGGACAAAAGAGATGTTTACTCATCCTCTTTTGGTCTATTTCCTCTTCTTGGACTTCATATTTCTATAATTAAATAATGAAATGTGGTTTTCTTTACTTTCTATTCTATCATCATCTTAAGAGGTTCTGCACATTACATATTTTTTTAAAAATTCTATGACTTGCAAGATAAGACCTTGGAAGGCCAGGAACAACGACACCTAATGTGCCTTTAGAAAAATAAGAGTTATACCTTCATGGTGATGGAAAGTCATGGTCTAATGGCTTGGGCATGAACTGAAAGAAGAAAGTTATGCAGAAACAACTGAGGTGTCACTGTGATATGGAGCTGAGACAAGGGGCATGCACAGGGAACTCAGCAGTGGGGCGTGCTCTCAGATACAACTTGGTAGCTTAATTTTCTGTCTTTCTGTCTCCGTTTTACTTCTTCTGTAAAACACGTTTTTGCTGGAGTGACAGACAGATCTGGGAAAGTGACAAAAGGAAATTGTGTGGCTGCAAAATCCTGTTTGAAATTACTTGGCCTTTCTAAAAACCTTTAAAAATATTTTTTGTGCAATTAATACATTCTTTTAAGTCTGCCTGACTGCTGGAGCCCAGAGACAAGAACAAGAGGGTGAGTCAGTAATAAATAAGGACCAGTTATCTACGTTTCTAAATACTGGGTTAACATTTGCACTACTTCTATGTCTCCTACTCAGAGACCTCATGGCTATCCCCAAACTCCTTGTTGAATGCCTAAATAATATAGATCTGGTTTCCCAAAGCATTCTATAGTAGGAAAAGTCTATTACTCAGAAAAGTCTATTACTCAAGCAAACACAGTGGAATCAAGTAATTTGATTTTAGCTTATTTGTTTTAGAAAACTGTACAATGACAAATTCAAGACTACAAGTGATGCTAACATCACCTCTACCCGGTTAAGTTGTCTCAATAGTCAGCTACCTGTCTGCTAACAAACTACATCTCACTTCTAGATATAATTTTTCTAACCTAACTTTTTTGGCTCTTCTGTGAGATGAAAGAGGCTCAGGAATACCAGATAGATAATTACAGCCCTTAAAAAACATTGTGTTTTGCTAAATTCAGTAGCCTGACCTCTACAAATTCCTAATTAGAAAGCATGGGTCCAGCCCTGTCTATACTTTGTCATTCTCTTTGAATTCCTTCCAGTTTTTAAACATAATTTTGTAAAGTGTGGACACAGGGCCCAGCACCAGGATTCCAGTGTTTTATCAACACTAACTCAGAACAGAATAAGTCCCATAACACCTGCCAGAGGGCTAATGTGGGTGGTTAAACACCGCTTCTGCCATCCCAGACTTTCCACCACAAAATTAACCTTGTTTGCGTTTGTTGATATTACCTCATAGCAATTTTGCCCAGGTAGGAACAGTGACCTAAAATGCACAGTGAAGGAGAATGAAGCTCTTGCTCTTTGATTCCAGGATAACTGTCTTCATCCTATATACCCAAAACCAGAGCATTTCTGAGCCTGAAAAATACCTGTCAATTGTTCCTCCCACAATTTCTCCAATGGTTTAGAAAGCTTTTGGCAGTGTCAAACTGTATTTTGTCCTGATATTATCAGGTATTAGTTTTTAATGAAAAATTGTGCACCCTCTCTGAGTTTTTCTGCTCCATCCCACTATGATGTGATTATTACATTTATTACACTGAGGATGGTGCATACAGTTACACTAAAGCAGTATGACTGCAGTTACCGGCCAGAATGCTTATAGATTATGCCTTTTCTTGCGTATTACATGGCCCTAGGGAACATTCCTCGGCACTGAAATTCAGTGATTTAAACTGTTAGCCTTTCCCCAGCATCGTTTTGACAAACATGCACTGTCCCAAATAATCCTCTAGCATGGCCAAGGATCACTTCCAACAGGCAGCTTTCATACAACCAACATCTTTTGGAGAGCAAGGGAGATAAATGTTATGAACGCAGACCTTAGTGCCAGAGAGCAATCATTGGTGTGTTTATTTGACTAAGGCAGAGAAAGCCATAGTGTCTAGGAAAAAGCAAGTCTGACTTTACAACAGAACGGAATATTTTAGAGACAATATGTCTCTGCATAAATCGTTCAGCTTATCAATTAGTCAGAAGGATAAGATAACATCTCTCTAAATAGTTTGCGAGCCCTCCAGTGGTGCAGAGAGTGTTCTGCATTGTGGATACCACAAAACCCACCGGAGAAGCCGTGTGTACAAAACTAAGCCTGGCATGTTGTTTATTGAGCAATTGAGATCAGCCTGTGCTGCATGCTTCCACTATACAGCTATTGCTGCAAAAGAAGCAAGAGAAAAAGTTCTTGCAGTCTTCTATTGTCGGTCTTCACAACAGAGAGTTTCAGGCCCTGGATTTGCAACCATGTTATATACAGAAAGTCCACATCATCTGTCCACAAATCCCATTTACCACCAAACCTTTGATCCTGTATGCCTACTTTCTGAACCTGTCATCTCAGCTGAAGCATTATGCTACAGGCTCATCTCAAAGCCAGGGGCTGGGGAAGTAAATCCCATATTGCTGCTGCTTCTGCTGGCAAATAGAAGCTTTCTAAAGGAGAAATCCTGAGACATGGAAGAGGTATTCACAGATTTGTTTGTGGTGGCGACTGATGAGGAAAAGACTGGGGGGAAAAGAGAGTGCAAAGCAACCGACATGATCATTGTGATTGGAGCCAAGGTGGGCTGGTTTCCCCTGGAGGGTCTGCTTGAATTTCTTGTGTTTCAAACTAGTTTAGATAGGGGATTCCCGCTGCTCCAGCTGATGACAGGGAAGCAAGGGAAGGTTTCAGAGAATGGTTGGCAATTTGTTTCTTACCTGACTCCTAGAAGGTCTTTGCAGACACTGGCAGAAACACACTCCATTCAGAGACTGCTGTCCTAACTTCTCAAAACAGCCCATACATTTAAAAAGCAAAATACTGCCCTTTCATCATTGAGCAGATTAGTGCAAGTCTGCCAAATACTTTTTATTCCCCCCTAGTTATGCTTTTGAGAAGATGTATTTGTTAAAAGAAGAAGGAAATAAACAAAAATATGCTCTCCTCAGTCCCTTGGATTTAACTTTGGCTAAAGGAATACTATTTAGGAAGACCATATTGAAATATTGGCAGCATACCATTGGGTTGGTCTGCTTATGTCAAATTCATATGATCTGCATGCCTCACGTGTTGGCAAGGAGCATCAGTGCAAAACATCTGGACAACATGCTTCACCTTAGGACAGCCACAGAAGAAACACTGAAGTATCTTCAATAGCAGGACATGAATACAAGTAGGAGAGCACTCTCTTTCCCTCTGGGGTCAGACAGGCAAGTCACTGCTCTTTAGCAAGCAGAGATGTGGTTTCCTTCCATGTTGTCCTGCTCAAACAGGCCATAAGACCGAACGCAGCCGGCTGGCCCATGAGGAGATCATGCTACAGACAGCTACGCTGCAGGCATACCCTGCCCTCCTCCCCAGGGCCATAGGCAGCGTGAGGCAGCGTTCAATTCACACCTCCCTCATGCACCGAGGGAGGGTATCAGTTTCAGGAGCTGAAGGCAATCACAGCGTGGCAGAGGCAGGTGCCAATTTCTGCTGGTTTTAATCTCACCAAGGGTTTGGCTCAGATAGCACCTCCCACTGATCTGTTTAGAAGTGCTGACAGAGATTCTAGTAGCACTCAGGAAGGCCCCAGGAGAAGTTAGAATGTGTTGAAAGAGAGGCAAGATACACTCCCACTGCTATCTTTAGCCTGGCTTCCTAGGAAGATCACACTGTCTCCCAGCCTGTCCATTTGTCTGCCAGTATCCTCTCCTCAGTAATTTTTGAACCCATTGCCCAATTTCAAACAAAATTGACAGGCAACTCAAAGCTTGTAAGATCTCGTGCATTTCATGAAAAACAGCTGTTGGGTAGAGGAGAAGGATCAAAATGAGTGTCGTTGCTGTGAGCTAGACAGCTTTCTCTTCTGCTTCGGGTTCCAGATATACTGGCCAGACAGCTAGCACGTGTAGGGACTGAGAGCAGACACGACAGATGCTTCCTTGTCTCTTCAGTAATGAGGGTACATGGAGGAGAGCTAGAGGTTTAGAGCTTGGCATGGAAGATGCAGGAGAGATGGACCCATCCTATTTTGCATGATCACACCTTAACAGTCATGTCCAAGAAGGACTGACTCTTCTGACTATCTAGCATTCCACCTTTATGTTGGACGGTCACAGTTTTTAACAATACCCACAGTCAGCACATGTCAGAGTGATGCATCATTGCCAGCCAAACCAGAGATGGTCGAGGGCAAGCCTAGGTTTGGTCTTGCAGAATCATGTTACAAGGCCATTACTTTCCATTTTCCCTGAAGTCAAGAGGCTTTGTCACTTACAAGGGATGGGACCACTAAAAACTTGTGTCAGTAAGGTATTTATGCAGTGGCAAACAAGGTCATACACATATATATATGTGTGTGTGTATGTATATATATTTATATATGTGTATGTGTATATGTATATATATACACACACATACATATTCACATCATGAATGACAACCTCATCCATTACTACTATGCTTTATGCACAGTTCCTGGAGACATAGACCCAGCTTTCATGGTACCTGCTGTTCTCAGTGGGACCCTGATATTTCCTAGCAGCAGGGGGATGGGGCAGTTGGGGACCTTCCGTTGCATTTAAAGTTTTCAAGAATGTGGGTCTAGTAGGTCATTTCACAAAAACAAGGGGGGTTTGTCCCACTCCCTCCAACTCTCCCCTGTACTCAGCTACCCTCCTGCCTACTGTCTCATTCCCTTGCATTTATTATCCTTTCTTCTTGGTTAACACGTTGTACTCACTCATCTGAACTCGCTGCCTTAGCACTCTCCTGTGCATTCTCCATGCCCAGGACCTTTGTCCACCTTTTCTGTGGCTTCTTGCCCCTTGAACCCCTGTACAAGGAGTACTGACTCCTTCTTTCAAAGCTATCGGTAAACCAGTGTGTGGTTGCACACCCAAGAGAGAACACACACCCAATATATGTGCACTGATAGCAAGGAATATACCAGCTCTTCGTAGATCATTATTGCAAGTCATTCACAGATTGACATTATAATGAACACTGATCTTGCTAAGAATAATCATAACCAGTATTAGCCCTGAGTTATACATAGCAGTTAGCTTTAGCTGGGAACACTGAGAAGTGATGATTTTTAGCAACTGAATGACAGGAGTGTGTCTGTGACTGTTTACATGAGAAGCCTAAGAATAGCCCAACTTTGTAGGAAGTCACTGAAATGTCCAGCAAAATGAGAATGAAAACTTTGGGTGGGGGAATCAAATCACTTCAAGAGTTGTCTTATGATTAAGTATTATGGCTTATGTTACAAAGTTCTTCCATTATACCACTCGAGTTTCTCAATGTCCGCTAAAAGAGGCTTCAGCGGAAATGTTACTAAAACACTCTTGTCACCGTTTCTCTGTCACCAGAAGAATAATGTAGCACAGGCTTCCTGCATTACTTGAACCGTACAGAAACGGGGTTTGAGGTTTTTCTAACTTTAAAAATATACTTTTGAGTACCTTGATAACCACAGACAAACAAACAACCAATCAACCTACCACAGTGAAAAGTCAAACTGCAGGGACTCGGATGTCGCACATACAGGAAATGGGTGGAACTGGCACAATGTCTTTAAGCAAGGTGAAAACAGCTACCTTGATTGCTAAAAGAAATCTTTTGACCATTCCTTGTTCATCTCTTCCCTTGATTACAATAATCTCATCGTGTGGTCACCCCCATTTCTCCTTTCATGCTAACCCAAACGTGAAACTTTTTGAGTTTCTTCATTCATTTCCTACTGCTTTGTCTCCTACATCTTTGTTGTTTCCATTGAGCTTTGAGACTGTTTTTACCATGCTTGCTATGCTTGGATGTGGAAGTGGCATAGACACTGTTTAGATAGCAGGACTCCATTGATGTGGAAGTGCCTCAGAATGCTGTTCATTGCTGTTTGCATTAGCAGAACTGCTCACAGTAGCAGTCCATCAGAGCCAGACACTTGCGACGACATGCAGCATTCAGTGAGCTCAGTGCTATTAAGAGTCTTACAATACCCCAGCAGATGAGGGAGAGTTTTGTCTGAACTGTGTCCCTTTGAGTTTGCTCTGGGAGACCAAGAAGACTCTTGGACTGGAAAGAGAGAAAAGCTATAGACTCCCATGAAAAAAAAATATTCCTGGATGCTCTAGAGCAGCTGTGTGTGCACAAGTCATGCAACTCACAGCTTGGCCAGGAACTCAGGCTTAGGGAGCATTTTCTACTTACAATAGCAATCCAGCTGTGCTTGAAAAGCTATGGAAGAGCAGCAGAAATGAAGAAACCTTTGAAAAGCTGTGAAAAAGCTGAGCAAAGAGACCACGGGGACCAGGAGGAATAAAGAAATGCAAGGTAGACCTTTCTCAGTTGAAGCATGAAGCAAGGAATACCAAGGAGAACCACTAAGTTTCATTGCAAAACTTTCTATGTATGTAACATGTGCAGAGACCATTCCTTGGTTCATTTTTAAAAAAAGGGCTGTTTGCCAAAACCTTCAAACAAAACCTGCAGTTCTGCTGCAAGGACCCATTATTAGCATCTTCCTCCAGGGAGGAATTTATTTGCTGTTGACTGGAAGTTGCTTTGACATTTCAGCCACTCCTCTTCCGCTGTCTCCAAATGGCACACAAGGAGAATGAGATTTCGTCATTAGACAGCTCCTTCTGCACCCTGTGAGCAGGTAGGACTTCACCCATAGCATGGCTAGATGCCTTCTGGAAAACAACCGGTTATCATCTTTTGCTCATCATTCCACCTTTGGAATAGTCTATGTCTTTCTGTGCCTGAAACGATTTCCCTTTCCTCCTTCAAATCCCTCCGTATGTCTCATTTTTCATGTGCTTTCCTATGATAGTCTCCTCTAGGAACCTCTTTGCTCCCATCTTCGCCTTGATCTTTAAGCACATAGAGGTGGCCAGCTAAATAGAGCAATTGCCTCACTGAGATCCAGCCTGTTCCCATGTGCTGGAATGGTGCCATGAACACCTGTGGTACTTTCTAAATAATACAACAGCAGGAGAAATTGTAGTCCTAGGCCTAATTCTTGGCTACATGCAAAGCTCTATTTATTCTGCAGTGTGTGAAAGGGCTCTAACATGAGAATAATTACAGTTTATACCCATTTTCATGTGCAGAAGATTGAAGTCAGCCATCAAGGAAAGGAGACCTATATCCCTAGTGCCCTTAGAGTTACAAAAAGTATTTCAGTGTCCTTGAAATGACAGGCCTAGATTAAAACAGCCTTTAAAATTTATAATCTCTGCAGCCATTACTGCCAAAAACCAAACTAGCCTGTGCAAACAGATGCTGTGACAGTGGCAAGGCATCGCGCACCTTCACCTGAGCTCCTCCATAGCATTGGCTACCCAACCACACCAAACCATTCTCATGTCTAACCCAGGGAAGTGCAGTGGATCTAGGGCAACCTGTAGTAAAACATTTTGGTTTGAAGGGACAATCGCCCATGGCCCTTGTCAAATTATCTCATTGGCTTTTTCTGTCCTTCAGAAGTCCCTGTGTCTTCCCACGGCCCATAAAAGAGTGTTTGACTTGGGCTAGACTTCACGTTTAGATGGTTAATTCTGCCGCAGTGAATCCCACCATACTGTCTCTGACTGAGATCTCTCTCAAACTTTGCTTCTATAATTGGAGTCATTTGGCCCTTTAAATTTTTTATTGCAAGAGAAGACCTGGTCATCTAATAATCTAGGACCACATCTCTGAATAAACTTTTTAATGAGAGTAAATTGTTTAATTCTCATAGGAAAAACAACAGGAAATTGTGCAATGTCACAAAATGAAGCAAAGACAGCCTGGAACCCTGCCCCTGTGCTCTTGAGGTTCCCCAAGATACTACAGACCAGCCCTAAGAGAGCAGATACAGTCAATCCCACTGATACCCTCTCCTGGCACGTCACTTACCTTAATGTGGCTGCATGCAGAAATAACTACATTTCTACATCTCAGCAGATAAAAGCCAAACTCTTCAAATCTAAACAATATAAAAATACTGGCTTCTCGATAATAAATACTGTTACCTCAATGTCATATAGTGCCTTTTCAACACATGCTGTCACACAGAAAGCTTATCTGCTCCTAGGAACCATACCTTGTTTTTGCCCTCTATTACAGCCATTCGCTCAGTAATGCTCTGGATCCTGTTTCCTAGGTTGCTGCCAGCTTTCAGGATGAAAGATCCTTCGGTATAAGAGCAAAAGCCATGCCTGAAGACAACAAAAATTGAAGTTTTATTGATTTGATGATAGACTGAAACATTCAACACATAAGACAAAACAATTCTTCTGGAAAGAGGGACCAGTCAGGGAGACTGCAGGTGCTGTGATGACCAGGCAAGCATAGTTACTTTTCATTAAACCTTGAGTTTTGGAGCCTGATGATTGGATCCACTACCACAGCCCTTCCTTGAATATTAGCTCTCTGGAGTCAGTGTTAACATTTAACCCACTGTGGCTGTGCAAGACCTACATCCCATTCCCAATGTCCCTGTTTTAAGCAATTGTCATGGTTCAGGCTTAGCTTCAAATATGAGCTCATATTATTTTCAGCCTCAAATTGAAGACAAATTATATTTGTTTCAAGATCAGTTCCATAATGTATTGGATGCTGTGTCACTGTGTGCAGGTTATTTTTGTTACCATGAAAAATGATGAAGGTCTTATTTCTGAATAGTTTCTTTAGGTCAGTTTACAAAATGGCAAAATATCAATACTGGGGTTCAATGATTACAAGACACACAGTAAAAATAACCATAACCCCTCAAATCAGCAAAACAAAGATAAACAAAACTCTACCTAATTGCCAAAGGGATTTAAATGTTCATTTAATCTGAAAAAAAATCAAAGTAATGTTAATGAATGGAAATCTCAGGGAAAAAAATATTTCTGCCTTATGCAACAAATTGGCTTCTAATCAGAACTTTCAGGTGTGGTCACGGTAGAGCTAATTTGTTTCCCAAAGCCTAATTCGGTACACATGGAAATAAACACATTGGAATGCTTCTTAAATGCTGACTGTCCCTAGTCTTCTAGGGTATTTAATTTTGCTTTTCACCTCAAATTTATTTGTTGTTTGTTCAATTCCAGCTTCATCAGTAGAGCTTAACCCTTCAGCAGGATCAAGGTCTTTCAAATACAGTATGTTCCTTTGATCTTCCATGGATTTGAAAGATAATGACTGTAGCATCTGTGATGAAATAGTTCTGACATACGTATCAGTTCTTTGGAGAAATGACCTTTAAAATCCAGTGACTGGATAACGGCATGTGATGCAATCCTGACCAAAGAATGACGTTCATTTCCCTTCAGCTAACTGTGCAGTTTGCTCAAACCTTGTGTTGTTTAGAATATCAATATGACACTAACTTTACATGCTTGTTTTTAATTGTGCAACTTTGCGTCAAACTGGGCGGTGTCTTAGCAGTTATTACAGCTTAAAGAAATGAAACTATCTTGGGCCATAATCATTAGCACAGACACACGACTGTCTGTCCAAATTTCTTAACATGCACAGAGAGGTTCAGTGAGCTGAAAAAGCTAAAAAACGGGAGCAGGCCATGGTCATTCATGCATGAAAAGAGAACAGGGAGCAATAGCAGGAAAGAGTTATATCTACACAATCATTTATTCCAGACTCTGGTTTAAAAGCCAGCTTCTAATATATGAGTGTTGAGGCCGGGGTAGATGAAAGACAGCTGCATTAAGACAGTTGATGCATTCAGATGGGAAAAAATGATTTAAAATTATTCAGAAATGTGGATGCCATTTACTTTGCACATTTAATGCTTTAAGAAGTCTGGTTCTGTAAAAAGACTAGAACACAGAAGACATGATAATGTGGTGATCTGATAACATTTCCATCCCATAGCAGATATAAGAACTTATTTCATGATGCCAGTACTGTAGGCACACAAACAGAAAGTATTAAAGGCACATCCTTGTGACTGGATATTTGGGCAATCTCTGTATCTGTAGGAAGACAGAGACCTCAAAATGTCATTTCACCCATACTAAAAAGTAACTAAAAAAAAAGAAGTCCTTTCCCCACAGGAAAAATTTATATTTCTTCGTTACAATGCTGAAAATTTGTGGGTTTTACTATAAAAGTCCTTATAGAAACATGTATTTTGGTAAAGGACAGAAAGAAGGTATTGCTCGTGCATTTCTGAAAGGCATCTCCAATCTCCTTTCTTGCAGCTTTGGAGCCTCCAGGCTTAGTTATTATTATACTCTTCCTCATAATTCCTTGAAAAAGACTGCATATATTTAGGTTGCCATGTCTTAGGGATGAGGACAATGTTATGTCTTTGTTGATGTTTAGCACAATGAGCTGCTGATTCCTCATTAATATCACAATACAAACAACAACCATAATTACAATAACATCACAATGACAAGAAAAACACATGTAAAACGCTGGATGAAATATTAGCCCTGGAGGCTCATATATGAATTTTACTGACTTTAGATTCCATACCATCTCCAAACTGCCAATTACAATGTTAATGCAATCATAGTAGAAAATCAAATACACTTAATAGCTGATGTCCATGGTTTTAATAAAAAAGGAGTAAAAATCAAGCTGAGAATACATTATCCAACGGCCCATGGTACACAGCAGGAGATGTGAGTACTCTCATATGTGCCACTTCGGCTCCACGGTCTGCTGGATCAGCAAACATTTACAAATCAGTTGCAGCACGGCTGCCAGGCGAAGTCTAGGACACGACTCAGACTCATCCCTTTGGATGCAGAACCAGATGCTTTCCCTCCTCAGCTGCCAAATGCTCTCACTTTAACCTCAAATACACTAACACAGCTTAGGGACAGCACACGAGCCGCCTCCAGTCTCCTGAGCTGGTTACTCAGGTCAGAACTCAGTCATCCTGTCTCCTTCTCCTGCTGCTGCCAGCAGTGCCAGGTGAAGCCACTGCTTAAGCCAGCAGCATTGGGTAAAGATGGGGAAGGGTCAAATGGAAGTAATTAAGAGTTCTGCCTCCTAACCTGACTTCAGATTATAACAAGAGGCATTTTGTAACAGAAAGAGAAAAGGCTCTGCTGAACTTAGATGTAGTCATCAAATCAAATGTTTGTGTTAAGTACAGATGCTTGGAAAGAAAGAAAGAAAAATGAAAATAAAAAACCAATTTACTCTGGCTGGAACCAAAATACACAATCATCTTCCCGTTAATTCAACTGATGTTGAATTGCATGTGTCCTCAGATAACATCAGCCACATATTTTTCTGCTTTGTAAAGAAATTACAAGTTACTTCAAACTATCCACCCAGTAAAATCGCAAGGGTGTCCTACTTGTAGCAAGAACTGTCTGTGTTTGCAGGGAAATCCCACTGAATTTTGGATATCTGAGTCTTACTCCAGATATCTCCGGAGTGCATGAATTCCTGAAATGTTTTGTTGTGGGATGAGCCTCATTGCTTTGAATCTTCAGGAAAGCTTACAGCAGGGTTACCTCCAGGTTAACGAAAAAGCACACAGTGTGCACAGAGATTGGTAAACAAGCTGATACCTGCCAGAACAGTTCTAAGCACTTCTTACACCTGTTTCCCTGCAGATCCTTTCACATCCCTACTTCGTGGCTGTGGCGACGCACATGCAGAGCTCCTATATCATAAGTGCTAAGAGGGCGTGTGTACAAGCGTATGTTTAGAAACATTATGCAACCTCAGAGCAAGGTAATCAGACTCTGCTGTCTTAGTTGAGCGCTGGGGGAAGCACAGCAATCAGGTTTCTCACCCCCAGAGCAGTTTTTTCCCATGTGCCTGTGTGCGTGCTGACACGCGCGTTTGCCTGTGTGCGCTCACACACACACCTGCACGCACAGGCACGCTCCGTCCTTTGAGTCAAGAGCCTGAGAAATTAGCTATTCCTGTGTAAAACCAGAAGGTTTTAATTGTCTTGCGGGTTTCAAGTGAAGCCCAGCGCAGGGGGGAAGGAGGGGTGCGAGCGGCTCTGTTGGCGCTGGGGGCCAGGGGAAGCCGGCAGACGCGCTACCTGCCCAGCTGCCCGCTGGCGGTCCTGCTGGCCACCCTTAGCTTTGTGAGTGTACACTTCTTCGGAAGGGCTGGGGATGCTTTATGCAACCAGAAGTAAGTTCAGCGGTGATACGCGGAGCTGGCACTGGCGCGGGCCCTCGAGAAGCAGCCTGGGGGAGGGGAGCCAGCCCTCTTCTCAGGAATACATCAAGCCCTTGAGGAAGCAGAGTGTGCCATGTTTGAAGATACAAAGATAATCACAGTGCTGGGAACCGTCTTGTGTAGCGGAGGAAGCCAAACAACAAGAGGAAAGCAGCATATGCTCCTGATTTCGCACAGGAAGCTAGCAGCACCTCCTGCCAAAGTGAGATAAGAAAACTCCCATGGCCTGTTCTGGACAAGGCCGTGGTTATCAACCTTAGCTTCACACTGTCCTCACTCTGCTCCGCAGCCTGCTCCCTTTCCTAATGAGTTTCAGAGCCCTCACCTCTATTAGCATACAGCATGCCAAGCACAATAGTGTGGTATATTTATAACTATTGACGGGGAAAAATTTCCAGGGTAAGAGTGTACTTCATGTCATCTTGATGTATTTCACTGAAATCAAACCAGCTCCAAGCTGAGGTCCTGCCTATGACACTACTGGTCTGAGAAGAAAAGTGGTTTTGTTGTTACTCCAGTGATTTATAGCAGAGCGTAGGAGCTGAGTTAAAGAATTTGTCTAATTAGTCACAGGACAGATTTGACCCTCTGTGTGACAGATAGTCCTAAATGGAAGCCCTAGACTCAGCTTGTGTCCTGACACATCTTCTCCCCCATCCTGGAGACAGTTCTGCAATTTGCAGTTCAAGTAGTACAGTGACAAATACCAGCAGAAGAGCCTCGATCCCGAATCAGTTGGAAAAATACTCATCTTCTTGTCTCCTCATCTTCTCAGCAGCTCCCTCCCAAAACCTCCTGTGTGATGCCGGGGGCCATTGCAATCTTTCCCTCCAGAAACATCCCATTCAGGGATTCAGCATTCCTCTTGGCAAAGACATTGGTAGCCTCAATCACACTCCTGTTTACTGAGGTAGTATTTGGTAATTGTACCAGTACTAGGAGCAAGAGGAAGCCATCCTGTCACTGATGGTGACCATTTTTGAGAGTGATTAACAGCAGGCACAATATTTTTCTCAGCATCTATCCTTTTTTTAGGTCCTAGCAGCATCGAGGCAATGTTATTACTTATTCAAGTTGGGCTGACTCACATCTTTCAAGAGGTGCTGGTGACAACACTAACTTTAAAACAGGAACTCTGGAAATTCCTGGAATTGTAAAGAATATATAGGAACTGTTTTCCACTTGGAAGTTATCAAGAAAATCTGAATGACATGAGCCTTGCCTGCTCTGTGCCTCAGTGTCCAGCACCATGCAATTGTAGCTCAGGGCTGGCATAGCCACACGTTCTGGGGAATATTGAGGTGATTTGAGGAAGGAAACAGAGAGGGAAAATAGTAGCAGGGACTATGTACATGTTGCAAAACGTGCTTTATGGGGGTGGCGGGGGGAGAACATGTGCTGGCTCCCCGCCAGAGTGCTCCGAGAGCTTTGGCTCTGGATGTGATTCTATGATTCTAAGGAGCTCTGGTCCAAGCGTTCCTGCTCTAGGTCAAAAATAATCAGTTAGAGGTTGAAATGCCAGCCCCACTGCATTCAGTGGCAAAGCTGCAGCTAGCTGGGAGTTCATCCCCAGCACATTCCCCAGTAAGCAGGTTAGTGGAGACAGGAGGATACGTGCTATGAATGGTAGGAGCTGGATGCATTTTACATCATATATTGTAGTTTGTTTCTTCACATTTATTTAGGAGCTTAGCAAGGAAAGCAAAACAAGAACTCCTGATGAGAGTGGTGAAGGTTCCTCCTCTGCATACCTCATTCACCTCTCTGCTCTCACTGTCAGTAGCACCTACTGCTTCCCACTGCAGTGTCAACACTTGCCCACCGAGAGTAGATGGGACATCACATCTCACTTCAGACACACGCATGGCTCTCAGTGAGCAGCAACTCCATCGCCACTCTTCAATCTCTGTCTCCAGTGCAGGAGCAACTTTGGACTAAGGACACTACTATCTGTGCTGAGGAGTTATTCACTTGCAAGCTGCAGGGTGGATGGAGGATTTCTCAGTGGCCTTCATGCATTAGGCTGGGTTGGGGCCCTGGTGCACTGCTCAGTTGCCAGAGTGAGGACTGAGGGGTTTTTTTCTGTTTTTTAGGATGCTCTGTGTCCCCTCTAAGGGGGATTCTTAGAGGAAAAGTGCATTCTCTAGGGGAGATCCACAATGCCCTGAATGCCTCATCTTTCTGGTGATCATCTTTGAAAACAGTCGGGTGTATGGCATTCATGGCTTTGTTGCATATTGCCATGGATCTGTGGAAAGAAAAAGCGTTTGACAGTTGCACACTACCTTTCTTGCTATTATCGACATGCAACCAGATAAATGGGTAGTGTTTCCCTTTCACACTCATACTTTCCAAACTTTATGGCTTGTCCTGAGCTATTCCAGAATGCTACCACAGAAAGCTGATTGATCTGAACTATCTCAAAAGAAGCAGCAAAATCAACAGCAGTCTTACCTATCCCACCTTTCAACCCTTCATCAGCCCAAGCTTGTGTTTCCATGGGAAAAAAAAATCACATCTACATCTGTGGACCTGAGCACCATGCAACGCCTGCTATTCATAACAAAAAATACAAATGCCTGAGGCTGAGTCACCAAAAAACACGTTTTGCTTCCAACTTCTTTGGCAGTACCTGAGACTCCTGGCCATTAGGGAATATAAGAGCATTTGAAAGTAATTTTTTAGGTGTTCGCACATCTTGAGATGACCTGAAATATTCTCACTTTGGATTTCTTATCGGATAATTATATTTCACTTCTTGACCCTCACTTTCTTTCTTCACACTGCTTAGCATTCTTCATGGACACAGAATACCACCATATTTCAGTCAATCCTTCCTTCCTTCCTTTTTATCCGCCTCCTTTCCCTCCTTTGCTAGACTGTAATCACTCTCATCTCCCATGTGGTCACGCTGACTCAGTCTCCACTTTCTCTGTCCGAAAGCGACAACCACATCCTCCACAGAGGAGCTGGATGGTCGCTAGAACTACAGAATTATCACTCAAAGCATGAGGTTTGCACATGCACCTAGAATATCTTGAAGGGGGGAAAAGTGATTGATTTTAACAGTATGTAGCGCTGAAAGGAAAAGGTGTTTTCTGATTTGGTTGAGCAGTCAGAAACCTAAAGAGAAATACCATGTAACCTCTACACACCATGTCCACTCTTGTGCTCTGTTTCTTCTATATCCAATCTATGTTCTCCGTATATAAAGTCCAAGACATTGTTCAGACTCTTCTGGTATAAATTATTTTCCGTGCATGAGCCTCTCCCAACAGCTCGCTCGGCTTCTAGACATAACCTCACATCTATAGCCTTCCAAGATCCAGCTATCACCAACACCTTCCTTTTCATTGCCAACATTTCCTTCCTTTCCTTTGCTGTCCTGACTCAGTCTTCTTGTCTCTAGAAAGGAGTAACTCTTTACTAATCTATTTACACAGTGCTTAATGCTCCCTGTCTTGCTGACAAGCTGGAAGCACAACTAACATCCTCTCCATTTTCCAGTGATCAGCGGAGGAGTTCAAAGAGGTATTGCTGCATTGAGGTTGTGTTTTTCAAGATGGTTTGTTTTCAGCTTCACTGCAAGTTGGGGGTCTGAGAGCAGCTCTGGGCTGACTGGAGAGAAGGACTGGAAGTGCCGGCAGAAAACAAGGAACGGATGAGAAAGAATGGAGGGAAACATTTTTAAGAAGAGAGGGGGGTTGATTAGAGGGGAAACAGGAAGAGAAAATACTGACAGACATGGGATATAAGACCAAGGATCCATCTACCCCGTATCCTGTCTCAACAATGACCATAAGCAGATGGTTGGGGATGAGTAAGAGCAGGAATAACTTCAGATATTTCCTCCTAATACTCCTCCAGTCACCAATTATTATCAGCTCAGGAACTTCCCACAACAGAGGCTGTTTCTACACTTCAGTGGATTTCTCTTCCAAAACCTTGTGCAACCTTTTCAAACCCCAAAAATCCTCTGGCAAGCAGTTTCACAGATCTGGTATACATTGCATGAAGAGCCATCTCCTCTTCCTGTTCTGAATCGTCCTCCTGCTGGCTTCATTTAACGCTCCCTACTTATTGAACTGGAAAAGACCTAAACAACTGATCTTCAGACATGTGTGTCCTTCACAAGTCTGTAGATCTCTATCGTATAGCCCCCAAGTCACCTCTTTTTCCGTCTGCAGAGCCTTGACCTCACTCCTCACTCGTCCCTCACACATTCCTCTCATTCCCTGAAATTCCTTTGATCCTTTTTGTCGCCCTCCTAGTGTGCCTGCCAGTTTGGCTGCACCCTTTGTGATGAAAGGATCAGAAATGCTGATAGCATAAAAGATGTCAGCAATTTATGCATTTATGTGGACTTATCATGGTGTTCTCTATTTTGTTCTTTATTTCTTTCCTGGTAATTCCTAAGACTTGATTTGCTTTTTGAGCTGCTCATGACTGTGAACACTTTCACAAACCTGTGTATCGCAGCAGTCATCCCTCTCTTTGTGGTAGTAATGATCAGCCAACAGCCTTTTTACACTTACATTTCACATGTAAAAGCGGGATTGTTTTTTCTTATGTACATCAGGCACACTTATCTTCAGTGAATTTCATCTGCCACTTTATCACTCAGATACTCAGACTCATATGGTTCTGCATTTCTTAGCAATCAGCCCTCATCCTTGCAAATCTAAATAACTTAGTATCATCAGTAAACTCTGTCACCTCCTTACCACCTTTTCCAGGTTATTTCTGAACATGTTGACAAGTACAGACCCCAGCACCAGCTCCTGAAAACCTTCACTGGTCACCTCCCTACACTGCAAGAACTGGCTGTTCCTTCTCAACCTCTGTTTTCTATTTTTTAACTCAGTATTTTTTTCTTGATCTTACCTCATACGTTGTGTCTGTTCAAAGCCTTCTGTAAAGGCTTTTTGAAAGGCATACACATAAAAGGGAAAAGGATGCTAACCGAAGTTTGTATATTTTTGTAAAAGGTGTACTTGAGCCAGTAATAGTACTCCATTCGTAATCACTCCTAAGCACACACTGAGTTTGACCTGGTGCCTTCCTTTGGCCAAGAGTCTCTGCTAGCGCAGGAGCAGGCTTCTGGCTACAGGCTGGGACGTCCCACTGGTTCAGACACTGCCAGCATGGGGGCCTCGCCTCGCTCTTGACGTGCCGGCCCCACGTACAGCTTGTCTCATGCTTTATTTTCTACAGGCTGGGCCGCAGTCAGTAAAAAATCAAGCAGTAACATCCCATCATCTGCATGGCCCTTATGTATTCTTCCTTAAGACTGGGTGTCAGATTCTCCCTAGTAAAGCCAAGAGACCACCCCATGAAGGCAATGAGGTAAAAAAAGAAACCAGAAAAAAAATGAGGGACAGCAAGTAAAAAAAAATAACAAAAGGTAGGAGAGTGAGGATAAAAGTGTGATACTAAGCAGAGCACCCATCTGGATCTTACTGTAGTCCTTATGTTTTAGGTTTGATCAAGGACCAACTAAAAAAATTACTTGGACAATATATGCATTTTGGTTTAAAACATTTCCATTAAACTTGAAAAACTTTTATTTAAAGTGATTTGAAGCTAACAATATTGAAATTTAAAAGCTTAACCTTCCAGTTCAGCTAAGACCCATCATCAAACCATTTATAATTTGCAGAATAAATTAATCAGTGTGTGACCCTGAGGTCAGACTGGGGCAAATGGTACTCAGTGTATAGCATGTATTTGTCAAGCTTATTTATCCATATGTATATGCCAGGTTGCATTCATATGGCATTTTCTAAGTAAAATATTTAAAAATTTTTTTAAAATTCTGGAATATTGACTGAGGACAAGGATAAAACCCTGCTAGCTGTTTTCAGAGGCTAGAAGGTGTTCACAAGCAAGCATTGACTTTTGGCTCACAGTGGAAGTGCAGGATGAGATGCTTCAGCACATTGCTTGTTCAGGCTGAAGCAGAGCAGATGCAATTTCACACCTCTCTTTCTTTTGGCTTCGAACACTCTGCAAGTCCATGCTGCTGCAATGTACACTCATGTTTGTTCCTCTGCATTTTTTGAAAGATATGTGAAAAAACACAGGGTTTGGTTTTTCTTTATGCTCATCTATTTCCCCAACTGTAGCAAAATAAAGGAATAGCTAGCACACCTTTTTTGTATACCCATTCTAAGTACCTTTACATTACTACATCACTGTAAGAAGATTTTCTTGTCATAGAGAGTGGAAGCCATGAAGGCCACCAGCCAGATACTCAGCCAGTGTGAATTTAGAACTAAGAATCTGGCCACATGTCAAATTAAACAAAGGCATTTTTGAACTACCTGTTTATTAATGGCATCTGACCTACTTTTACCAGCTCTAAGGACTCAGACTTCCCCTTCCCGAAAATAGAAGGTGGCATGGGGAACAAAAACAGTCACTGTGGACAAACTAATGGGCATCAATGTCTGCAGACATCCAACAATTAAATTTGGGTGGTTCAGTACATTTCTAATTAAGTACAATTAACATTTGTTCTTTACTTGTTCATTCTACATACCTCACTGATGTTCCAAATCTGGTTTCCCCTGATAATCTAACCAAGTACATCCTAATGATTCTGCCTTTCAATCCCTTATTAATACACTGACATAAACAATGCAGAAATGCAATTAGGCTGCTATGCACACATGGCCTGCCTCCTCCTTCACTGAAGCTGGTGGGTGTCTGGCTCTGCATTTTCATTATGGTAGTTTCAGGCTTTCTGTACCTCTGCAGAAGTTTCAAGGAAAACCTCTGGTTTTTGTCTCACTGAGATCCATGACATGCTCCTCTTCCTCCCTCTGTAGTGCTGGAGAGAGTTTTCTATAGAAAATCGCTCATGTGATCCTACTTTTGCATTGCAGACAAGCCTCGAAGGAAGGTAATATTCCCTTCTTATCACTCTGTGTTAAATCAGTAATGATTTCAATGAGGATTCACACACATCAGAGCATTACAACACCATTGTCTCCTGAGATTAGCTCTTTGGCAGCAGTACCAGCTTAGACATTGCCGCACAGCCCCTGGTCCCTGCTTCCTGCTTCTGTCTTCAAATTCATTAATTCACCCCCTTCATTCCCAATCCCATCATTCAGATAGTTTCACCACTAAGAAGAGTTCACAACCTTACACTGTAGTCAAGGGGGCAGAGAATCAGGTACCAGTTTTTACAGTGACTTTTTTTTCAAACGTATCTCCACAGTACCATCACGTTTCTTTCTCCCTTATGCACACACACAGAGGGAAGAAACAAACAAACAAACAAAAAACCCCACCCACCCTGCAAACTGATATGACAGAAGGGTTGTAAAATAATAATCTGATATTTGGTTTATGGCTAAACGAAACTGAGATCTCAAGGAAAGAGGGAGGCAGTGACGTAGAGGGGGAGTTGGAACGCCCAAGGCAAAACTTCAGTGTGGCATCTGTTTGCAGTTTCTGAAAGGCTGATTGGTCAAACCTTGGGCAGAGCATGATGAAGATCTTTCTTGAACTGCCCACATGGAAATGCCCAGAGAGAGAAACCGCCCCCAAATGACACTGCATAACTGCTGAGGAAACTGGTGCTTCCGCTGATCAACATCAATATCCCATGTGCCTTTCTTGGCAATCTCTGCCAGACCAGTTTAAGATAAAACACAAATCTGTTGGAGAGTCGAGTCAAGAACCATCAACATCAAGCATGTTCCCAGCACGCAGACACTCGATCTGCAGCCTCAGAACAGAGAGGTTTTAGGTGGAGCCCAGCCTGACTGGCTCTGGAGACCCTCGTCGAGCCCCCGCCCCCTTGCCCAGCCTGAGCAACGATTAGGCCAGAAAGAACAACTCCAGCATGTTTGGGAAGAGGCCAATGAGGCTGATAGATGCTACAGGACAAATGTCTTCCGCTACATCCCCCGAGCAACTAGGGGCTGCCTGGCCTGGGAATGTATGAGTCTGCTACAGAGCAACAGAGTAAGCTGGAGTGAGATCATAGAATGTTCTAGGTTGGAAGGGACCTTCAAAGGTCATCTAGACCAACCTCCCCTGCACTGAGCAGGGATATCTTCAACTACATCAGGTTGCCCAGATCCAACCTGACCTGGAATGTTCCCAGGGATGAGGCATCTACCACCTCTCTGGGAAACCTGTGCCAGAGTTTCACCACCCTCATTATAAAAAATTTCTTCCTTACATCTAGTCTAAAACTTTCCTCTTTTAGTTTAAAAACATCACCCCTTGTCCTGTTGCAACAGGCCCTGCTAAAAAGATTGTCCCCAACCTTCTTATAAGCCTCCTTTAAGTACTGAGAGGCTGCAATAAGGTCTTGTCGGAGCCTTCTCTTCTCCAGGCTGAACAACCCCAACACTCTCAGCCTGTCCTCATAGCAGAGGTGCTCCATCCCCCTGATCATTTTTGTGATCCTTCTCTGGACCCTCTCCAGCAGGTTTACATCTTTCCTGTGCTGAGATAGCACTGCAAAAGAAGTTTCTTGTCATTTAAGAAAGATTAACCTTCTTTATTTTTTTAATTGTATTATAATTTTGCTCTGATTGCATCTTCTATTGCCTTTTGCCTGTCTTCTCTGAATTTACTAGTTTTGCATAAACTTAAAAAAAACCCCAAACTTACTTTTTGCCCCAGTTTTCATGACTCTATGTTTACTTGCTGGGGTGTACATCAGAAGAGAAGCTGTCCACCTATTCATCTAGTTAGCTAGCTAGCTAACAAAAAGTTGTTTGAAGGCAGTAGAGTTGGTTTAGCAAAGTGATTTTAGTAGAAAATAAAGAACAGGGGATTTTAATGATGTTGGTCTCCCCATTCCAGAAAGTCAAATTTGTTGAGCAATTTTATAGCTTTTTCCTTTCTTTCTTTTTTCTTTTTTTTAATTTGCTACCAGGAGACTATGGGAACTGTTTAGTTTGGCTCTCCTCCTGTTACTTGCCTGAATGATGTAGAAAGGAGAGTTATGCAAATTGATTAATCAGAAAGCAATATAATATATCTGCATTTTATTAAAAAGCCATGGAATCCACTAAGGTATTTTTAGATTTTTTTAAACAGAAATACTGTCTGGAACATAAATTAAAAAAAGCATCCGGATAACCTAATGGTTTCTATTAAGGAGCCCATAGGCAGCAGTCCTTCAAAAATAAAAACATCTCATTTAGGTACTATGCATCATTCTCCAGCTTGCAGTGATAACACTCAAGTGATGTGAAATTAAGCACACACACAAATCTTGGAGCAAACAGATCAGTGCACTGAAAGGTCTTTGCATCAACAGCATCTTTTCACGCACAGTGCACAATCTGTCCTGTGGCATGGGACTCAGAAATTTGGTGAGAATCCCTACTGCCGTACACTGAATGATGGTAACCTGTGGGGGTTTATCAGCTTAAGGTGCGAGGTAAATCTGTGCACAGAAATAGAGCACAAATAGAGCAACATTTTATCCCTGGAAGCCTGACATTGGGCAGGTAAATCCAAAGAAATGCTGTAACGGCAGAATAAGACACATTTTGTACCTCCTGCACAAGGTATAGACACCTTAAATCCGTTGTTTAGGCAAACCTCCCCTCACACAAAGAGGAAAGTATAGTGAAATGGGTGAGATTAAAGGGTTCTCCAGCTCATCAGTGAGAACACCTGAACTGGCACAGACATCAGCCTGAGCAAGGTGTGCCAGGTGCTGATGTAGTCTACTCTGCTTCTTTCCTGAAGCAGGAGGAGAGAAAAAAAAAATCCATTATTCAGGTATTTCTGCCTTTCTGTGATAGTTAATTGTCACCATATTATTCAGAGGGAGTCATTCCACTCCTCTTAGGCAAAGCATTAAAAATGGTGTTCTCCAGACTACTTCTTCAATGAGCATTTAAAGGAGAAGGAAGGGGAGGGGGTTAAAGAGAATTGTCACAGAACAATTATGAAGGCCACTTGGAAGCAAGTCTGGAAACAACCTTGTAACAAAGCCAATAGCTGACTCAAATTGTTGCATTTCTCCTTTGATCACCTGCTCAAACACACTTCTAATTAGCATTTAATTGAGTCTACTGTTTAGCACATTATTAAACACCTGCTTGCGGATATTAATTTCTATTTCTGATGACACGCTCTCCTGTGCTGCAGTGCAGATCTGTGCTTATTTACAGAAGGAAATATTTGACAATGGACGAGCACCACCCCAACTCCCAAAGAACAACCAACTGTTTTATCACTACCACACCGTGATTTCAATCCAGAGTATCCGTTGATGTATAAACACTTGGAAGCAACTTAAAGATTCAAAATTTTCATACATGCCTTTCACAGGTTTTATCTACTTAAAAGAGGTTGTGATTTCTATTACACCTTGCACCTATAAGCAGAAATAAATTAGTACTCAGAATTTTGTGACTTGTCCTTTGAAGGTAACATAACAGATAGAGGAAATGGAGCCCTCACCTGCTCTCGAAATGGAGGATTTCAGGTTATACCTACTTCAGGAAATAGGAGAGATTACTAGTGCCACCTCTTGGTGAGAAGGGCACAGAAAGCCATTTATTAGCATAATCCCAAAGCAAGGTGTAATTGGAAAAACTATGTGTGCTTCCAGGAAGTGCTGACTACTCTCTCACTGATCACTTATAAGCACTCCTAATTTGAAATAAGAGGTTTGTTCTATTTAATTGAATGAGGAGTCTTGTATCCCTACAGTTATGCATGTGCTTAAATATTTGGCTGGATTGTCACTAAACCCCAAATCTATGAAAGCATTAAAGAAGTTAAATCCTATGTAAAGTTATTATCTTCAGCTGAAGCTGAGAAAATGAAGGTTCCTAAACTTTCGTAAGGTTTTTAAATATCTTCAGTGTGTCGTGATCCAAATACCTTGCATGCTTGAACCCTTCAGTAGTAGCTTAATGCTAATGCCATTGTGGAGGTTGAGTGTTAATCATTAAGATTGTGTCAGATTTCATGATGCAGGAAGAATTTGTATAAATGAGTCAACACACAAACTTGTAATCAAAAGAAACAGAGTTCAAAGGAAAGATTAAATATAAAAGAGGATTAGTAAAGCACACATCAGCATCAAGTAAGCTTGTATGGTGCCATTTATAGAATAATAGAATCACAGAATGGTTGGAGTCGGAAGGGACCTTCAAAGGTCATCTAGACCAAACCTGCCTGCACTGAACAGGGACATCTTCACCTATATTAGGTTGCCCAGATCCCCATCCAGCCTGACCTGGAATGTTTCCAGGGATGGGGCATCTACCACCTCTCTGGGAAGCCTGTGCCAGAGTTTCACCACCCTCATTGTAAAAAATCTTTTCCTTATATGTAGTCTAAATCTTCCCTCTTTTAGTTTAAAAACGTTGCCTCTTGGCCTGTTGCAACAGGCCCTGCTAAAAAGATTGTCCCCAACCTTCTTATAAGCCTCCTTTAAGTACTGAGAGGCTGCAATAAGATCTTGTCGGAGCCTTCTCTTCTCCAGGCTGAACAACCCCAATACTCTCAGCAATTTTGGTGGCCTTCCTCTGGACCCACTCTCTACAGGTCCATGTCTGTCTTGTGCTGAGGACACCAGAGCTGGACGCAATACTCCAGGTGGGATCTCACCTGAGCAGAGGGGCAGAATCACCTCCCTTGAGCTGCTGGCCATGCTTCTTTTGATGCAGTCCAGGATGCAGTTGGCCTTCTGGGCTGCAAGCACGCATTGCCAGCTCATGTCCAGCTTTTCATCCACCAGTACCCCCAAGTCCTTCTCCATGGGGCTGCTCTCAATCCCTTCATTCCCCAGCCTGTATTGATACTGGAGATTGCCCCAACTCGGGTGCAGGACCTTGCACTTGGCCTTATTGAACATCATGACGTTCACATGGGCCCACTGCTCAAGCCTGTCCAGGTTCCTCTGGATGGCATCCCATCCCTCAGGCATGTCAACTGCATCACTGAGCTTGGTGTTAAGGTGTTGAGGGTGCACTTGATCCCGCTGTCTATGTCATTGACAAAGACATTACACAGCACTGGTACTAGTACCAACCCCTGAGGCACACCACTTGTCACCAATCTCCATCTGGACACCAAGCCATTTGACCACTACCTTCTGGAAACAACCATCCAACCAATTTGTTACCCACAAAAGAGTCTACTCATCAAAACCATCGCTCTTCTCTTTAGAGAGAAGGATGTTATGTCAAGTGTTTGACACAGTCCCCCACAAGTCCAGATAGTCCAGGTTATATTTTACTCGGTTGAAACATCATCCAGAGAATGCTGGGCACTTTTGACTTGCTGAACTGAATCTGTCAATGTATCACAAGAGAGATTTGATGTTCATAATGGAAAAAGTCTTTAGGATTATTTCTATGGGATACAGGGGAATCGCTGTGCATGGAGGAAAGGAAAGAATGGAAATCTCCTCCATGAGAAAGCATGCAAACTTTGGAAGATATTGCCCACAATACAAAATAACAACTCTGCCCTCCATTTTTATATAACGTTGCAGAAAAAAAATCGCGTTGTGCCTACATGTTTACTAAAAAGTACATTGATTAGAAGTATACAAACTCTACTAACTAGCAATGGTCATGGCAAGTTTTTTTCTTGTAAAGAAGTGAATATTTAAATGTAATAGTAAGGGCAGACTTGTTAAATAGCAGTAAAGCAGCTGTCCTACCTTATTTTAGAATGGTTTTGTCTACAAGGATACCACATCCATGTAATTTTAGGCTGAGGAATACCATACACGGTGCATGTCAGCACTTGTTTGCTGCTCAGTAAATAGAGATTGGGATCAGGAAATGATGACACAGCATTTTCATATACCTGGGGTTTCACTGTAAAGAGTAAAAATTGGAAAGCCATTAAAACCAGCTCATTTCCAATGTATTGCATGATCATGCAAATGCTACATTCCTGCAGAGTGAGTGGTAAGAAAAATCTGCAGGAGAACAGATCAAAACCGCAGGCCTAAGTCAAGTCAGATGAGCAGTTAGCAACACATTTAAGTCATCAGGAACAGGTATGTGACCGTGGAAGACAGAAACCCTTCTAATGAAAACTGGTGTCCATCTTCTGATTCCAAGATGGGTCTGTCACCCTGCATACGGCGCTTGGATTTTGATCCACGAAAGTCAGTAAGAAAACCCAAAATGAACTGAACTATGCAAAATCCATGAAAATCTAGCTCAATGAAAATTTAGCATTTACATGTTCAGGAGAAGCGTGGGAATGTGCTGTAAACTTACCATTTACTCTAAGAGTGACTGTAAGATTCTTAGATAAGTTCCACTGTCGTATGCTCAGTATTATAGTGTAGTTTCCAGCATCTTCCTCAGCAACATCCTTGATGATTAATGAATAATCTTTAACCATGTACCGAGCACACTTTTCAGCAGCAGGTAGCCCATCTTTTAACCTGTTTAAAAGAATTCCAGATATCAAAAGTTCGAAAAATAGTCTTGCTTAAACAACCTGCGTTATTTCATTTCACAACATTTCTCAATCTTTGGGCAAGGTTTGAATTTACAGTCTGAGATTCTGTTTATCAGAGGCTTATCCTTCCCCTACAAATAAAATTGCTGGTATTTATAAAGCACTTTGGAGAATACCATTCTACGTATTAAAATTTATAAGGATCTAACACAGCTCTGTAGTATTTGAGAGGTGCTGAAAATTGCACCTCTGTCTCTGAAGATCCCAGTTTTTCATTCTCGTGCTGCCATTTAGCCTATAAGACAACTATTCACACAAACAAAGGTTGCATCACCCAGCATGGACCATTTCTTTATGGCCTCAGAATAAATCCCGGGACAAAGTATTACAGTAGCCTAAGCACAGCTGTGATTTTAGGAAGAGGAAGAGTAAGAAGATTAGATAAGCACTGAAGAATCAGATATCCTGCTATCAAGTGAATGTTTTTAAAGATAACAGAAAATTAACATAGAAAGTACTAACTGTGGCTCACACACAGATTCCTGAAGAAGCACATTTTTTTTCAAGGTCTAAAATACAGCACAAAGCACATTTTGGTAGGTTGCTGTACGAAGGTTGACATGTTAGTAGAGGAGTGCAACAGTTTCACTATGATGATGGAGTTCACTAAAATCATTCACAGGTTTTAGTAAATATTTACAGAAAACATGTACTGTTATTAGAGGAGCACTAAAAATTTTGTATAAGGACTATGGATTTAGGCATTTCACTGTATTTGTGTTTTACAAACCCACAGAATAGTTGAGGCTGAAAGGGCCTCTGGAGATTGAGTAGTCCAACCCCCTTTTTAAAGCAAGGTCAGAAGGTTGCCCAAGACCATTTTTTCTGATTTTGAATATCTCCAAGGATGGAGACTCCACAGCCTCTCTGAAGTACTTGTTCCAGTGTTTGACCAACCTCACATTGATAAATAAATAAATAACTAGAAATTCTTGTTAAATTTATTTTTTTTTTATTTTGGAAGTTTTGGATCTATATGCGTGGTCAACAAGCCCAACCATTAGCTAGAATCACCTCCACTTTCACCCCTTAATTTTCCATGTGGAGCTATAAATGCAAGTTTTATAAAACAAAATATCTGGAGCAAAAGAAATTTCTGCCTGTGAGTAACATGAACTTCTACTGTTCATGTACGTATGGTTTGTTTTCTTAATCATTCTTGTCATAGACCCTTTGTTAAAGTGCAATGAATTGAATCAGAGCTGCTGGTGTTTAAAATGATTTAAACGAAAAAAAAATCCTTTGAGATAATGAATAGATAACATTGTTTTATACAGAAGTGGTTCGGGTTAATACAAAAAACTGTTCAAAAGATTTCTTAGCACAGCATACGTGAGCCAAAGTGAATGCTCCAGTCACTAAAGTAGGTTTATAACCTGCAGATCACCATATAATAAAACCAGCTTCCAATGTTTTTCTAATAACGCACGTCTGTATCACTCAACTTGAAAGTTTTCCTTAGAATAACTGACTTTTCTTTCTCCTACTGCAAAGCAAGTTCAGGTCTCATATCTAGGTCTGAGTGAAGTTGGATGCAACACTTCAGTCAAGATTGGTAGAGATATTTAGCTGTAGAGTGTCCATTGATCCTGATAGGAGACATAGCAAATGTATTTGAGGATCTGAGCTTTAAAATTTCCAGATCATTTTTTTTTGCACGTTCTCATAAATTAAGACCCAGGACAACCCTGAAACTTCCAATAGAAATCCACAACAGTATTGTCTCCAGTTTGTTGCTGTTTTAAGGGGTCTTATTTGAGTATTTTACCAATGTATTATTTTTCATTTAACAAGAGGTCTAGTATGCATATGCGTAAGTAACTCTTGTCCTACCATATAACTTCTGGAGAAGGAAACGCCTTCACTTTCATTGATAAACGATAGGATTTTCTTCCAGCTACCGCCTCCAACACAGTTTTTCTTCGACGTTTCAAATTAATGAACATTTTATCTTAAACAAAGAAAAAAGTGCACTATATTACTGATTTTCAAAAGGAGTAGTTCTACTAAAGAGAGCAGGAATTAAAAAAAAAAAAAAAAATCAGCTTTAATAATTCTTGTGTTCCCACACGGTAACAGCCATAATAAAACCCAACCTCCTAGTGATCTATAAAATATAGAGAAGAATACCACAGATATACAAGAAACTGAGATACAGTTCTCAGGCCATGAATCTATCTAGAGAAGATACACTCTAGCCAAGTTCACACTGTGCTTCAGCCAGGAAAAAAAGGCACAAGAGATACGGTGGTTCGCGGTACATGGGAAGCTGAACTAGATGATCAGGTGATCCTTCCACTCCTAAAGGCCAAGAATCAATGAATGTTCCAAAAGAAAATATTCTGCCAGAAAGGATTTAAGGCACCTTCAAAGAAACAGCAAAGGAAAAGGCAGAGACTTTCTGTATCATTGGTAAACAGCTGTTTCATCAAACAAACAAATCTTTATCACTTTATTGGAACAATCTCAACCTGTTGGAATTCGTTCTTTTTCAGTTGTACCACCCCATATTTCAAACTCTCTGGCAAGCTGATGGGTTTTACCACAGGCAATAAAACACAATAGTCATGCAATACATTGGAAAATATCTTCCCCCCCACCCTCAAAGAGCACTTGAGCAAAACAAAACATTCAAAACATGAGAAGTGGTTTGAGTGTCCTTTTGATAGTACCCATGGTGCAATATTTACTCATATTATGGACTGCACAAGGATGTTGGATATCTATTAAACAAGTGCAATATTTAATCACACTTGCCACGTACATTGCAAATAACATGCACAAGGCAAATCACAACCCTGATTCTGCAAACTCTTACTCACACAGGCTCTTTCTAACATCGGTATGCCATAGGTGTGGCTACTTATGTGAATAAGACTTTATAGGCTATCTTCAACAGTCCAGCTTCTCCAACCTTAATCTAAAACTCAGCTTCTGACAGCTTCAGCTATCTGTTTAAGAACATAAGAGGTATCATGATTCATCCTACCCGTGACTTAGTCCAGGACTTAAATAGGGAAAAAGGACAGAAATACTCTAAGAATATCAACATGGGGTGCTTAGTCCACACTTCCAGATGAGAGAAAATGTAGAGCACTGAAGACATAGAACAAATCAATATTCTGGCCACGAGTCATCTGTCATGAAGGACCCCTACCAACCGCTTGGTCTTTAACACCAATGATGTTCCAAAGATCCTGGATAGTCCTAACTGTAACAGGATGCCACAAAGAAAGTGGCTTCTCCAAGAGCCCCAGTGCACAGAAGTACTAATTGGCATAAATTTGAAATAACACCAGAAATTTCCAGATTTCACGGAAGGCCCAGGCCAACCATAGGGAACTCATTTAAGGATCCCACTGTAAAACCATATTAATGAATTGCAGTACCTTGTGCTTGTGGGGGTTTTTTTTTTTTGGTTTTGTTTTGGATAGTCTAGCAGATACCTTCTCCATGTAGAGCTAGTATATCTATTTCTTTTTAATTTTTCATGAAAACAATTGAATAAGTACCGCAGAAAATTAAGTGGGATTCTTCTATTTGAATTCAGCTTGGTTTTGGGAGTTTGTTTTCAAACTATAGCTTATCTGATTGCCAGAACTGACTGAAGACAGGGTCATGACAGTATTTAGCAGACAAGAGTGATCAAGTTGAACTTAACATGTCTACTGCCATGAGTACAAAATAGTCATGGAAAAAAATTTTAATTCTCTCTGGTCTTCCTCCTTTTTTTGCCCGTTGATGAATGTGCTCTAAATTCACTTCCACTTTGCGTCAAGATGTAAAGCTATTGTATGAACTCGGTACGTGAGCATTCAGTACTCTAAAATCTGCAACACTTCTTACCATAAACAATGACTGTTGTGTTAACAGCTTTGATTGATGGCCCGCTCTTCACGTGGCAGGTATACTGGCCTTTATCAATATCACGCACTTTGTCAACAATAAGGATACTGTAAAAAATATTGGCTTCTGTATTCTTCTGGTCAATGCGCTGCATTACAGAACCTCTCCTCCTTGCCTATAAAAGCAAAAATGAACAAGAAAGAGCTTAATGAAACCAATTTTCATTATCTTTAAGATTTTTATTTTACTGTACTGCCACCACACCTTAATTTAAAAATCCTGATCCCTCTGCACAGCACAGACGTGCAATAGATGCCTGACATTTCCAGAGGGTTATAGGTAACACAATTCATTCCTATCTTCACCAAAGCTGTAATTGCATCCAAACTAGTTCCCTCCAGAGGAAGATCATCCCTTCTGTATTGCCTGCCATACCCACACACCCAGCTGCCCATTGCACCTTGTCCAGCATTGCTTGTAAAATTCTCCAGAGCCACTGGCACATAGTTTGGCGCCTGGATTTGGTGCGTATAGAAGAGGGCATTAACACAAGAAGGGGAGAATTCTGAAGACGCTATAGATGGAAAAGGGACTAGATTTGGCAAGGCAATAACAGGGTGGAACTGAAGATAATGTGAGTCTGAGGAGATATTTCCTGCAACTCCCTCTCAGCCTTTGGCCTCAAAGTTTATTTAACCCAGGACACTGTTGGTGTCTTATAAACACTGAGCACCCTTCAGTTACCATCCAACTAAAAACAAAGCAGTATTTCACAAGTGTGGTGCCCGGTTAGGGCATGGTAAGGCAGCAATGAGCAATGTATTTGGAGCATTTCTTGTGGCCACAGAAAATGGCTACAGTATGCAAGAAACAATTGCATTAATAGCCCCTATATAATGTAATCATAATTTCAGCTTGTGATTAGGCACAATGAGTGACATAATAAATGATCTTGACTTGAATCACTGGCATAAATCAAACTGACATGAAAGGAATGGGAGTTGTAAACCTTAAAATAATGTCAAATTTCTTATCAGCTTTACATGGACTCCCTGGCAGTTACTCTGTGAGTGACAAATATTTATGAGGATGCTTCCAAAGTGGGGGGAGGAAAACCACATTCAAGATCATTCTTGTAGTTGTCAAAACAAGAGGATTGTTCATGTGACACTTCACAAATGAGATTTTGGCTAGCTAAATAAAAATATCTTTTCTAAACATGCTAGAGTCGGGTGCCTGACTGTCTGCCAGTCTTCGAATTGGATGTGTTGAGAGAGACAGCCTCGCTGAGAACTTCTTTGTCACAAGAGAGAGCCCCTGCCTAGGACTGGGTGATAAATTTCTACCATTTCTCCAGGTCAAAAAGAAATTCCTGGGGACAAAACAGTTCTAGCCTTTGCTTGCGATTATGCAATATAACCAGAGTACACTGTGTAAACATGTTTACTTATTCAAGTAAGCACCAGAAAGTAAAAAAGAAACCTTTAAAGACACAACCCCAAGGGTCAAAATGATGGAATGCAAACCATGGCAAGCATTTTGAGGCAAAATTCTGCTGGGATGCTAGAATCAGCATGATCTATGGGAAACCCCCGGTTTCTTCATTTCAACCACAGCACTCACCTCTCCAGGGTAAGTCCACGTCATCTGCACTCTAGTGTTCCAGGCTGCGGTGACAGTGCAGTTAATTGCCAGGCTGTCTCCTTTCAGCAACTTGACAAGACGTGGAGTGCTTAACTGAACATCAAAAATTGTGTTGGCTGCATGCGACAAAGAGAAAGAAAAGTAAATGACGTCAGCAGGGCAGGGTCCTTAATGAAAGGACGGGGAGTGGGGAATGCTACGTACTTTCTCTGTGCGTTAGGTACTTTGTGCTATACTTGTGTCCACCAACGGTTGTCTCACAGCTCAGGAGCCCTATGAATTTGTAGGTTGCCTTAGGTATTCTGAAGCCTTTCATGCTGTCCCAAATTATTGTCCTGCCATCAGGAACCAGGGTTTCTCGTGGAATCTGGAAGTGTCAAACACGCATCATAAAAATAACTCACCCTCATGCCACTCTCTAATCATAGTAGCCTAATAAAAAGGAATGGGAAAAAAACTCTAAAAAATGCCAATCAAAGTAGAAAGGATGACATTTAATTATGCAGATTTTTCAAGTCACATTTTCATCACAAAATAGAGGAAAAATCTGTGCGAAGAATGTGACTGTTTTACTTGTTTCCAAGATTTCATTATTTATAACAGGATGTAATTTATGACACAATAGATTGACACTATCATTAGCCTCAGTGCTTAGGCTGTTATTCTGCTGGCTCCCACTTGGCAGCTGAAGTGCTCGTCTCGGAGAATCTTTGCAATTAAGTATCCTGGTTTCATCACTGAGAGACAAATACGCATTTTTCAATGGAGGTGACAAATGGACTTAATCTACTGTCATTTTGTGGCTTTAACAAATTCCTGCCAGAATTCAATCTGGTGCTTCACATGTTTATGGTGTCTAAAGGACTGGACTGCTTAAAAAAAAAGTTAAGGGCATGAATGGGTGTTTCAAAGCTGACAGGCCACAAACTACATGTCCCTAAGACATTACATAAAATGTGAAGTACAAATTTTAAAGCCACAAAGCTTTCTTGGTCACTTTTATCGAGAACTACTGATCATTCTGAATGAGGAAAGTCTTGTTGATTAGAGATTTTCAAAGGACCCTTTAAATACTAAACACAGCACAATTCCATCAGAAAAAGTATTCAGCACATTTTAAAAATTTGGCACTTCTAAGTACCGCAGAAGTTGAAGACCCACAAGTAATTACTGTAAAGCCATTGGGTGTTTTTAAACTCAAGATCTGAAATCTAAGACAGACTAAATTGTTGCCACGTAGGATCAAGTGTTCACTTTGTCAGCAGTATAAATTATATTTTACGTTAGGATCCTTTGAGTTTTAAGCCCCATTTTAATAAGGTAGCAAAAAGCCCCTGAAAAGGCAAAGCATGACATAGGCATTGAAGCTCAGACAAGATCTCTTGCTTTCACCTCATGGTTTTTTTGTTTTGCCTTATCAATAAAATCTGGATCACACAGAGATCAGCCATGAGTACAGAGCTTTGATGTGGCTCTACTTTTATAAAGCCTGCTTTTATGGTAAAAATAACATCTTTCTAAAGATGACACAGAGCAGAGTTTGAGTGAATTAACACCCTAAGCAAAGACCTCTAGGTCAACTAAGCACCTTGAAGCCCATCACCTCGAAGCCCATCACCTCTTGCTGTGCACCCAGTCTCTCTACATCCACTTTTTCTCTTTCTTCCTATTTGCTTGAGCAGGGGACTTATGCGTGGGCCAGCCCCTGCCTTCCTATAGCCAAAGCCAGCATGGGTGACTGCCAGAGGCTGGGGGCAGCGTGTTTGCCCAGCACCTTCCCACATGGTACAGCTTCTCTTCAAAATGCATCAACCTCAATGCTGCCTGCTCAGTGCACACCGAAAGCCGCCCTTGAGAACACCTCCACTCATCTCATGCCATTTCCACCAACAGAAATGCACGATGAATCAAATGAACAATAATTACAGAGCACAAAACGCTCTGGTACAATTCGTTATCTTTACAACAGCTGATAAGATGCTATAATAAGCCTGCAAATCACGGGGGAAGTGTGTGTTTCACACACACACACACACACACATAAAGACCATTACATTACAGCCTGTTGGCTACTCTTCAGCCATATCTTGAAGCCTAAGAGCTCTGCTGCCATTCGGCTGTTCTACATAAAACAAATATTCAAGCTTTGCTCTAACTAGTTGTTAGTTACGCTTTCAAGGGCTTCAGCTGGATTTATCCTCTTGCTGCTTTAGGGGAAATCAAACTGTTTCTGAGCATATTCCTCTACAGGTTTTTGCATATACCATTAAGAAAGAGTCAAGTCAGAGCCTCAGAGCCTCCCAACACTAACATTTCCTGGGAATGCATTCCGTTCACATTGATTAGTTAATTGATCGGTTACGGAATTTGTATTAGCCTGACTCCAGGAATGGCAAAGTAACCAAAACACCCAGGAAGTGTCTGGGACTTGGAAATAAAGTGCTCATAAATTTGATCCTGTTTTACAACACTTACACTGTGAGTTGTGTATATATCCAACAAGCTCACCTGCCCCGAGACAAATCTTTGCCAGCACAGTTTACTCATTTGACACCCCTCCAAAACAGGTAGAGCTACATCTTTTTGTGTAATTTTTTGCATCTTTGAGGCTGAGAAGATGCATGCAGTCACACATGAAAGCATAATTCAACAGTTAGTAAGTTAGTGAGGAAAACCTTAGAAAATTTATGTCTACGACTAGCAAAAAACCACTGTGACACAGCCAGTTTCTGGCTAAGTCTTGAGAGGAAAAACCAAGATACTGCAGCAAGTCCCTTTCAACACGTGGAAATAGCAGGATTGTGTCTCAGAAGAGAAGAATGACCTTTCACAGCTGTGCCGTCTCTCCATACTTGCTTTAGTTTGTTACACAGCTCTCCTCCACACTGTTTTCCTCTGCCAACCCCACTGGTTCAGATGACGTGTTTCCACTCTCATTTGCTTTGTTCTGCCCTAAACCAGGTTCCAAGCCACCACCTAGAGACACAGCATCATCTCCATGATGATCACTGCACAAATGGTGCAAGACAGAGGATCCCAGAATCACACAATATTTTAGTTTGAAAGGGACCTCTAGAGGTCCCCTGGTCCATCCCTCATGCAGAGCAGAGCCACTGTAGTTCAGGACCTTGTCAAAAAACTTGTCCATGTGGTCATCAGTGAGAGAAGTAGAAAACCTATGAAGAAACATGGTGCTGGAACAGTGAGATTTCCACTGAATCAGCAGAGGATAAATCCAGCTAAAATAATAGTTTACAGATGGGTACCAGCAGATAGTCAGAGGCATTCAAAGAATCAATTTGTTGCGATGGCTACAGTAAACATAGAATTTATTGTCTACATACTTATCTGCATGAACCACATCGCTGTGGCTCCCAGTGAAGTCTTGGCCTTTTACCTTCTTTGTACTTCGTTTCACACTAGACTTCAGTTTCTTTTGCTATAGGCTGTGCCTCCTCCTTTGCTCAGTACCAACCAATGAACCTTTTTGGTATCTGGTGGCATTAACACAGAGCTACCACAAGGTTTTGGGTATCTAGATATTGTCAAGAGTATACAATCAAGTTGTGGTTCTCCATGTCTTCAAACGCTGATTGTAGTGGAAAGAGCCAGCTGAAAATCTAGTAAAAATGCACATTAGAGTTTTGAATGTTTGTCTTTTCTTTCATGTTTCCTGCTTCATCAATTTGGGAAAGATGAGGTGGCATTATTAAGAATTCAGACTGTCCAGGTGTGTGACTCTCAACAGTCATGGGGCTTTTTCCTCTTTTCGTTCCTTATGCTGAAGCTTACTTACTTCTTTTCCACTGAATGTCATTGTTAACTTTATGACAGAGAATCCAAAAGGAGAATAAATGGAGGGATCAAATCATTGTACCAAAAGGTGACGCTTTCTCTGTTTATCAAGATAAGAGCAAATGAAGAGGCAAAAGAAGTGCACACCTTAGTTGCAATATATTATTTTAGGGCTCTTGAATGAGGCTGCCAGAATTCATTGATAGGAATGATGGTTTCAGAGGCTCTGGATATCTGTCTATAAAGTATTAGATCAAAACTGTAAATTGATTTTACAGGTCTTCATATGATGAGGAAGAGAAAGGGCCATCAGCTGTTGCAGTTATAGATTATAACAGGACCTGAAGGTTGAATTTGGAATAGGAATGAAAAGCTCCATCTGCATTTCCCAATCCCTGTTTTATTGACCTACTAATTTTTAAGACTCCTCCTATGTAGTATATGATTGCCATGCTATAGAATATAATTTGTACTGATGTTCAGCCTGGAAGTTAGAACACCACTGTATCTGAAAAGGGTTAACTAAGGTAAAGATGCAGGTTTAGTGAAAAAAAATTTGCAGTGTTGGAGATGGATAATAAACCTTTCCCACATCAGTCCACTAAAACTAAGCAGCAGCACTTCACAGGAACAAAATGCTGGAGGCAGTGCTCATGCAACTGTACTGAGTCTTTTCAAACGAGAGAGTTTACCGAAAAGTATTTCGTAGTTTTACTTCCTGGCAATATAGAATGCAGAACCTAATGACTCTAACACTATGGTTTTCTTTCCAGCTCCAGAGGATTGCATTATGGGGACATCAACTTCTTCCTTTATTGCAGAATGAAAAACACAGAATAGCTTTTGTCAGCTCTCGTAGTAGTATGCTTGCAGCTGTGAAATGCATTTAACACATCCCCTAATTGCTATGTGAGCAAAAACTGCTGGAATCTTCATATATAGGTGTCACAGATTATAAATAAAGTAAGGTATGATGTAATGCATTGTAGCTTACATGCCTTCGGAAATTCTGGGATTAATTAGGGAAAACATTTCTTTTTCCTGGAATGCAAAACATGTAAGCAACCGATCCTTTCTTTCAAGACTTGGCTTCACCTCCCCTTTCTCCTTCCCAGCGTATTACATCTGGTTTTGATGGTGTAAAGATGTGTCTTACACCACAATTCCAAGCTAAAGTAAGTTGACGTGAAAAAAAAGAGAGTAGAGATATCTCAATTGCCTCCAAATAAGGAAAAAAAAAAATATTGTTTAATAAGACCTGACAGGAATATTCTTAGTTATGATTTTAATATTCTGAGATTTCAGATGGCAAAACTAACAGTGCCCAAATAAGTTCCCACTTTACAACATTAACCCCATGGAAAGCCAAACCTCATTTACTTTTGATTCTATAGCCACAGAATCTTGACCATCGTCCACCCCTTGCGGACTCCTTGCAGGAGAACCGTGTGTGTACACCCACACACATCCTAACTCGTATTAGTTTCTTTTCTCTGCATTTTACTTTCTGTCATGTGATTTAACAGTATCTATTAGCAAAGCAGCACTGGATAGAATTTGTAAGCCTCCAGGCCAAGTTAAAACACAGGATCAAATCTGTGGCTGGTGTAAAACTATAGTCAAAGAGGAATCAAAGACATGTATTGATCTACATAAGCAGCTTACGGTGGTATTATTTGGCAATTGCTTATTACTCTAAAAAAAAGATAAATTTATTTTCCTCGTAACAACAATGAACATTTATGTCATTGTGTTCAGAACTCCCTTTATTTAGAAACAAAACATGACTGGCACCTCCACCTAATTTTTAAACCAAACCAAAAGATTCTTTAAAAGAAGCAGCACCATTCTCTGTCTTGATACCAGGTGCTGTACTGCATACATACAGGTCAGTTAGAGGGCCCTGTAACTTTCAAGGCACTCAGCAAAGAAATGGTTTCACCGAAACACAAAAAATGCCTCGTTTTTCTAAAACTAGCTCCACCGTCTTAAACTCTGCACAAGTTTCCCTAAAAGAGAAAGCCTCCCTTGCCTGATAAGTAAACTCATATGTAAAAGGAAGCAACAAAGTCACTGGTGGGAGGGAGGTAGGGCAAAGGCTTGCTGAGATCCTTGTACAGCCCCAGCGAGTCTCCAGGGACTGCTCTTACCGGCTGTTCCAGAGGACAGAAGAGGAAAGGTGAGGAAGGGCAGGGGAAGAGCTGGGAGGAAATCTCTTCTTCTAACAAGAAATTCCTTCCTGGGCTTAAGAAACTTTTGTCGGTGAAGATTTAATGAAATGGTATTGGAAGTTTAAGTTTCTTCAGAAAATTGTGATCCAGTGTTCTGTGAGATACGAGATGATGCCTCCAGGGTTGAAATATTTCTAAACACACTGATACCCAAAAACCTCGTTTAAGAAATACTGAATTGTATTTCAAAACCATTACAATAGTTGTAAACAAACAAACAAGCATCACCCACATTAACACTTTCAGAGCATGCTTGGATTGAGGTACCTTTTTTAAAGTAACGGCAATAGTTGGTGCTGTGACTCTGCATGGAATGATCATTTCTCTTCCCACAGTCATGTGTATTATTTTAGGTATATCACTGTGCATCTCTACAAATGGATTGCTTGTATCTACAAGAAAGAAAAATAAAAGGTTAATATCTGAAATCCTAAGACAGCATATGGAAATTGTAACAGTGCTTACAGCTATGAAAGCACAGACTAACCCTGTCCATAGTGAAAGCTAGACAAAGTCCTCAAATCAATCTTCTGTTTACTTTTACATGAACAAGTTCAGCAAAATATTATTAAATATTTGAAAATATATTTACCACTCAATATCAACAACAATATTTTGGTATCTCCTTTAAAAACTAGGACAGCTGAAGTACCTTTTTCCCATTAGAGCATAACCTCTACTGCTGAGCTATGTGCTTCTTATTTCAGGGCATTTCTATTTTATTATCACAAGAAGTAATTATTTGGGAAGTGAGCTGAAATCAGGAAACCCCTACACAGGACAAGTTCCTGCTCTCTTCAAGAAAATTGATGGGGAAAACTCATGTTGACTTCACCAGGGGAAAGAATCTACTATGATTATCCAGCCATATTTTCAACTCTTAAGAATACTCTGAGAGTTAATTATTCTCCTTCTTCCCACTATCACAATGCCTATACTTCTCTTTTTTAAGTGACAAGGTAAATGAAAATGCCAGGAAAACATTAATTCCTTTTGACTCAATAACTAAAGCTTGGCAGAGTAATTTACCGTCCCTTGAACAATCTCTTTAACAAAGGGCATTGTCATAAATAGCTTGCTCTGGGAACACGGAACATTGCTGCTGCTATTGTTTGGACCACTTCACAAAGAGGGGCTCAAGCCACAGGCTCTGGCTCGAAATCTTCTTTGCAGGTGTTCGGATCTGAAAGTTCTGTTTGACTTACAGTGCAGATGGACTACCTCAAAATTCACATAAGGTTTGGTTTTCAGCTCTCAAAGAAGTGGAACGTTCAGATCTTAATTCCATGCTTATCTACAGCTCAATGTTTTTTCAGGTAAATCCTATTCTTTTCACTCACCCAAAAAACCTACAAATTTCAATGAAAATCTTTCTTGGATAGAAATGAGTAAAGCTGGCAAGAACTGACCCTTTATAAAACCTCAGATTGTAACACTTTATTCACCCAGACTTCTGCATGTTGACCTATGTTCACTCAAGTAGTTCTTCAAAGATATTACTTCTGATTCTTTCAAAAGTATGTTCTGCACTTCCCAGTGTCATAAAACTGTTCTGCCCTTAGGATCTTCTTTTCTTACTATATGCAATAATATTTGTTGGACACATCAAACAGGAAGAGAAGCAAATTCTACTCTATTTTATATTGGGGAGAATCCTATGGTGGAGTTTCTCAAACGTAGCCCAGGATACAGGAAAAAAAAATTCCTGAAGAGGTTTAATGAAACTGTTATACAAACTTTCTGAAATGAAAGCCACAATGCTTTATTTAATAATAGGTGTTAAATGTCCACTGAGATTGCAGAAGGAACTTATGAGTAATAGAGGATGCGTATGTAATAAAAATAAACCCTAAGGACTTGTTAGGCTGACGTTTCCTCTGCAGTAAGATTCAAGGAAAGACCAAGAATGAACCTGTTTGTAACATGGTGAAAAGAACCTTTTTTGTTTCAGGGGCTGCAGCCACAGAAGAGGTCATCTGCCCCTTATCATCACCAATAGATTTACTGCTCCCCAAAGACCCGTTCATCTTTGTCACAAAATTAAGAGCTCCTGCCCAAAACCAGCAAGCTTTGCAAAGTAGCTTCCTGTATCATAATCTCCAGATCATTACAAGTGTGAGGAAGAGCTGTTCTGGGGACTACCGGTCTTGTCTGCAGACACAGTGTCACCACAAACTAATGCCAATATCGAGGCAGTGGGGGCTGTGCAGCCCAGACCTTGCAGGGTTCCAGCCCATCCAAAGGCAGGGACAGGATATGAGCACAAAACGCCACGCTTGGCTTTTTTTTTTTTCTTCTTCATTGGAAATGCACATTCATGCCTGAAGAAGTCGAAGAAATGCTCTATAATAGTCAGCTAAATGTCCTGGCTGCTCTCAGTAGGCTTTAAAGCTCAGTTACAGCCTTTCTTGGTACACTCCCTGCAGTGGTGCTCCAAGGCGTCTCTGTGCCCCCGCTATTCGCGTGCAGAGCTCCCATTGACATCACTGGGGACTTCCGCCATGGGCTGGAGGGCAATCGATGGCCCCAAGTGCTCCAAATGTCTTCCTGCTTTTGATTAAAAGAAATACGCATCATGTTTCCTAGCACAGTTTTGTTTTCATAATGAGTGTGGAGGCTTTTCCTGATTCCCTTTGATTTTATTCTCTTTCTGTCTTAATGGCCATAAGGGGATACTCTCAGTGCCTCAAGAACAGAATCTGGTACAGGCTTTACCCGCCTGGATCAGGCAAAGTCAAACCCACAGCAGCACCAGGGCAGGTTATGTCAACAATGTGGAATCCTTCTGTCCCTCAAATAAATGTCCCTCCTACCACAGCCCTAGATATTACCAGTGGCTCCTGCTACATTTCCTTCCAATTCCTTCCTGAAAGGAGGTAAATGCCATCCTTCCCTGAACAGCTGACTGGCAGAGCATCTGGGATGACCTAACCTCCTGCCAGCAGCCTCCTGGGCCAGCTTCACTCAGAAAACTCCAGACATAAAAGGATTGACCTGTCTTGAAGACAACATCCAAGCTACACATTTATCTCCATTGGAATTTGGAATGGAAGATCTAAGAGGGTTAACCTCGGTTTTTGAATTTTTATTTGGGTTTGGGGTTTTGGGTTTTTTTTGCTTCAGAGCTGCCTGCGAAATGAAAGATGGACAACTAGAATATTTGCATATGCTAAAGGTGACTTTAAAAGTCAGTTTAGTGTATTTTTAAATTGTACCTGGAATTAATGACTGTGTGCTGGTTTGACTGTGTTCCTTACAACATCTCTCAGTTATAGTCAACATGAAACCACAAAAAGCATTAATGAAATTACAAAATCCATGAAGGTCACTTGCTATATTGTTAAAAAAACATAAATAGCAGCTCTTTATTAAGCTGGTTGGCAGCCAGATACAAACTTGATAAGAGACTTAATACAATCAATATTATGTCTGGTTATCAGTAACCTGTCTAGGCTATTTATAGGGTTTGCACAAACAACTAAATTAGCCAACACTGAAATGCCAAATTCAGAAAAGACGGAGAGGTTCTTTATTTCCACAAGCTTCAGCTACTGTTCTTGCATTTGTTTTGTTTTCAATAATCTGAGCTATGTAAGTCAGAGTACTTACACATACATTTGCAAGAAGAAAAGACTCTGCTGGAAAACCTGAGCTCCTTGAAAACTCTGAAAGTTTGTCTTCAGAAGTCCTTCCAAAATACCTACTTACACTTGGCTCATCATTAAGATTTTTTTTCAGGCTAAAATAGCTGAAACAGCTTCCTCACATTCATATAACACCCTTTTCCCTGATGCACGTGAAGAGGACCAAAGCCTTTACTAAAGTACAGGCACACAAACTTCATTAATGGACCAATTGCCAAATTCCCCTTTCCATTGCAGGGATTCACCCTAACTTTATTTAACCCCATTAAATTAGCCGGGCTGTTCAAAAGCAATTTGAGGAGAACCTTGTACACCAAGAGTGGCTCTCATCTCATTTACACATCTAAAATATAGACATTTCTCACTGAGCTAAACGGCCAAACGTCATTGTTGTCACTGTGGAGAAAGAGGAAATACTGCCATGGGACTCATCTGACCTGTTTTACACATCTGGTTTACAACGAGGTGAATCATGCCTGAGGAGATGCACTTATTCAACCTGCTCATATGTAGGTGTATGTTCCTTCAGGGGAAAAAAAAAAATTTAAAAAAATCACATTTTGTATGCCTGGAAGCCAACACTTATGTGAAGAAGGGCTTTTCCATTCTTGCCTCTTCTTAGCCTGTAAAATAGCACTCTTGTAATTCAAATGATTCCTAAACCTTAAAGGAAGGCTTGAGACATAAATTAATAATCACAGAAGTCCAGATAAAAGTAAAAATAAAAAGGAGGGAATACTATGTGTTTCTGTTTCAGTAGGAGCTATAAGCCTTGGTGAGGACAAAAGACCTTGAAGGGCTTAGTGCATGGCCTTTGACGCTGCCAAGGTGTCCACACATTCTCCACTCAGAGCGTACTATGATGTGAAATCCATGTACACGCAATGACAAAACCACGGCAATTATAGGTGACTGACGTCAGCAAGTCCTAGAGGGGTCTGTTTTGTATGTAACAGGAACCTCATTAGACGCAAAAAAATGTGTCCGCATACGTGATACAGCTGTAGCATAGTTTAATTTCAACTAGTTTCCTTTTCATAACAGAAACACTATCATATTATTGACTCTCAGAGCGTAAGCCAAAACCATACTGCTCATACCTTAAAACTGTGCCAAAAGCAAAGACAGAAAAAAGGCACAGGGGAGGGAGAGTTTCCCAGGCCTCAACAGGTCCTTCTGTCAATAGATTATTTCTGAATAACAAAATAAAAAAATAATAAAATCTCCCTTTCTGTTAGCATTCAGAGTGTTTTGTCTTACTGCATTTTTCACCTGTTGAATTAATTTGACTTTGACCGTTCTGATCTTAAGAGACGCTTTTGGGGAACTCTTTGGATGCCTTCCCTGTTCCACAATATAGTGCCTTCAGGGTTACTGGAGTCAATCTATTCAAGCTAAATCTTAAAGCCGTGTCAGTTCTGGGGCTAGATCCAACCAGCTGTCAACAAGCAGACCTCCCAAGGAGATGCCATATGCTCGGCACTTGCAGGAGACATCTCTTGAGTTTGAAAATACACTCAAAATCCCAGAGGTTTTTGCACTTCAAAGGTTTTTTTGGACTGTCCAACCCAAGATATATTTCAAGCCAAGTATCCAAAACTTGTGGTCATGTTTGACATTCTAGGCATTGGTGACTACAATTACTCTCTGGACTTGTACTTTCATTACCCAACTGATTTTTCTCACCTGACCTAAATCATCTCAAAGCAAGATATCTACTATAAGTTTGTTGTCCAGATTCCTTGTAAAGTCAGCGATGAGAAATACATGCCAGAAGGTCTTTTTTTCCTCTCTGTTAAGTACAGAAAGAGAAGAGACAACTGACTCAGCCTAGAGGTGTGATTTTAAAACCGATTATTCTTAATGGCACTTGATTGAAGTACCACTACATGTCTCATTTTGCAAGGAAAAGTATGTGGTCAGGAGACATGCACAGCAGGAGTATGAGGACAGACAAGGAAAGGGAGAATGCTGACTAAGAAATGGGCTAATACCCCGAAGCCAAGTACAATTTCACTTTGAGAAGAATTCTGTGCTGCAGCAGAATTAACTCATTACTCTTGTATATTAATAGCTGAAAGCTGTCTTCATCACAGGAAGTAGCAACACTGCAACGTGAATCCAAGTTGTTCAAATTCTTGCAAAAATCTAACCTTGACATATGAATGTAATTGAACTTGTATGCTTTTCCTCTGCCATATCATGGGAACAATTGATGAAAGGCAAGAGATGATGAGAGTAGAGAATGAAGAGAACTGCACATTTCTGAAGAAAGTGAATGAGCTCCAAGCACTGGAAAAGAGTGTCTTGGAGATACCAGAACAAAGGCAGGCAGAAAGAAAAGCCTTTAGCGCTGTCCCCAGGGAAATATACATAGGTTTCGAAACAGCCTGACGATAACTTGGCGTTTCTCAAATGTCTTTATGCCATATTTATCTCTTTTCAAGCAGAAAATTCCCCATGCCTCACTCCAGTGTACGTTCATTAGAAGTCTTTCCTTTTTACTACTAGGCTGCAATTGCACAACAAAACAAATATCTGAGCAGTTTTGGGTCCAAGACAGTGGAGGAATTGGCAGAGGCTTTGCTTCGTTTCAGATTTTTCCCATGGCTCATGGTGGAAGTCAGACCATCAGTTTTCTTAGAGCAAAGTCCAAGGCTCTTAAAAGAATTCATTTCCCTCGCTTGATGTCTCAATTCCTGAGCTGTGTGTGGTCAAGAGTTGCTGCAGCACACACTGCGCACTCACTCCCCCGTGCAACTCAGTAGTGACCTCTCCAGCTGAAAGAAGGGTGGTGTCAGGACTAGTCCCTGCAAGAAAAGTCACCAGCCTGTCTGTTCTTGATTACCCAAACACAGGACTTCGGAAATACTTCAAGTTATCCTGGGGCACGTGGGACATGCAGTCTCCTCATCGTCTTGCATCTTGTTTTTGTCCATAGAAGCTCATCTGCCATAGTATACACTCATTACTGAGCCAAAGGACTTACTGGGTTTATTGGGGATTTTTAAATCCAGTTCATATTCAGTATCACTCTAATTACGGAAATGAATAACAATTTTAAAACAATAAGTGATGACTTCCTGTACAAACAATATCAACTTTCCTGATTCAGATTCTGTGTTTGTAAATAGCAACTATTTGTTCTCCTCTGCAGCATGCTCAGACATGGGAAACAGGCACCTTGGAGGTCCACATGGAGCTAATATGGGAAATGGACTGACAAAACGTCCTGCCACAGGAAACAATACAAAATTAGGAGGGACACGAGTTTTACAAATGTTTATTTCCTAAGCACCCACAAATCCATTTAAAGTAAAGCTAAACTCAAGAAAGATGAGTTACCCCCACATGAGCCAGATAATTGAATTTCATGCATGTTCACAGAAACAAATGACTTATATTAAGAGACTCCTCAAGTATTTTCTTTCCAAAGGTGAACACTACGCTGATCAGAAAGGGTGAGGTTTGGTACTTGGTATTCTTGTTTCTTTTCAGTCTACTCAACAATTCTTCCTAAAATTCAATATTAAATTATATTAATATAAATTTAATATATTTTTCCCCAGCTTAGGGCAGAGTGACACTTTCAACAGGCATTAAATGAGAAGTTACCTTGCAGCCTCCCACCTTATTGGTAGTTTGCCCTAATTCTCATGTGTTCTTTCTAGGACACAATAAACATTTCAGTATTAAAAAAAAAAAATAAATTATTTTCAGTCAAAAGGATTGTCAAATTCAGAAAATTCAGATGCCAAAGAGGTCTAAACTAGATACAGGTTTATCCCTTAAACTTCTTATTTTGCAAGTAAGGCAGGAGAAGAAACGTAATCTAATCCTATCTTCAACAGTGACATCAACATTTAATGACTGAATATCCTTGAAAAAAATCAACAAAACCAAGACACTCAGGCCGTCTTTCTTAACTGATTATTGGGGAGAGGGCTTTCCAAAAACTGTTGCTCTAATTATGTGTTTCTCTTCCTTCGCCATGTGAATTACGCAGATAACCTTGGTTCACATTCATCTAGTTGAGGATCTCTTTCAAATGCAAGCAAGCTACGTACAACTTGGGAAGGAGTGAAGAGTTAGAAAGACTGGTTGTGTCTTCCATTTGTAAAAATTCAGGATCCAAAAAAATTAACACTTCAAACAGGAAAGAGGCCAAGAAAACATAGAGGAACCTCTTATATTGTGAAGTGGGTTTAGCAGAGAAGTTCTCGGTCAGAGTCACAAGCATCCTTGATCTTCTCATATGGTGAATGGAGAGGATTCTGGGTAGATCTCAGATAGAGATTATATTCAAAGTGGGAAGTTCAAGTAGGTCCCATGATGAGATGCAAAAGTTGTCCAAGAAAACTAAGTTTTCCTAGGCAGCAGGAAATGTTGGTCACTAAATGAATAACCTACTTTCGTTATGCTTCCACGGATGCATCTGTCGTTGGATATCCAGTGAACTATATGAAAATAGTTGGGCAGAAAAAAACCACTCTGTGGTATATTTCAGATAAAGAAAAGCAGGATGAACAGCACAAATTATTCAATAACTCTCAGTAAAGCAACACATAATAATGGGGGAAGCTATCTTATTTTCGATCACTGAGCGAGAGGTCCACTTCATTCTGCTTTTTCACAGCACCAGTCCCACTCTGTATGTCACAAAATGAAAACAAAGGCTAATTCACTCTGATGTGAACTCATTAGAAGCAGCAGACACATAGTTTGGAAAAATTCCAGTTGCACATTCTTTGTGATATGGGCTTTCAAAACCTGTGAATGCTGATATCTTAGAGTAATCTATTAATTTTATTCTGTAAAAATAAACAAAACCTAAAATATAAAATATTTAGCATTAGCATATATAAAATTAAATTAAATCCCTAAAGTGTTTATAATTTCTTCTTTTACTCTTGTGTCTATTGAATTTAACTGTTTCGAGAAGCGTCTGATTAATAACCTGGAAGAAAACAGGATCAGAAAGCAATTTGTGCTAAAGCCTAACTGACCTAATTCCAGCATTTCCTGTACATTTCCCAATACTTGTTTGCTGAACACAATTCTGTGTTTAGTTCGATTCCATTTTTTTCTAAATTTTTACAGTCTGCATAATGTGGACTACAGAGTACACTTTTGAATGTGACTTAATATGCAAACAGTAATTTTGTACAGCATGAGATAATTCAGTGGTCTGATAGACAGCTTTGGCATCCTTCAGGTGCCTAAAAATCTATAATCTTACACAGACAGGTTAACGTGGACATTGTACCAGACATAGGGGTTTCATCAGCCGTCATCTGATTCTGTAAGATGTGATTTCTCTGATACCCATTTCACATATTCACTTCTAGCGTACTTCCACGTGGAGTTATATTTATTCTAGCAAACTGGTTGGACTGGATCTTTTCCTTTCTTCATTTTTTTCCCCTAGCAGATAAAACACTAACATTTGTATCTGCAAGCTCTGAGAAAGCAGGTTTTACACATTAATTCATAAATTATCTTGACATTTTGCAAGGCTGAAAATACCATTCAAAACCCTGTATTTAACCCCAGCTAAACTGCCTTATTTATCCATTTTGCTGTATTGAAGTGCAAGTACCAAGAAGGGTTAAAAAAATGTAATCTTACCATTAATAAATACATAGACGGTAGATTCCTTCTTCTTTTTTGCTGGACTTGTTGGGTATTTGCAGCTATAGTTTCCAGTGTCACTTGCTTGAGTTCTGCTCAAGGTCAGACTGCTGCAGGACTGCTTCCCATTCCTTCCACAGGCATATTTAATTACCTTCAGCCTATTGCTATCCTTACTTAGAGTTTCAGGCAAAGACCATGAATGAACCATTTCCCCCCTGCAAATACAGATAAGGAAGCAGAAACAATTATGTTGGGCTGCAATTATATAGCTCCAGTTCCCAAGCTTTCTTTTTTATTACACGAGGCTATTTCTGGGGTTCTCTTTTATCTTGTTTTCCAAAAACAACAACAGAAACAACAAAGAACTATTAAACAATTGCCATTGAAGTTCACTCCCCACCTTTCCCCACAAAATAAGGTTTCATTTTTTTCTAATTTCAGTTACAAAAAAAGAAAGTGTCAGGTGTATGAACTCCCAGCCAAATTATCAGAATCCAACTCAGCTGGTTACCTGCAGGTGAGATTTAAAGTCTGGCCTGCTTGAACAACGTGCTCTGTGCCATTTATACTCAGCTCAGGAACTTTTAATTTTGATCCTGAACTAGATCCTAGAAAAACAAAGAAAAAAAGTCCATTAACAATGACAAATCATCCTGTTCCCAGTCCACTCACATTTATGATGTTATACAGGAAGGGGAAAGCAAAGAAAACGGGGTACCCCCCTCACCGCACATACTCTCTTCTCTGAGCAGAATGCTGCAGTCCTGACTCAGGACTCACGTAAACTTCCATGAGAATTACCCAGGAAAAAAAGTATAAATCAAAGTTATGCAAGTTTCAGTCAATGACTTTGCTTTCAAATTGTTCACTGAGCGTACCATGAAGAAAGTTCAGGACCTTGCGGCTACACATCTAACCAAGGAAGTGTGCCTTCAAGCAGCGCTGGCTGCATTTCCTTAGGAAACACCACCATGGTAGCTCCTTCAATGGGAAGGGCAAAAGACGGCCACTTCCATGGCAAGAGCCTCTTATTGACCTCTAAGATACCAAACTCTCATTCAAACAACTTGCTGCAAAGTTGGAACCGCTCTGCAAGGAATAAAAGAGGATTAAGGATCTTCCTTTCCTGACTGAAGGTCACAGCAGTGTTACCTACAGTCCCTCACTAGCTGCAGGCTTCCTACCAGTGAAGTGGTGTCAAAAGGTAACTGGACAGCTCTAAAATAAATTTTGAGAACAAGATCAAGGCACCCCCTAGAGCAAATTTGCTGCTTATTGAGAAAGTGACCATATCAACACAGCCCTGGTTGTGGCCAGATCATTCTGCTGTGGGTGAAACCCTGGGCATCGGTATAACGTGAGTTGGCTTAGGACACTTGAAAACATTCAGGCAGGCTTCTCACAGGCCATGTGAAGGCAATTTTTGGTAAGTCTGTGAAAAAGTCCCATGATCAGATGACTAGAGAAACACCAGACCTTCTCTCTCATCAAGACAGCAATGCTGGAAAGGCATAATGTTTTATCTTTGCCCTGTAATAGTCTACGGCGACAAAAGCTTTCACGGCAAGCAGACAGAAATGCATGCCTTGGAGAAGAAACAGTCCTTGATCCATCCCATTGCCCTCGCACGGACAGCAAAGTGTTCCAGAAGCTAGGAACATAACAAGAAAATATTTGGAAACAGTTACAGTTGAAAACCAGTTTAAGTCTAAATCAGGACCTGAGTGCAATTCGTGAAGATTTCAGTGTTGTGAGATGGGAGCAGAGAGTACCCCAGATCACTCTACTCCAGGAGAAAGCGTTTCTTTGTCAACATATGAGAGAAGCAGCATCATGTAAACGAGGGTAATGCAGATTTTCCACTAGAACTCATTCAAGTACAGTTTCAGTTTAGCTATTTTAAGTGCTTCCAAGAGGTCCCTGCCACAGCCAAATATGAACAGCTGTGTGCACCAAACGTAGTAGAATTACATGAACCTTATTTGGCTGCTACGGATCGCCCATTGGAAATGACTGTCTCTTTTGTTGACTATAGAAGGAGCTTTTGGACACCAACTCTGGCTGAGATTGGTGCCTAAATTTCAGCTGTATAAACCCTCCAAAGTCAATGGCTGGTCCAAATTCAGCAGCTTTCACCCAGCAGCAGATGTAGCCTCAGATTAGAGGCTGAATATCAAAACTCTGTTCTGAGATGTGGACATGAACTCCCTCAGTCTGAGAAAGGCCTAGAAGCCAAGTCTGCATTTTTGGAGAGAGATGCTAAAAGTACAAGGATTTTGTACAGAGATAAAGAGGCACTGTCCTCATCTGCTGCATTTTGGATCGGGTTTTTTTGAGGAGCCAGCTGTGCTCCATTAGTCAGTAAGTCTCTCTCACTGAATCCCTATAACATCAGTGGACACAAGAGGTCTAAATCACCTTCAGAGACTACCTAGCACAATCCATGAAAAGAAGCAAATAGCTGATTAGGTCTGCAAAACTATTTGTTAGGGGTCTTCATTTCCTTAGCAATACAGGAAACGTAAACCGTAGGGGCTAATTTTTAACTACCCTTTGGCAATCTAAGTCAGTTACATTTATCTGCATTTCTTTTATTTACGCTGTAGCTCCAGCAGTTTTCCTGTATATACTATCATCTATCCCTATTCAAAACAAGATTTAAAGGGTACACATAGACACAGCTCACTTGAACAGGCCTCAAACATGGACATAACGAGTTCTCAGAAAAAAGAGGTCCCCATAACTGTGCAACAAATATTACCAGAAATATGAATGGCCATACTGTACAAATACACAACTTCCTCTATGATTTGTCTAGACAATCATACTTCTAACTAAAAATGAATGTATTCTGCCAGCTGTTATGAAGGGAGAAAAAAGATGCAGCAAATCTTTGAAGAAGTAATTTGTTATGTGATATATTGCAAACATGTATTTTTCTTACCTACCATTTATGGATCTCAACTCCGAAATGCTAGGCCCCCCCAAAGAACACACTGTGTTTTTATGGGATAGTCTCCCATGGATGCTTACAGTCTATGAGTCTACTCCATTTGCTCTTTTGAAATAATGTCCCTGAAGCTAAACACTGAGAAATTAAGGTAAGATGTTACAAGACCTTAGGCAGCTCCTTGAAGAGCAACCCAGGCACTTTGGTTGAGAGGGTTTGTCAATGACCTCCAACTAAACAATCTGACAGTATCAAGAAACTACCATATTTCTGCATCTCATTTGTATTCTTCTTGTCATCCCGGAATTGGAAGCTCAGATGCTCTCCCAAGAAGGCAGAGTTTCTATCCAGCTTTACGAATCCTGTTTCTTACTTCAGGGGGGAAACTGTCCTCAAGTTTCCCTGAACTGCTCCTCATTTCAGGCTCTAGAAAAGTTGAAAGCGCACAACGGTGCTTGCAAACAGTTCAATATGTTTGAAAAAAACATCAGTAATGGTCTGCCTGAGGAACCCATTGGGATCAAAGCCCAGTTGCTAGAGCGGTAACACTCAACCCAGTTGCTAGAGAACAACATACAGGTTCTCCCAGTGTAAAGCTGATGGAAAGGTGGAAAATCCATGACAGGTGATGAGAGCAAAGCAGGAGAGCAAGCCTGCAGTGCCTGGTCATGACTGCAGTGCTGAGTGTTTGCCTTTGCTCAGCATCAGCACTGGCACCAGCACCCTGCCCAGAAGCAAAGCCAGCCGTGCAGCGCCATGCCCATGCCTGACCCACGCTGAAACCAGGAGACCAGCCCTGGCAATGTAGGCTGCTGTTGTTTTCAAATTCTGTCAAAGTTGAAGAGCAAGATACCATTGTAAACGTTATAAACTTTTCTCTTGATAACTCTGCAATGATACAAGCAAAAACATCCACATGAAAATCCCAAGAGCTATCTCAAATTAAGCACACAAGACAAGACAGCCTGGAAGCCTGTATGTCAGAAGATCTGCTTCAGAGTTATTAAAATCACATGAAAACAAAACAAAACAGATCTTTTCACCCCATCCTGCAGACAAAAAAAGAAACCCAGATAAACTGGATATGTATTCAAGATTTTGCCCTTTTACACATATTACGTATATCTAAAAGACACAGCAGTATTTGTAAACATTGTGGGTGGGATCTTAAGGAGTGCTTTGTGTTTGTCTAACTTTGCTCCTATTGATACAAATGTGAGTTTCATCTTTGGTTTCAAGTACATTTTACACACTTAACTCCAGCAGTTATTCAAGACCTAATATCAGTGTATTTGGCATGACGTATCAGTTTCGTTAGACACTCATTTATTTAGTTTTTCACTGACAAAAAGCTGAAGTAAAAGATCTTATTTCAAGCCAATATTGTTGCTCTTACAAGCATGCAAGACAATGCTTTCACTAGCAAGATGTGAAGTCTTGAAGAAAAATAGCTTTATTTGACATCCTATCTATTCATGGGTCATTAGCTTCCTTACATTTTTAAATGTTTCAAAACTGATGAAGAGTACAAATGCAATAGAGTTTGACATGTTTACCAGAAAAGAAAAAGGAAGGAGAATAGTGGGGAAATTCCTACTGTCAATATTTAGAAGCAGATTATGCCTTCTATGTACCTTCTCTGGGCATTTTACTTGACAGTCTCTTTTCTGAAGGGTCATGGCTCAACAGGACACATTCACTTATCATTGTGCCTGTCACTAAGCGACCATCAGCAGCCTACCCTCACACTGACCTACATTGGGAGGTGCAACTTCTTTTCATGTGACAACCAGAGAACTAATTAATCCTGATAACTGAGGAATCTCCTGCCACAGGGAAAGGGGTGATTTTGGGGGGCATATTCTATTTGTTTTGGAAGGCTTATTAGACACACGTGAAAGCCACTCGAAATGGTTGCTTAATTAATGAGCAAATGTTAATTTAAATTGCCAAAGTTAGCTATTCTGCCTAAAATAAGGGAAGGACTTTTTTTTTTTTTAATAAGAAAGCAGAGGGTATTATTTGTAATTTGCAAGAGAACAAAAGAATAACATTTCTTCAATTGTTTTCTGCCTTGCAAAAAAAGTTGATCCTCTTCCTGAATGAAGTACAGAAATTTGAATTATCTGCTAACCAAAACCACTGATTACTAGTATTTTAAAAAAAAAGAAAGAACATTTTTCCAATATGATGTGTGAGTTTGGTTCTACAGACACAGGAGTAACCACGCACACATGACCAACGTTCCACTGAATTCAGCTACAGCTTGATTTCTCTTAAAAGGATAGATCTGCTGAACTCAAAATCAGGACCACCTTCTGAGTTATTATTCCCATTCCGATTTTTCCAGCTTCTACTTTTATATTTCCTTTCATTCACCGTGAATTTCTTCTTTGACTAAGGAAAATAAACCTAAAAGCTAGCTTTATGGCTTAGTTAAACATATAATTTTAGATGTTATAGAAATTTCCTTGAAGTTAACAGGTTTGGTGTCTTTTTACTTTTAAATTCTCTTTCCTAATTTGAGGCTGAGTGTCTTGTCTTCCAACCACTCCAGTTATCCTGAACATGTTGACTAATCTTTTTTCACCTGCACAATGAGAGGTTAAGGAGAATGATCAGTTTATCTTTGCAACTTCAGTGTATACAAAGAACCTGACCTTCTGGGTTTAAAGTGCCATCTGTGGGCTATAAAGTTATCCATCATGTAGTAATTGCTTCAGTTGTTGTATTTGCATGTGTTTTAAGGCTTTGTGGATTTTACCATCAAATATAATTTCCTCCTGATTCAAACACATTCAGCAAAAATGTATTTTGTAGAGGACACTCCTGCACTCGAAAGAGAATGCACGTGATTTCTTAATAAGGTCTTCACCTCTCTGTGCTCCTTAAAACACGGGTCGTTCAGTTCAGTTGCAGCCCAGGACTTTGCTCTTGCTTATGAGCACTTCCTTATGAGTCACCCCACCGAAGGGAATGGGAATACCCACATGTGTTCACATAATAAGCAATTGCAGAAACTGGACGAAGTGCTTAGGAGCATGGTAGTACCCAGTGGGTTGATCTTTAGTGTGTCTCTAGTGAAAATGAGCTGACTCTGATCTGCAGCAGCATCTTAACCAGAACATGGCCACCAGCTAACCTCATACGGGATATAAGGCTTTACTCCATCGTGTAAGGAAACCTAGGATATCAGTAGTTTTCTTTATTTCAGAGCTCTTCTTGACAAGCTATTGTATTGCCATCTCTTCTATCTCTTCTAAAGGTACTTCAGGCCATTCTGTAAGTAAATATAACTTTTTTCTTGGTCGAATAGTTGTACCTATTCCTAATAATTCCAATTACATCATTACACCAAATCACCCTATTAAAAAAAAAAAGAGAGAGAGAGAGAGAAAAGGAACTTGTGGTCAACTCTGAAGAGCCATTTAAAGTTTTGATTTATGTCTGACCGTAAGGAGGAACGCTGACCAACAGGTCCTCCTAGTTTAATCAACACTGAGATACTCATCAGCATCAATAGTTGCATTTATAAGACAGGGAAACTTTTAGACAGAGTTGTCTCAGAATCTGGGTGGTGACTGGGAAAAAATTTTTTTTTCCTGCTTGAAGTGTAAATGTCTCCCCTGGTCCTGCCATAGAACTGGAGTGAGAAGGGACCAACCTGGATAATGAAATTTTCTACAGCTTTTCGGGATGGGAAGAACTGCTACTGGGAGAAGACACTTTTCTATCTCCTCAGCAGCAATAGCCCCCAACTCATCTATGCCAGCTGGGTTTCTAGTGCTCAGGCACAGGCAAAGCACAAGCACAGTCTAGTTCCTGTACCCAGAGGTAAAAGCACCACCTCCATTGCCTGTACTTAGAAATAGCCTCCGGGAAAGACCTACAGTACCAAACCATGAGCCACCCTGAGATTCAAAGCAGTATCTCTAGGTCTTTCAGATGCCATCTAGGTCCCCATTCTAAAGGAAGCCTTGTAGTCCTTCATACAGCTAATTTCACACCACTTCTCTGAAGCAAATCCAAGCTTCACACCCGAAACCTGCATAAGAGAAACTAGGACAGCTTATCTGTGAGAAGGCAAGAAGGTATGCCTTTGTCCCAAGCTGATGTTGACAACCGTCCAGATGAGCAAGCTCATGATCTGAAGTAGCAAAATGTAACCACTGTTCCTGTCAAAGCAGAAATTTGCAAGGCAATTAAGGGCCACATGGACTTGCAAGGGCTAATAGACAGAGGTCCTTGGACTGCAGGGTAGTTTTGTCCATTTCCCATTGGGTCTTGGGAAAAGGGAGGCACCGGTTGTGCTGGTACCTAGCCAGCAAACAGAAAGGCACTCAGGGCAGAAGCAGCAGCTCAAGCTGTCTCACTGCTCAATAGTGTGATGTGATCTATCACTCACATATGCCTCTGTTGTGACTGAGATGTGTTCTCGTTTGTTTTCAAGATCAAAAAAACTGTTGGAAGCTATTTGTATCAATGCATAAAAATCATCAATTCAGAGGTTCATCCCTTTCAGGTCCAGAAGGGATGATCCAATTATTTGGTCTGATATTCTGCACCACATGCTGAGTGATTTCTGAATCAAATGCTTAAGTCTGATTAATGTCAACTATAATTTAAGAATTTAAAGTACCATTAGGATATAACAGCCAGACAAGAAAATGGATAGGTTAATGGATGAGAAGGCTGGGCTGATGTGTGATACAGCATCGTAATAGAGTCTGAACAGCATAAGGTTTACCACAGTAGATTAGAAAAGTCCTGGGCTGGCTAAAATGCCTTGTCCCTGACTCCATGTCCTGGTATTAAAAATCAGTCATCAGGGCAAATGGTTGTGCTACTGCCCAAGGAAGGCCTTTGCAGGTACAGAAAGGTGTATATGCCTATTATTTGAGCCAGTGCGTCCTTTCTCCCTCAGTTCTGGATCTCAGAGCAAGTGATAACAGTTTATTTACTATCTGTATGTGCTTGTTGTCCCTAGATGTGCACACACACTGATCTAAGTGTAGATGCTATAGAGGCAAAGCTAAATGCCCAGTAGCTAAAAATAGAGCCAGTGCAATTCTGAGAGCACTTCATTAACACCTCTGAGCAATACACACTAACATGCCAATATGATCAATAGCTGTAGATGTAAACAAATATGTATTTCCCCAATAACTGCCAAACATTTTCCCAGTATTTGCCCTAGCTAAGTCAGGCTATACTTACAGAAGCCTTACAGAAGTGGTAAAGCCACTTCATTAAAGGGCAGGGGGTTTAGTTTATTTAAAAATTTAGACGTAGGAATTTAACAGGCTGAAATTGTAGTTGGTTATTTGAAAAAAAAAAAAATCTGTCTGCAGTTACTACCAATTGAAATTATTACCATTTCTCATGACGGCAGCCAAGGCAGCACAAATCAGTGTGCTGTGCCCACACAACACCTGCTTGAAAGCACTTGCCTCACCAGCTCATTCAGAAAATTGTGTCTTTTCTGTCCTAAAGTCACCATGTGACTTTTGTGTATGAGCATGGCTATGTTAAATAACGCAGATTAAAAACAAATTTCAAATTTTAACATTCAGAGAAACTGAGAGAGAAAAAATATACTAGTTTTGTCCTTTGTTCGACCAATTTTAATAATGCTGTAAACTTAAGAGTCTGAAATGAGCACCTTTGCCACTATCTAGCCTGGTGAACGTGCTTATTTCATTAGCTATATAAGGAGAAAGCAATTACAGAGAAGAAGTAAAACCAGCCATAATCACAACCTTTCTATTTCCTACTGAGCACATGGAATTGAAAATGTGACTCCAAACGTACAGTCTAACGCCTTCATTATGAACCCTCGTGAGATCATCGCTTCGGTAAACCACACCAAGGGGACAAAACACACACATATATGGTATACATTGAGAAAAGCAAGAGAAATATCACAGTTGTGTGCACTTTGGTCTGGTCTTCACTCCAACAGAGTGAATGACAAGCTTAAAAGAAACAGGTCTGCTGAAGTTGTTCCCAGCAACACGTGGTTATAGCAGAGCTTGGCAGCAGTGATACTTTCACAGCCACATTCGACACAGGTCCATGTGGCTCACATACCCCTCTACCTTGACATCCCTGTGCTGGCCCCTACTGGGAGATCCTGCTTAGGCCATTGCAGAGGAGAATTGGTTATGACTCCATCATCTGCCCATCCAAAAGTGATGCTGTGTGATTGGCCACTGGCATTCACCCAGGAGTGTGGTTTCACACCTCCACACACAATTAAGCCTGCACTGCTTATAGGAGCGTAGGGAGCCCTACTCATATTACGTCTGTGAGCCATCAGATCTACTCTATCACTTACTGACACATGGCAGCAACCACTGCGCCTCTGCTCTAATTCCTCCGTGACAGACTCCAGCACATAATCATCAGTTCAATATTTTTTGAGAAAAGTTTATTCCATTAACTAGTGTAGCAGGAAAGTATTGATACAGTATAAGGAATGATAGAATGATTTGGGTTGGAAAGGACATTAAAGATCACCCAACCCTGATGCCACGGGCAGGGACGCCTTCCACTAGATCAGGTTGCTCAAAGCCCCATCCAGACTGGCCTTGAACACTTCAAGGAAGGGGGGCATCCACAACCTCTCCGGGCAACCTGTTCCAGTGTCTCATCACCCACACAGTAAAGATTTTCTTCCTAATATCTGATCTAAACCTACTCTCTTTCAGTTTAAAAACATTACCTCTTGTCCTATCTCTACGCTCCTTGATAAAGATTCTCTCCTCATCTCTCCTGTAGGCCTCCTTTAAGTACTGAAAGGCTGCTCAGAGCCTTCTCTTCTCCAGGCTGAACAAACCCAACTCTCTCAGTTTGTCCTCATAGGGGAGGAATGCAAGGCACATTAAAAACAGGCACATTAAAAACAGGCACAAAAATAATTTAGAATTCCTAGATAGTGTAAGGGGATATATTTTCCTGGCCAAATTAAATTTCTTTACCAACTTGATATTTAGGATTTGTTACAGATTCCCTGGCAGGACAAATTAAGCAATACCATAGGATTGAACTGGAAGACTGTTTCATATAGACAGACAAACCGCCTACCTGCCAGTAACCTGCCAGCTCAGCCAGCAACACAGGCCTGTCAAACTCATCTGGAGCTGTTCTATTCACTGAGCTGTGCACACAAAAATAAATTAGGAACTATATGAAAGAAAATGAAAAACAAAGTTGCAGTATTTCCACGTTGCTGAGGGCTGTCGGTTACTATCTCCGATGCTCCATCATTAATGCTGAACTGCCTTGTAATACTCCAAGACAAAACAAACAAACAAACAAACCCAAAAATCAGGACCTGACTTTCCATCCACCCTACTTAAACCTATGAAACAGAGCTATAAGCAAAGGCGCTGGGTTAAAAACAAGACAAAATAATTAATTCCACACAAGAATTTGAGTTAGAGAGGTGAGAAGAAGCAGAACAGTCTGCACAGAGATCTCCCTTGAAATGGCTCAAGAGGCTGAACTCATTCTGCAGCTAAATGACATCTAAATCACAAAGGCTACAGTAGGTGCACATGCAGAAAGCTTCTGGCAAGCTTGCCTGTGGTTCAATTTACACTGTTATAATCATTAATACTTATAAAATAGATTAGGATGAACATTAATTTCAGCACTGCATGAAACAACAAAAGGTGGGGTTTCACCCACCCCATGCTACCAGCACAACAGAAAAAGAAAATTCTCTGTGTTATACAATACAATGCAACCTAATCCTACCATGTCACATCCATTTGCCATAAACACAGACAACACCTAAATTTTGGTAGACATAATTTTACTTTCCTTGACTCTCAATCCCACAGTTTCTTAGTAAATAATAGTCGATTTTAGATCATACTATAAAATAAAATTCCTCTCTGGAGAATTTTATCAGATAACTGCTTCCTGCAAGGTTCCTTGAACCTCCCCTGAAGATCGGATGTTGGACACTGCCGGAGACTTGACATGGAGCTAAATAGAGCCCTTGTCTGATTCAGGATGGCAACTTTCACACTCCTGTTAACATTAGTCCATCGTGATCCTGATGAGGGGTTTTTCCACAGAGGACAAACAATGGGAACAAAGGGGGCAAATTCCTTCACTCCCTGGCAGGGAAGTATCCCACAGGAAAGACACTTAAGCAAACTATGTGAAATTATTAAATTCCTCTCATGAAACGCCCTCACACTCATCCCTCGCTGCTCCACACACACTAAGCAGGGGGTCCTGTTCCCAGAACACAGGCTTCCCGAGGGAACTTCCGAGGAGTGGAGACATCTGCTTATGGGTCCCTGGCTTTACAAGGGCCACCATGCCCTGCCCACTCCGCCCCTGCTTCCAGGCATGGCGCAGAAATAATGTCACCGCATTGCCACAGCATCTTCAACCCACAGAATTCCTAGAAACAGCTTCTGCCTAACCACTTCCCCATCCTTCAGCTGCTCTAACAGCAAAGAGCACTTTATTTCAAGGCCATAGCTCCAAAAGAGGGAATAGAACTTAAAAGGGATTGCATTTAGGAGCACTAAGCATCACATATCAGTGAATGCTGGAAGAGATTTCCCGCTGTCTAGAAAAGTCATGCAACAAAAATCAGTGTCAATACATCATGGTGGATTGTGCTGTGTCTCAATAAGTTACAGGGCTGACTTAACATTGTGGATATGGACAAATTGATTCGGGAAATGAAAATCAACTGGGATTTGATGGAAAAACAACCGAGACAGTAAAATCATGTCATCGTGAATGTGAACCTTTTGCTTTTCCATTAACACAAGCCAAACGAAAGTCTGGGGGAGATGATGAGTAAATCAGTAAACTGTTTCAAAAGCATCTATAGTGGTCTGGAATAATACAGATGCATCATGAGCAAAATAGTCCTCCTTTTCATCTTTAGGCTGGCACATTTCAAACCACTGGGCCACAAAAAACCCCACCCAAATACCAAACATGACTTAATACAGAAGAAACTGTCATCCACTCCCAGCCCAAGTTTCTCCACGCATCTCAATGGCTCGACACTTAAGTTTCAGACAAAAGTACCTCTGAAATGTATAGTTTCAAATCTTTTCCCCCACACCTTTGCGTTTCTCAATCTGTTGATGCTTTGCTTAGTTCCAGCAAGAATTCGTTCTGAAGGTCACAAAAGGCATGATATTGTGCCACACATGGCTTTGGAGAGAGCACTGATGCCGGTATTTTCACTTTTCAAACTGTTCCTTACATTTTAACCACCAGGATTTATGCAGTGTTGACCTCCAACCATGGGAAAATGAAACTGAACTTCTGCATCTTGATAGGAGTAAACTGTGTGGGCACCTTCCTGACAATCACTGAACCAGTTTTTAGGATTATCTTCCTACACAGTGGATTAAGAAGTCGGATCATTCCTTGCTGAGAATGCTTGGGAAAGGTTATTTCTCAGTTGCGAGAGCATGTGTAGTAAGGTTGCATCACAAGGGCAAAGAGAGAAGAGCCTGGTGCTGTTCATGGGTGGAATTCATGCTCAAATATACAGAAAGGTTTCCTCACATTCTTACAAATACTGATAGAGAGAAAAAAAGAGACTGTCAGGGGAGAAGTGAGACCTAAAGAAAAAGCATGTCTGTGTCAGGAGCAGTTTGTTTCTTGAAGGTCTCACACCAATAGGAGACACCTGCCTCCAAGAGCAAGAAGTGACTGTGGTTGAGCATCCTACGCTTCACGGCAAAGATACTCTTGCAGCAGTCTCACTTTCCATTCCCTCTGGGGCTGCAGCAGGAAGTCCCAGCCCCTAACTTTGGGTGACTCAAAGGAACAGTTTTGCTGATAAAGCCCCACCACACCCCCACTGGACACAGACTTCTGAAACGCCGAACCTTAACCCTCATCTGCTGAGCTTCTTCCTTTCCCAATCTCAGTCAGACAGGAAAAACTAGCAAGTTGATAAACACCATGCCTGAAGTTTCCAAACCACATTAAAGTGTAAGGAATCAGCAACTGTCCTGAAAATCTGGACAATTTCCTTTTTCCCTACACACCCACACAGTTTGAAGGGCTACTGGTTTCAGTCTTTGAAGCATTTGACTAAAAATAGGCTCAGCTTGTTTGTTATTGTTCACATGCAAAAAAAAAAAAAACCCACACCAAAAAAATCCTGAAACCTCCTCAATGGCAAATTTTTTGGATTTTAAAGGAATTGGGTGCTTCTGGATATGAAAATCTTTACTAGGGCAGAGGTCAAGTCCTGATTTCCTCCAGCATGAGCCATTAACCTAGAAGATGCTAGCCTAGCCCAAAGGAATTGCTCCAGATTTACACCAGCTATAAGAGAATAAAACCAAGCTTTGTGTAGAGCATATGAGCAAAACACCTGTCTGGTCAAACATCAGTAAGTGATGTAAGTGATTTATTAAGCAATGCCAGAAAGTTTGATATGTAAACCCCATGTATACATTTTTTAAAAAACCTGTGTTATACAGCAGGGTCTAACTCTTCTGCTTTATATGAACGCAGTCTGGAATTTTAAAGGCAGCCCAGTTTCCATGAAGATCCAGAAGAAGCGGGAAACCCAGTTTTTCTGGCCCCTTTAGGATCTCCAGACCTAATCCCAAATTAGACCACTGTAGCTGTGTGTCTGCACAGCTGTTTCAGTGAGTACTTAAATCAAATCCAAACCCCAGCCTATGAACTTCCGTCAGAATAGCACTTTGGGAGAAGTCAGGTTAGATATCGCAAGAAGTTAACCTCAGCACTGATTAGATTTGACCTGGAATTTCTTCCTTCATGTTTTCCAGCTGACCATGAAATCAGGGATTTTGATGATCTAGTCCCAGCTGGAATAACTGAGACTCATACAGCACCGTTCGCAGGTAAGATCATCATGGAGTCTGTTTACCTTCTAGCTGCTAATTGTGAGATATTGCTTCTGTGTGGAAAGCTGGAAATACAGCCAAATTACCAGCTTACGTTTCTGGAAATGTGGCCACATAATCCTTGATCCAGGCTACAGAATTTGATCTTTTCAGGGTTTGAACCCAGTCCTTCATACTCACAAATGCTATCAATTAAAATTATTGTCATACAAAGGCTAGGATTGGGAGATTGAACTTAATATGGCAACAACATTTTAATGTTGTACAGTCTTTAGCATAAATGTATGCAATACAATTTGTGGAGTAAATACATACAAGCTATAAAGGAAACATATGCAGGTACTATGCAAAACACAGACAAAAGTATTGGGTTTTCCCACTATTGCTAAAATATGTATTTGCACAGAAATACGAGAGGGAAGAAGTGCCCAGCACCCACAGGTCAAAAAACCAGAATTTCCTTAATCTCATTTTCACATGGAGACTCTTCCAGTTTGTAGCTTGCTTGTTGCTTTGGGGAAATTTACATTATTAAACAGAGGTATATAGGCTAAAAGACCCCCTTCTGTCGCTTCCTTATGAAGCTCTCTCTAGTAACTCCTGAACCACTGACTATTTCTGTGAATCTCCTCTACTACCTATCCGTGAATGGAAGCTCAGCAAACACCTGCAGAGACTGAATTACAAGAGTGGTCCATATGGCAGTGATAAATCGAGTTTCATTGGGAACAAATGAAACTGAGTAAGAGTTTTAGGTCAATAGGCAACGAAAGAAGATGAAATGGGAGGAAAAGCACAGGGTGATGCGTAGTACACCACTTCACCAATAACTTTGAAACTGTCCATGCAAATGCAAGTATGGAGAGTTTTGCCACTGGCTGAGAAGAAGCACAATCGACCTATCCAGGATGTTCAAATGAAGCTGTGCAAGGATGATTTTCTTTCCAAAAAGAGAAAACAAAACTAAGTGAAAGAGTTTGAAAAAGTCTAAATTCTGATTTGGAGCAAAATCTCTTGTACTTGCAAGGTGGGGATATGAATTTCCAGTAATACAGTTGTAAAGGTACTCAGCCAAATGACAGAGAATTTTTCTGGTGCCTACCAGAGCTGAGCCAAGCCCAGGATTTATGTCCCCAGCACCCAGAGCACCAGGTTTTCCCCTAAACAAGCCAAGTTTTTCCCATTGGAATTGGTCTAGGGTGCACATGTCCCCAACAGTCCCTGGAACAGGAAGGTGAACCAGGGTCTCTAACAGCCACTGGCTCACAGAGTCCACCTTCTCCCTGGGCAGTGGGATTGCCATGATTTGCACAATGGAAAAACTTTCAGACAGGAAAGAGGAAGCCAGTCCCCCAGCATAGCTGGTCACTGCAGGAGCCCATGTGGGAGCAGGACGCCGAAGTTCAAGCTCAAGCTGTGAAGGAAGCCTGGCAAGGATTTGAACCCACATTTCCTGTATCCAGGGCGGGTGTCCCATGCCTGTGCCTATTTTATCCTGGGTATAAGAACCTCCTTGACAGAGACAAATAAATAATGTGGGGAAATTAGCACTTTCCTGGGGAAAAGAAAGGGGAAAAAAGGAATATCTATATATCTATATCAAAGATGATGAATCAGCACTTCCCGAGCAAGAAAACCTCTCGTTGGAGCGGCCCCGCCAGCTCTCCTCCCGAGCAGCCTTGGGACGCGGCTGCCGCCGACCGGCGGCGCAGGAACAGCGCCGGGGCCGCTCCAGCGGGCACGCCGGGCACCGCGTCGCGCCAGCGCCGCTTCCGCGGACTCAGCGGTGCGGAGCAGACCGAGACCCCGGGCACTTGCGCGGGGGAGTGTGGTGGGTCGGACGGTCGCACCGGTCACAGTAGAAACGCCGTCCTGCCCGGTCATCGGCCTCGATGGCCGCCCCGGGGAGGGCTCGGGTTTTTCCTTCCCCACCCGGGATTTGCTCCCGCTCCCAGCCGGCCGCCAGCCCCGGCGATGCTGTGCGCCGTCCCCGCGAAAGCTGCTCTCGGATGCGCAACACTCACGGCCGCGCCCCGGGGCGCACCTGGGAGCCCCGTGCGGGACATGGGAGGCCGGGGAGCGGAAGGGCTGCGGGACCTCCGATCCGCCTCGCGGGGCAGTGCCACGGGTCGGCGGCCCTACGGTGCGATGGGCCCACGCGGGACCGGCCCTTGCCAGACCTCCACGCACCCCTGCTCCCTGGTGACCAGCAACGCGACGCTGGGACGCGCTCCCCACCACGGGCCTCCGACCCAGCAGGGCCGGCTCCTCGCTCAAAGTAAAATTAAAACTCTATTAAGAAAAGCAAATCTGCGCTGATCCATCCTAGCACACGCAGCATTGCGGGATGCAGACGCCGGAGAGCAGCTACATCCCGCTCTCCGGAGAGACCCACGCCGGGTACTCGCGCGGCCACCCCCGCAGGCAGCCCCAAGCGATGCTCCGCTGTCCTGTCCGAACGGGAGGCAACAAGACCGGGGTGGGTTGTTTTTTTTTTTTTTGAAGGAAACGGGCACGTTTTCCTCTTCACCGACAGAACTGAGAAAGGCTGACACTTAGAAACAAAGAGGAGACGAAAGAAGCCTGCCCTGCAGCCAATGCATGCTTTCTTTTCGTGATGCACCGGTTCGGACGCCTCCCGGAATGGCTGTACCCCGTGCCCGGGAGGGGCTTGCCACCCGCCGGCCCCACCACTTTTCTCGGAGGGGAAGCACCGCCGCTCCGCACTGCCGGCACCCCCGGAGCGTTGCTCCCGGGCCGCTCTCGGGGCACACCGCCGGGGCTCCGGAGGCTAACGACCGCTCGGGATGCGGCACTTGGCGACTCTGAAAAGTGGGGATCTCTTCCCCCGGCCCTACCCAGGGGAGAGGGGCGGAGGGGAGGCAGGTGTCCGCCGGCTCCAGCCGACAAGCGGGATGCGAGGGGGCCGGTCAGGGACGCGGGAGGCGCCGCCGAGGAGGCACGTCGCGGAGAGCTCGGCGCAGAGCTGGGGCTGGATGGGTCAGCGGGTCCCGGCAGACTCTTACCTGCGAGCAGGAGGGCGGCTCCCAGCAGCACGGTCCCTGAGAGCAGCTGGCGGGGCATGGTCCTGCCCGCAGGAGAGCAGGGCTCTTCCACTGCCGACGGCAGCGAGGGGGAGGCAGAGGCGCCCGCTGAGTTCCGACGGGCTCTCCTCGGTCCCGCGATCCTCCCGCGGTGGCGGAGATAACGGCACAGCGCGGCCAGGGACCCGCATTCAGCAGCCCCGGAGCCCTCTCCGTCCGTCCCGGCCCGCGGAAAGGGAGTGTCCGCTGAGAGCCGCCCTGCCAGCTTCACCTCCCGCGGACATCAATTACTAGCCAGCACCAGCGCTGCTGATTTATAACTTCTCCACCCCTCACTGTGCACCCCTCCGCCCCCCCGGCTCACATCCTCCGCCGGGAGCACGCCCTCCCCGGGACGCGTCCCCCGCCCGCCCGCGGGCACAGGGTTGCTCCCCCGCAGGTCTCCTGGCCCCGGGCGGCTCCGTCCCCCGCGGAACCCGGCCGTGCCCTCGCGCCAGAGCCCGGTGCCGGGGAGTTTCCAGCCGCCGGGGCGGCAGCGCTGCCGGGGCGGGGAGAGGGACTCGCCGTCCGCACGCTGCCGGGCTTCTCCGGGGAAGGCGCGCACCGGACTTGGGATGCCAGGACCAAACGCTGAGCTCTGGGGGTCTCCGTGCCGCAGTCTCTCTCCTGCTTCGCAAGAGGAACCCGGCAGCGCCCGCGCCCCGTCGCCGGCTCCTGGGCCGGTGGCCACGTCAGGCCAGTGCCTCACAGCCTTTCCCTGGCTACCGGGCACGATGCTCCGAGCGCTCCAAAACGCTGCCCCTGTCCCTGCCTCTGGGACCCGGGGCTCCTCTCCCTGCCTTCCCTGGGGAGCGGGAGCGGCGGGGCAGCCTGCCTTGTGCGGGTCCTGACTCGGACCGGCACGGGTGCTCCCAGAAGCACTAAGCGCTCAGAGCAAGGAAGCCAGGAAGGGGCAGCACTGGCTATGGATGTATGCCCCACTAGTCTGCCCTGCCAGCTCTGCTGCCGGCTTTCACTGACCCTGTGACATCTAGGACTATCCTAGAAATCTATTTCTTCTCCCTATCCACTTACCTCATGTTTTCCATACGTGTTTCATTTTGTGAAAAACCTGACGAGAGCCCGTGACAACAAAACTCAAGCCCCATGTTTCCCTGTATAGCCAGAGAAAGGCTATTGGATGAGTTAGGTCTTCAGCTTGACCCAGTGTGGCCATGATATTTTTATGCTATGAAATAAAGTTATAAGATTGTCTGCACGGGGCAGGTAAATGTGATCACCCCCGTTTTACACAGAAGGAAATAGAGGCACATAGAGAGGTTAGGCGGCTAGTCCAAGGTCAAAGGAATTGGTATCAAGAGCCAGAAATAGAACTCAGAACTTCTGTGTCCTACCAGACCAAAGATGAAAAGTTGGTGTAGTTTTTAACTTGAGAACTGTCTAACTTTCAAGTTTAAAGTCTGTGAGAATATTTCCTGCACACTTCTGTCCAACTCCTATTCGTAAGTGACACCCTAAGCTAAGAATTTAAGTCTTCATTTTCCAGTCTTCCTGCCCCCAACAGAGACCTTGAAAATAAAACAGTTATGGATACCTTCCCCCTCATCTGCTCACACCATGGGGGGAAGAACCCAGAGGATTCTTTCCCGAAGAAGATGACTCATAAGAAATCACCTCCTCCAGTAGAGAGGACAGCAGCTGGGAAAACAGTCGGCCAGTGAGGACAGACCAACCAGAACTAGGACACTGGGCATCTTGACAGCTCAGACCCCCTAGGAGCAAGGGCTCCCTGTGGAAGGAGCTAAGGGAACTGTATGTCCCTGCCTTTGACATACCCAGTGCTGAGTACGTGCTGAGTCTGACATGATGCAGGTCCCATCACAAGCTCAGCTGCCGTACCATACCCGTTCCTCCCCATCCTCTTCACACCTCCTACATCACAGCTGTATTCAGTCAAGGCCCTCTGAAGACCACAGCACTTGGGCAAGACATACGTCCTTCCTTCTCCAATGGATGTCATCAGCTCCTGATCCACTCAAGGAGCTGAAGACCAGGGAGATCTGCTCCTAACCTCTCATCACTCTTTATATGCTAAAGCCAGGGAGAGAGGTGGAGCCTGCAGGGAGACTGAAAAGGCCCCAGTAGTGAGATATGGGGAAGAAAGAGACAGCAGATATTCCCATAAAGCAGAGTGGAGGTACAGTGTGAAGCATGCACCTGGAACTGGATGAAAGGCATCTCTAAGCACACAGGCTGAAGCATCTGGACAGTGCATATGTGGAGGGGAGGGCTGTATGGAACCTCTTTGATCTTATCTTTTGTGTACTACCATGTAACTGGCAACACCTAGTAGGGTGAGAACTTACTTTGAAGAGTGGTTTAGGTACTATGGCTGAACAAACAGTAAGGAGCTGGTCATAGACCTGTTCCGGGCAAATTTCCATCCTGCAGGCAATACGATCTCTTCATACCAGAATCGTGGTCCTTGGAATGCCCTTGGAATAAAGGATACATAACTGTTGTTATGTACCCTTCAGCTCTGAAATGTGGGAAATTTCTTTTTTCTAGCACTTGTTAAAAAGACTATTACTAAATACTACAAAGGAAATCAGTCAAATTTAGCAGCTGAGAGTAAGGCCTCTTTGAAATACATCAGGCAAACACCCTTGCTGCAAGGCTGATCATCTGCTCAATCTCCAGCACTACAGAAGACAGAGGAGAAACAGCCTTCACAGTAGATGACATCTGTTTTCAGTGTTCACTTGCAGCCCAGCAGTACCTTGTATTGTTGAATTTTACCCTGCTCTGGAGGAAAATGGCTTCTACCAAGTCTTTTCCTTGAACAATCCATACATCTGACATTAAGATCACTGAGTTGTCAGGCAGCAAAAGCACCAACTCTCCAATATGCATCTCTTACCCCTCCCTGGACCACAAGACTCATTGGAACAACATAGAAAATGAGCAATAGGAAATTCGATCGAAAATTCAACATTCAGCTCCTGCGTGCACTTTGAGCAGTAGAATACCATGCTGCAAAGAAACATAGGCACCACCCTGAGCATATAGAACCTTTCATAGCTGAATACTTAACCAGGGCATTGCTTCTTGTCTGCTCTCTGCCAGTCTTTATGACTTTTGCATGTCTGGCTTCAAAAGTTAAGTGGGATGAAGACTCCTCTCAACCTGGATGTGACTTAGTCAGGTTGCTAGGACACATCTTGAGGTTGTGGATTCTACTCCCAGTTGGAATTAGGACACTTGGAATATCGTGAGTTGAGGCTTTAGCCAAGTCTCCTGGGAGGAATCGTTTGGACAGCTCCTACAGACCTGGCAAAAATAAAGAGTCTAGAAAATCCCACTTACACCAGCAGATGATAACCTTTCAACCTGACCTGACTCTTTCCAGTCATGGAAGCAATTTTTTTATTTGCACCGGTGATCAAAATAGCTCCTTGAGGCACTGGTTCCAATGTTCAGAGCATTACACAAAGGGCTACCACCAGCACCTGCACAGCAAGTGCCTGCCCGTAGAATAAGGCTGCATGGGCCAGAGCTACAGCTGAGGGACCTCATGATATGTATTGATCCCTGTGCTCACAGCAGAGAGGTAGACACATCACAGGAACAGACTAGACTGCCTTTGAGATAGTCCCAGGCTCCAGCGGTTGGGAGAGTAAGAAAGATGTCAAAGCCCAGAAGACTGGATCTCCCTCTGCAGGTTTTCTGCGGAATTTGCATCTGCCAACTGACTGCTTTTAAGAAGACTGGGTGCTCGCAGGATGGAAAACTTAGGCAAAGTGGTATTTCAGTTGATCACCCAAAACCACTACAATTTTTTCTGAGCCAATGGGAAAGGGTCCAATGCTCCCTGTCCACCAGCAGAAGCCTCTTCCACCCCCAGAGTCCCTTGTCCCTTGCCAGTTGCACTGGCACAACTATTTCTGGGGCTCACAACTGTTTCTGGGACTCAGTGTAAAACAGTTTGGTGAAAGAATCCAGGATGTAACTTGCTTGCTTTCTATGCAGCTTCACTTATAACCTGGGTCATTTCACTGACAGAGCTTTCAGCACACCTGCACAATGGGAGACCCAGGGAACTGTGACAACTGGAAGAATATTGGAGCTTTTTATACTGCTCTATCTACTGAGGAGACTGCAACATGGAGCAAGATCCTAGATGAGATGGACTGGGTCTACTGTCTTCTTGGGTCTACCCAAGGCCTTCTTCTGACTCTCTTTTCTTCTCTCTTGTCAATGAGGTGCTCTGGTCCCACCTCCCTATGGCAGGAACAGAGTTTAAGTAGCACATCATCAAGTAAATCCCATTTACCATCATCATCATAATTTTGGCTCCTGCTATTTGGATTTGCCCACTACGTTGAAAGCTGCATGTAAAACAAAGTCATGTTCCTTAGCTTTCTCCAGGACTGTGAGAAGAAAAAGCTGAGACCTTTTCTCTGTACTATGGTGTTTACTGGGACAGCTACTTATACCTGCCCACCAGGCGCATCCGTAAGTAAGTATATGCAGAGACATGAACTACAGCTGTGGTCGTGGTTTCCCTCAGCAAGGCTGAGCATTACCTTACATTGCATAGACTCTTGGCTCTGTACCCAGTTGGTGTGTGTGGCAATGATAGCAAAAAGCTGCAGCAAAGAATTAGACCTTGCTGGTCAACCTCACAGGACTGCTGTTCATCCTTCCCTGAAGGGTATGACAGCTCAGAGCAGTGATTGTGTCAAGTCTTCATCCAAATTTGTCACCTGCAGGAAAGCTGGGTCTACTTTTGAGGGCAGGCAAAGCAGAAAGCTGTCTAATCATAGCAAGAAAATAGAGGCAACAGGAGTACATAATTTGCCACTGCTCGTTTTTTATTATTAGTCAAATGGCATGAGCAATGAATCAGATTAACTGCTCTTTTATTGGGAAATTAGGAAACTAATGAGTAAGAGCTCCTGCAATACTCAAGCCCAGAAAGTATTCCCCTTCCAAGACTTTCCGTGGCTGAGCTGAGGAGCTTAAGTGGTGGAATACAAGGTCAGCACCTTCGGTGGCAGTAGCTGTTGTGGAGAAAGCTAGAGGTGAGGGTCTGCCCCTCCTGTCCCTTGGGAGCTGCTTTTAAACTGGGGCTGTACTGTTGGTTCATGCTTATGCTACACCACAGTTCACAGCAGCTATATCTGCACCTGGTCTTGTACCACCACTGTGGCCTTCCTGGGGGATCTCCAGGCAGTGTCTGACCCTGACCACTGTCTCTGGACCTGATTCTGACTCAGACTTGCTGTTCTGCATTCCGGCTCCTTGCTGGTGCGGCAACTGCTTCCACCTGCCTTCTTAGTGCTCTTGGCTCACTTGGGAATCAGCCAGCTCTTGCTGGTCCCTGGCATATCCAACATGATTTTGGCTCTGCCCGCATATTCTCTTCCTGTCAGGACCATAGAGCAGAACACCAGTGATCTTACCCCCTCAATAAAAGCAAACTATTACCTTGTAAAATACTACACAACTGATTTTATATGTGGAGGTAGCAATATTCCACTGAATGGGAAACAAAAAAGAATGGAACAAGATTTTTTTGTCTCTGAAAAACACAAGTACAATAGAAAAAATGCTGGTAAGCGTTTCCACTATGTGCTGGACCCCGCTCGCATGCACACACACCTGCATCAATATGGGAATGACCTACTTTTGGCATAGTTGGGTTAGTGTGGTGGTGACGCAGCGCTCTCAGCTTCATCTCCTAGGCATCTGAAATCCAGTCCCCAGCCATCACTTCATTCCTTTATCTGGGAAGATATATATATATGCCTTTCCTGGAGCCATCAGTACATGAATGTACCAGGATAAGTCTTTAGAAAAAGGCAAGACCACATGAAAGGATCAATTGCATCTCCTCTCTGTGGAATCAGTCCAAGGTCACTGTATTTCAGTGGGAAAGACAACCAGAAGGTCAGCAAAAGAACCACAAAACCAAACGAAAACATGTCAAAAAGGGAAAACTACCCCAAAAAATATTGGGCCATGAAAAGAAAACTCGCCTTACCATGAAGAGCTCTTTTCCTCTTACTGCCCCAAACACCAACCCCTAGAGACTTAGTGTTTCCCTCACCATAATACAAACCAGGCCTCCACGCCGAAAGCCCACACAGCTGCTGCTCACAGAGAAGCCGGTGACTCAGTGATGTGCACGAATGCCTATGTCTTGATTATTTTGGAACAAATCAAAACCAAAATGTGAACAAACAGTTATCTGACCACAGAAACGATGTTCACAGGAGTATCTCGGGAGCTGTACTGGGAAATGTGGGATACGTACAGCATTGTCAAGGTTCTCCAGCTCCAGAGTAATGCGTATGGTTACAGCACGTGTGCCCCAGATAGTAGGGCTGGTGTACTCCTCGCCCCATGAGCTTGTTCACTACATGACTGCAAGCAGAGCAATTTCGGGAGAGAGGATTCAGGGTGCAAGTTTCGAGCTCTGGTCCCAGGGAGGTCCAACTGAGCTAATTCAGTGATGCAAGTCCACCAAACAGGTGGAAAGAAAGATGGCTTACTGCAATGTTTGCCCAGAACCTCATCAGAGCTATCTCCAGCTGCAATGTTTGCTCAGAACCATGTCAGACCTTCCTCTGAAATGCATTAGAATTGTCTTTTCTCTCATTCTCCAGCCATGATTCAGATTTTCGAGGTAACAGTTTTAAGATAGATCTTTTCCACAACACATTTCCTTGAAAATAAGTAAAAAAGTGAAGCATTTTAAAATGTTTAAAAAATACCAATGGTAAAAAAAAAAAAGAAAAAAGAAAGAAACTGGCTAACAGGAATAGTTAAAAGATTTTTGCACTCTCAGTTCCATGAGATACTCGTGGTGATGTTTGCAATTACTTTGGTGATACAACAGTATCATTTCCACACTATGAAATTAGTATCTTTGCTTCCTTCAGTGCAGGAAAACCATAACTGGCAGATCAGCACAACGTGGGGGCAGGAGTGTTGGCTGCTGACTCTTCAAGCCTCAGAGCTGCCCATGTGGCGCTTTGAAACCCCGTCTGGGAATGCTCTCTTGTCACCAGGTCTGGCAGACAGGATCCAGCACAGGTCTATGAGGGAGGATGATGTGTGCATAAACTAATCTTATGAGTACGAGGAGCTGCTGATATAGTTTCTGTGTGTCCTTACCTTGCAAAGTTACCAACTCATCTCCTGAAGCTGAGGTTTAAGTCGTTATTGGCAAAGGGGGAAAGACAAGAAGAGCATACCAGAAAATTTTGGTGACAGGACTTAAGATCCTCAGCGTTTGCACTGACTTCTCCTCAGTTTCAGCAATTGGCAGACAGATGGAGAAGCCAGGACTGGGCTGCATCACTGAATCCAAACCCACCCTTGCCTGAACACCACCAGGCTGTGAAGAACATAACATCATCTGAAGAACAATTGTGGGATGTGTATTATACTTTATACACACACAGTCTTTGTTGAGGTAAAACTTGTCCCAAAGGTCTATGTCTTTACAGGACTAAGCATGTCTGTTTTTAACCCTGTAATACAAGGATTGAGCATATCTTGGTGAAAGTTGGATTAGAAAGACATTTCAATGTTTCGTTAACAAGTATGGGGCCTTTCTGGGACAAACATTGCTCAAGGGCTAATGCCATTAGGAGAAACTGGTTAAAAGTTATTTCATGGAGCCAGACTTTAGTGGTAGCGTGAGCTGTGAAAGGGCAGAGAGCTTAGTTTGGGGTTTTTTAATTCTTCCAAATAGCAACAGACCTGGGGTTCCCTTCCACCTTTTTTTTTTTTTTTTTCCCCCCAAAGGAGGAGATAAGCGGGCTGCATTCCCATGCAAAGAACTTGGAGACGCCGTGACTGTCTGTGCCACCATCAGCCCGAGGAGGGGCGGAGGGAGACCGGGACAAACCCACGGCAAGAGCGCGAGGGCGCAGCGAGGGCGCAGCGAGGGCGCAGCGAGGGCGCAGCGAGGGCGCAGCGAGGGCGCAGCGAGGGCGCAGCGAGGGCGCAGCGAGGGCGCAGCGAGGGCGCAGCGAGGGCCCTGAACCCGGGGGCTCCACGAGGCAGGAGAGGCGGCCGCCGGGCGCAGGCGGGCCGGCGCCGGCCTGGGCGGGCGGGGCGGAGCGGGGCGGGGCGCGCTCCGTCCGCGGCGGCGGTTCTGCCCGCGGGCAGCCGAGCCGCATTCGGGTCTTCCCCCGCGCCGGGGAGGATGCGGAGAGAAGGCTGTTGCCGCTTCCCTTCCCGAGAGCCAGCGAGCCGAATTTCCCGGGGTGTGTACGGTCAGCAATAAAAAGAGAAACGCACGATCCAAGTTAATTTTCCACCCCCGAAAGGAAATGCTGCTTCCTGTATTATGCAAGGCTGGTGCCAACAGCACTGACACAGGAGACTATTGTCCTTTTCACAAAGCCGTGGTGGGGAAGGACGCCTGAGAAAATAGTCCTTTTGCAACAGCAAGGAGCTTTTGATCTTTCGGGGGGGGAGTGGGTGGGGGTGGAAGAGCGAGGGAAAGCGGGTGTGCGCGGGGAGCTGGGAGGGCTGCGCCGGGCGGAGCGGGGAGCGCGGCGCGGGCGGCCCCAGCCGGTACCGGGGTTTCCCTCCCCATGCCTCCAGCCCCGCTCAGGAGGCCAGGATGCGCCAAAGTGCCTGCGAATGTCTTTCCTTTTCCATAAAAAGCGATCACACGGCTTCAGCCCTGCTTCCGATGTGTGCGAGCCGGAACAAAGACACCAGGGATTAGGAGCCTCTTCCTGCCCCCACACAACCCCTCACCCCCCGGTTTCATGCAGATGACTTACAAAGCCTCGGTCACCGGGAAGGAGCTAATGTCTCCCCCGCCGGTGCTGGGGCTGCCCTGGCTCCCCCGCCGCCGGGCCGGGCCTCAGGGGCACGGCTGCGAGGCGGTCCCGGCCGTCCCAGGTGGGAGCCGGGCGGTGCCGGCGCCGCCCCTTACAGGCGCCCGGCAGCTGAGCCCAGGCTCCCCGGGGTCCCTCCTCGCACCGGCCAGGGCACAGGGTACACGGTGCTCGGGCCAGCTGAAAGCCCCAGCAGTTTCTTATCAGGAAACGAGAATATCTGAAGAAGAGCTGTCGTGTTTCCAAAAGCAGTTTGGGAGACATGCTTTCCTGTCAGAGGCTTTAAAAATATCATGGCTTTATTTCCCTTAAGTAAGTAATAAAGGCTGAGAACACTTCATTCTTATAGAAGGATCATGTCAGCCCAAAAGACGGTATTTGGATCCTTGGATATATGGGTTCATTCAATGTTGCTGGTGCTACACCTTGTTAAATAAATGTTAAGTTACTCTTTCCTTAAAAGAGCTTTTAAAAGAACAATTCTCATTCTTAAAATAGTTCTTATAAACTTTCTTATTAGTTCTTATGAAAGGCGAGTTCCTGCCTTTCTGAAAAGGGATACAAAACCCATTTCCAAGGGAAGTCTATGCCCAGCAAGAGCAGCAGGGTCAGGCTCTTGCTTTGACTGTTTTTTGGCAGCTGTCCGTCTGCAGGATGGAATCACTTTGGTGCAATAATGACTGACAGTGGCTCATTATGAGAAAATGCAAATCGTTTTCGTTAAATGTGCCTGCCTGCCATCAAAAAGAAAACCTAATGTTCCTCTTCACACATGTAGATAGGCTAATTTAAAGGCATTTTAGGGAAAGAGGATATGGAGAACCTTCAAGAATGATTATGAATCTTTTCTCTATAAAAATAGAACAGGATTTCCCATGTCCAAGAGCAGGGTTCTTTTAAAAAATCCTAAATCTTGCTCCATTTTTGTGTCTCCTTTGCTGTGAAAACAAAACAGAACAAAAATACCAAAGTAAAGCAGATTGTACCGGCTTCCAGTAGCTCGCAAAGTGCTCACTGCTGACTACAGCTGTTTGTGAGTGACGGTGAATATCACCGATGGCTTTCCAACTCTACAGCTGTATCTACACACCCTTGCCTCCCTCCACAGAGAGGCAGGTTTGGCTCTGCAATTTTTAACACTGTGACCAACTCCAGTCCACTCCTTAACTCCCAACTAACCTCAGATACAGTAATTTCTAATGCCATCAGCATGACAGCTCTTCAGGCTCTTTCCAGGCTTTCTATGGAGGCCAGGCATACTGCAGGCAGGAAAAGCTGTGCTCTTTCTGCCTGTGGTACTGCCTGCCCTTCCCCCAGCCCTTAGATGTGGGCAATTCAAGTTTATCTCCCACAGACTCTGCCACAGACTTCTGTTATCTGGAATAAGCCCCACAGGCACAAATTCTTAAAGGCATTGAAGTGCCTAACTCTCATCAGAATGAGGGATGTATTTGTCTAAATACCGCTGATAATCTACAAAGTTGCTCACGATTTGTGTAACAGAGGTCACGTAAGTACCTACAGTCTGACACAGGGAAAAGCCCTAAGCAAAGTTTCCTTGGTTATTACTGCTGCTGTGGCTACTGCTGTTACTCAACATCCATGCTAGGGTGTACTCACAAATCTAAGTCAGGAGTGGGGAGTCCACTGGGAGAAGGAGCACAAGGAGAAAATGTTCTGCTATAGGAGATTTCCCAGCTGAAGAGTACCCTTAGAAACGGCAAGTACGTCTGACATAGAAGTGGTAACCACGGGAAGATTGTCATGAGCTGTCCAAGCACAAGCCTGCATTCAGCACACCAGCCACCTTCTGCTTTCAAGGGTTTTTCAGGGCTGACAGCAGAAGTAAACTTGTAGTGTTACAAGTCCGTTTCTCCTGCCTCTCTGATGACAGCTGGTCACTGAGTATCAGATGATGCCTCCTAGAACATCTGTTACCAAGACATAGAAAAACAAGTTAACCCGGCTTCTTGGGCCTCTGTTGGGAATGGGTTGGAAATGAGAGGGATCCCTTTCTTGCACCCACCTCCGTCTGTGTGTCCGACCTCCTCATGGCAAAATACAAAGCATGGTTGTCAATTCAGAACCTTGGGAAACTGCTAGTTATCTGCTTTACACTGGATTCAGCCAGTAATGAAGTTAAGGTGTCCATCATTTTGGTGAGATGGATGAGGCTTATGAATAGAGGAAATAGGCACAGCCCTAAGGGATAGGATATACACCAAATGAGCACCTAAAAATAAACTCTGTTTTTCCTGTTCTATGAAAGCTATTGTTGAAGTTGCCACAGAAATAATTCATATTTGTGAAACAAAAAATCACCCCAAATATAATCTCTCCCCTACGTGTAATTTCTGAGAACAGTATATACTTTGTAAAAATGTTAGTTTTGAACTAATCGTTGCATTTATTTGGGGGCAAATTTGTAACTGTTCATCATTAATATGACAAAGAAAAGAAAAGAAAGAAAAAAGAAAAGAAAAAGGAAAAGAAAAAAGAAAAGAAGAGAAGAGAAGAGAAGAGAAGAGAAGAGAAGAGAAGAGAAGAGAAGAGAAGAGAAGAGAAGAGAAGAGAAGAGAAGAGAAGAGAAGAGAAGAGAAGAGAAGAGAAGAGAAGAGAAGAGAAGAGAAGAGAAGAGAAGATCACTTAAAGCTGAAATGATGTGTCTGATTTCACACAGCACAAGCAATGGAGTCAGAAAATTAATTCTCTCAGTCAAGTCATCAAAACCAGTCCTTCTGCAAACAGACGCATTGGTCAATCCCTTTTAGCATGTATCAGGCTCCAGTGTCAGAAATGTAGTGCTGTGACCACAGGAACTACGGAAAACTGTTTTCCTATGTACCTTGAGGTTTCAGTACTTGAGAAAGTGTGAGCTCTGCTCAATGCCTTTCCCATGGGTAAGCATTCATAAGGCATTTAAATGCCCTAGTGAGCCCATGGACATGCTGGTGACTAATAAGGCGCCAGTTCACACTAAAGCCTTTCCCTCAGCTGGTTCTTGTATGGACTGTCTCTACCTAGCTCCTTTTTCCAGGAAAACTGTAAGAATATAATTACCTTTAAAACCTATTTGTTTACATCAGCTTTAATTAAAACTGGCCAACAGATTACAAAAGGAGGAGGAACTTTCTGGCAAGGTAGAAACCATGTAGGTACACACAGGTTGGTCATACGATTCTCATTTCTTTTGAAAACAATGCTAATTGTTAGATTATTTTGCTTTTCCAGTTCTTTCTAAAGAAAAGCTGCAGCAGAACCTTATTCCCCTACTTTAGAGAATTTATTCCAACATCCAGCCTAAGTGAATTCCTGCCTAGTTTACATTTTTCTGGTATTATGCTGACTTTGTCTTTCAAGCTTAAATATCATCTATTTACAGGTATTTATTCCTTGATAAATCCTTATGTCAGACACAGAATCAACCTTATTTTTGCTATAATTGCCTCCTCTCACAGGACAGGAATGCTATAGTAGGCATTCCCTACACCCTTCCCAGTTTTAACTCATTTTTCTTGAACATGCAAAAGCCACATGACTTTTCATGGCAGTGTAAACACTGGCAGGTCGTGACCATTTTGAGATACTGAATATATCCTTTTTTTCTTTTTCCTGTCATTGCCAATGCATGATTGACAAACTTACAGCAGACATTTTAGAGGAATTTACTCAGAACAGAACTCAATGAACCGTTCTGCTTCCTGGTCTCATGAAGTTGTGAGCATAGCTTGACTCACAGATTTTGGTAAGTTATTTTAAGCATCATGTACAAAAATATTCCATTTTGAAAGTTGATTTTATTGGGGATTTTCTGGTCTTATACATATGTACACAGAATTTTGTAATGTGAGACTTGCAACTATAGGGAACAAAAACTAGTTCTGGTTCACTTTGCCAAGGAAAGAGATGAGCGCTGTCTGCAGGGAAGAAGAACACAATATTGCAATACAGACCAAAACAAAACACACTGCTATTCCAGGACATAAACCTCAGAAAATGTGGCTGGAAGAGTTTTCAACCACAAAAATTGCATACTGTTTCAGAAGACAGCTGCACGACTGAAACAAAAAGCAAGGTGCTTGCAAAAATCCAGTCCATTCAAATACAAATGTGTGGATCTGAAAGCGAATGCTTAGTTTTGTGCTTCACAGGAAATGTACCTGTTTGCATTTCTGTCTCTCCTCCCAGTAAGGATCCTGAAGCTCTTTCAAAAAACCACAGTGCTCAGGGGTACGTTATTAACTGCTGTGGGCTAAACGAAATTCTGGGATTTGAGATAGGAACATATGACTTCTTGCTTAGTTGTCCCTAGCAACATCCAGTTGTCTGAGCAGAAGAGAGAGAGAGATTTTAAGTAAGTTTTCCATTTCTTCTTAGAAAAAAAATATCGTGACAAAGGATTGGTTCATCTGCCTGCTATTAAACATCAAATCACCTAATCAGTTGATTTTTGTGGGACATTTTTTTAAATCTTTCCTGCTTCTACAGCATTCGTTTCTCTCATGTCCTTTGATTCTGGTGCTAGTCTTATTTATACGAAACATTTTGGAAATGAGAAACACCCTCCTTTCCGAACCAGTCCACTTCTCAGTGACCACATGCTACTGAGGGCATGAATAAAGTCTTCACCAGCCCTGTCTGCCCAAGATAGAGTACTCCTTAATGACCTGTGATGTGAAATATTTCTCCCTTGAGCCCTGCTGAGGAGAGGAATCTTTTGGTCAGACACTTCTTCATATTTCTTCAGCAACCTCACCATTTTGGCCCCCACACAGGGTTCAATTTGGTTGCCAAAGATAGGTATCTAATCCCACCTATAATAACCTGGGGCATGTGAGATGTCCACACAGGGATGACATGGGTCCAGCATGCCCAGCTCTCTCAGGAGTCCAGGCGGGATTCCCTGGGGTCTGTACGATGACTGGATGCCAATATTTTGACAACCAAAATATCCCTCAGGCTTTCTTCTTAACATGTCTCAGGAATGTTCATCTTCTCTTCTAGCTAAGGCACTGCTGAATTCTTCTGAAATGTGTTGGAGTCTAATACCCCTTAATACCTGGTATTTTCTAAGGAATTTACTTTCAAAGGCATTTAGGCCTAGATTTAGACTGTGTCCTTGTAATTGATGTTTTTTACTGTCTGCACACCTTTGAAAGCCGAGAGTGAGCCAATAGGAAACACAAGCCACAGGGACCAAAGTGGGCACACAACCACAAGCACACCAGTGAATGCAGACAGACCTCAACTCATACTGGTAGTATTGTTAACCTTTGAACTGGAAATACTGAGGAGTTGGATGAGTTGGGCTGACTGAATAAAGCCAGCCTGGATCTGGACACAGTACAGTCATGTTTGGTCGCAGCTATTTCTGAGCTAAGACACCCTACCACAAACCACTCCATGGACTGGGCCCCGTATCCACAAGCAGGATCTACCTTCCAGGCTCTTTTGCTTTGTGGAGACATATTTTTAATTTTTTTTCTGTATTTCCTCCAAAGCAAAGGTGGAACAGTGATTAAGTTGGAAGGCCTTTAGTTGCCTAATTTAGGTTACCAAGTCTGGTGAAAGCACTTGAAGATGATGAATGCAGTTGCTTCATTGTCAACTAGAAACATATTTCCTGGAAGGCATGAAAACTGAAACTCTTCCTGAACCTTTTTCCTTTCTGACAGAATGAGTTTAAAAACTCATTGGGTATTGGTTATCCCATAGTTTTTGCAGTGCTGAAAACCTTTTTGTGTCAGTTTATTATGCTATGTTGTGAGCACAATCAAGATTTTTCTAGCAATGCCCATACTGGACCCATCTATGCTTTTTCTCTCGGTGAAGTCAGCAACAATTCAAAACAAAAGTGGTAAGTAATTTATATTGATTTCTACTCTTGCTGAAATCTAATTTGGATGCAACTTCTACTTCCTTACATAAAATGTTACATAAACCCTTGATCAATAAACCCTTGTTACACTGACATACCATAACACCTAAGACGTTTTGCGATGGTGGTTGACAGTATAAACTGAACGAGGAACATCTTCTGTTTCTTTTTTCCATTTAACGCTTCAGGGCTTGTCAGTCTTTTGTTAATGCAAAGAATATCCAGCCTTTTAGATAGAAAGAAAATCTACAGACAGTCACTAGTAGGGTTGTTACAGAGCTTTTTGCTTAATTCAGTGAAAAGTTGGTTAAACTGCTTTTATGTTATTTTCCCCTGATTCTTTTGGCTTGCCTAATTGAGTGGAGAATGTGTGTGTGTTTGCTCTTCTGGCTGAGATACTGAAATTAAAATTATTCTGTGGCTTACTGTTTCCAGGATCAAAATTAACCCAGAGGTGGCAGCTTGAGAAATTGTGGTTGAAGAACTGATTTTCCTTTTTGAAATTCAGACTGCGCTTCCCTTATTTGTCAGTAGTTATTTCCTTTATTCTGCTTTGGATAATATTGTAGAATGCTTGTCCGCCTCTGAACAGGTTGTAGCACACACTCGGATGCCACAGTCACTTTGGTCACCTTTCTTTGTCATTGTGTTTACCACTTCCTTTTATTTCAGAGAACAGAGACTTAATGATTATTTCCTCAACACCACCTTCAGGACCTTTAAGTGTTTCCCCATAAGTTAATCCTCACCTGCACCTTTCTAGATTTTTGGGGGGTTGGGGGGGTTGGTTTGGCATCTTTCACATGTATTGTGCTGGGAAATGTGACAGTGTCTAGTACAGTGCTTAATTTTCAGTTGGGACTCTTCAAGAGTGTTTTGCCTGTAGTTTCTTTTTTAACCATTTCTAAGGACTCGTGTTGTTTGGTGTGAATTTGCAAGTCAGAAAGGTGCAGATCTGAAAGACCATTTCATTTTTTACTCCTTCACAAGTGCCCACATATTTCCATATATTTTCCATATATTTCTTCTCTCTTCTTGTTAGTGCTTTGGTTTTTATTACAGACTGTTTCTTTATCTAGGAGGTGTATTGCTTCCTTTTATTTGTTCTCCTTCTTTCACACTGTTGTTATTTATCTAGACTTAAGTTACATTTGCTGCGAAATCAAGCGTAGTTATTGAAGGTTCAAAGCTACTAGCGTCAGCTGAATGGGACCTGCCATCCTCTCATTATTTTTTTGAAGGAAATAGAAGAACAAGAACATTAAATTACTTGTCCATACAATTAAAAGAAAAATATATCTGTCATATAACAGAAAAGAGAGCCCTGGCTGAAGTATCATAACCACTCATTTATCTCTTATTCAATCTCTCTTTCAAGTTCCTGCAACTACAGAAGAAAAATGTCCAGGTCATAAATCACTTCACCCTTTTAAATGTTAATGTTTTAAATATTTAAGCTTTTTAAAATGTTTTTAATAGCTTTATAGAGTAGTTCCTCAAAGCTATGCCACAATCCAGAACATAGCAATACATCATTTTATGCTTTCTACTAGGTGGTTCCAGCTACTAATTAAAAAAACCCCATGAAGTATCTTGACAGACAGCAGTGGCCCTGGGCACAAAGACATAAAACCAATAGTAACATGATTGCTATAGAAATGGAACTTATCATTAACTAATTACAGGGAAAGAAAGATAAGACTAGCACCAGAATCAAAGGACATGAGATAAACTAATGCTGTAGAAGCAGGAAAGATTTAAAAAATTGTCCCACAAAAATCAACTGATTAGGTGATTTGATGTTTAATAGCAGGCAGATGAACCAATCCTTTTTTTCTAAGAAGAAATGGAAAACTTACTTAAAATCTCTCTCTCTCTTCTGCTCAGACAACTGGATGTTGCTAGGGACAACTAAGCAAGAAGTCATATGTTCCTATTTCAAATCCCAGAATTTCATTTAGCCCACAGCAGTTAATAACGTACCCCTGAGCACTGTGAGCAGAACTTGCAGAACATGTATTACTAATAAAGGACATCAAATTTCAAAAAATTATCAAAATATATACAAACATGTTTGTTTATTTAAATATCTGTTTACCTGCAATCATTTATCTTATGAAGAAGAATAAGGCAGCGGTGGCCAAGAACAAAAGCTATTTACCCCTTTACAGCCAAGAAAGGCGGGAGACATCCACAGACCCATGCTGCTGTTGAATCACCTTCCCCAACCTAGCCTGACTTTCTTATTTGACATGGTTTTATTCAACTGGCCAGAATTAAAGCTGTTCTTGAAAGACAAAGCACAACTCCTGTGCCTTATCAGTAAACCAAGTTATTGCAACCTTGTAACTAAAACAAGTTACTGCAACCCCGAATTTCAGTAAATACAGAAATTGATAACAATTATGAACTCACTCAACCATCCTATTCTGCTGGCAGCATATCTTAACTGAAAGGCACATATCATATGCTCTTATCACCTAACAGACTGACATTTGTCTTAGTTTGTTGGGCTTTTTCCTTTATCCACAGTATCTCACCACCCCTTACTCCCTTTGCAATGAATCAAAGGTTGACTAAAGTACTGGATCACTGGTGGATTTTCCTCTGGGACTGTGGATTTTCCTCTGGGACCATGGACTTCAGAGGAGGAGCTGGGAGAATCTCCACAGAACATGAGAAGAGGCCATATAGAGAAGAAAACAGTCATTACATGACAGGTTTTTGCATCCTTGCAGGATCTTGGCAGTGATCAAGCAATTCTATGTCAAGGCAATGATCAAGCAATTCTGTGTCAAAGGCTTATTAAGGAAAGAAACAAGTGCCCTAAACCTTGCTGTGAAATACAAGTAATGTTAGAGCAATGGATCTTAAAACACCTTCTCAGGGAAATCAATGCCATTATTAAGCTTCATATGCTTCAGAAGTAAAGAAGACAGGAAGAAGGATGGATTCAAATCATCATGGGAGGTCTCTTGCACAAGAGAGAAAAAACATCACTAACACAGTGATAATGGTCAGCATCATGATAATCCTTGGACCATGAGAAAAGTGAGATTCCAAATCCAAATCTCAGCCTGTGAGAATGCAGAGAGAAGTGTCACCTTGCTACACAGTGTTTATGTGTTGGGGGAATGGATGCACCCATCACATCCAGAATTTCCACCAGTGAAGCAGTGGTGTTGGACACTCCTAATTATAGGTTCCCAACTAAAAGTATATTAAGTGTATCTGATTTTCAAAAAAGCAGCAGGGTCTGAAATTCAACACTTTCAGAGACTGTCATGTAAGCTGCCCACAAAATTAGGCAACAAAATAATCTCTGACAGTCGGTAAATGTAGTAGTTACTTCATCACTTCTTGACAAGCAGTGGCAGGGAAGCCAGAGATGACAGCAATGTCAGAAGATAAGACTGCAATAGCAGGAAAGACTGTAAACCATAGAGACACTGGTGACAGCAGGGAAACTGTTAAGCTAATGAGGAAGAAACTTGAGGAGAAGTGAAAAACCGCTCCATCCCAGCCCACACAGTGACTACAAAATTGCCCTTCCCATCCCTGCTACTAAAAGCAGTAATTTCTTGATCTTAGGCTTTCAGACCATTAGTAAAATAAATCAAACCAAAATAATATAAGAATGAAAATGGAGTGCATAAGTTTATTAAGGGACCTTAGAGGGTTTTTTCCCCCCCAGCTAATTATCAGGTACACTCTATGTAGCCTCACCACAATCAACCACCAACTCTGCACTCTCCAGCCTTGTCCAGTGTCAGTATGAGCTTGCAGTCCAGCCCGCTGACTGCCAAGCTTGATCTGCAGTTATCCCTCAGGACAGGTGAGATGTGATCTTCTCTCCTGAAGAGCATGGCTGCAAAATCACGAAGTTTCTCTAACGCTCCTGAAACCCTTTTTTCATTTTGATATTTTTTTTCCTCCTGTACTGCTGACCTAAAGGGAGAGCAGAAACATTTACATTAGATGCAAAAAGTATGTTTGTGAGAAGAAATGGGGAAAAATATTCTTAAAGAGTTGCAATATCTCCTGCTGGCCATTTTTTCTGTATTATTTGACTATCTTATTTACTATTCCATATGACTTCACTCCCTATTCCCTTCCACTCTAGATAATGTAACTTACTGTTCAAGGTCTATCTGAACAGTATAACAGGTTTTGCCTTTCTGTATGTTCTGTAATATACGTAAAATTGTGTGGCATCTCTGAACATTTTGGGAAACCTAGCAAAAACCTCTATGCGTTCCTTTCCTCATTGAAACCCATCCATCCAAAGCCTTCCAGTGCAATAGGTAGGTAGCAATATACGATGATTTGGAACACAAGTTTACCATTGAAATGTTTGGGGGTTTTTCTGAATAGAAAGCAAAGGCATTGTAGCCTGACTGAGGCATTAATATAGAGTATATATTACTTTTCCTGCTTGTGCCTCCTGCAGGTCTTGTGACAAAGAGTAACACAGGTTAAAAAGTTCGTACTGAGGTTCTCGTCTTAGTGTGAAAACACATTTCCTTAATTCTAAAGGTGCTAAGAATTGACATTGTTAAGTGGAGTTAATGTAAGGTACAAATGTTCTGCCTCCTTTGGAATAACAGGACACAGTTACCCACTTGGTTGTCTGGTTTTAGATATCTATGGGTTGAAGCAATTTTAAACAGTGTATCTTGTGGGGTCAGAACGCAAAGAAGGTAAGCCAAAAGGAAGTAGTGGCTGAAGTAAGAGGTAGGATATAGCCTCAGAATAAAAGGGATCAGAACAGCATATTTTTAGATGCTTGGGAATGGGGCCCAAAAAGAATAAAACTGTGCAATCAAGGACACTGCTTCCCCTTCCAATCACACACACTCTCTCTATATTGTATCTAATCACTCACAGTTATGGAGTCATTTCCTTACAAGTTCTAAGGGAATCACGTTTGGATTCCAAAATGTGTAAGCAATGCATTAATTTGATACTATAGAAACTTGCATAGGAAGTCCTTGACCAAAATATTTAGCACTACGAGTATGGTATCATTCTTCCAGTCCCTTCACAGTTTTCCACCTGGTACGGTTTTCAGGGATGCATATTAGCTTAGAAAATAGACAGTAGATATTAAATTGGCCCTAAACTGGTAATGAATCCTTGCATGACTTCATCAACACATTAAGGAATATATTTCAAGACAAACAAAAGGAACCTTGACTAATTTTATTGTTTCTGAGAACAGGCCTGTAGAAGGAAGAGTGGGTGGCTGAATAAGAGCCCACAAAACATTCATCATTTACGACATAAAGGCAAATGCATTGACAAGTGAAGGGAAAACTCAGTGTGTTATCACTGAGTCACACATTGAGAAGCACATCTGTGACACAGAACATAGAAAATATCAAAAGAATATCGTATAATGCCAAGCAAGCCCTCACAGAAGCAGAAGAATGTAAAAGGCTTTAAAATCATTACACATAAAGAGTAAAATCAGGTAACATCCACACACTCTGGCACTCACGTTGTCATTAGGACAGACAGAACCAAAAAAGGTAAAGTCCTTTAAAAGCAACCACTTGTGGACTGAAGCATAACAACCAGATATATTTGTATTTTGAATTAGTATTACAAACGTATCTGAAACTCCACCTTGTTTGAAAAATCAGTGTAGTTTCGAATGGCTGCCCTGTGAATGACTGATAATGGCAACTAGACATATGTTACAACAATACAGGCACTGCAGTAATGTATATATACAAAGAGACATGATGATTGTTATTTCACTTTTAAAAGCCACTATGCCCTAGGGCACAATTAACAGGCAATAAATTCCTACATGCTACTGAAGTTTAGAGATTAGTGTTTGCCTGTCAAAGCATGGAAACACATTTACACGTAATAAAATAAGGCTAATTAGCTGTTTAAATAATAGGAAATGTCAGTCAGGGGCCACAAAAGGCTATGAACAATAACTAAAGCCACCACCAAAAAATTAACACGTGTGTTTAAAGAAAAGTCGAATATTAAGCATCTAAAAGAGCCTTAAATGTTTGCTAATTCATCAAAAGAGAAGGAACTTTACTTAAGTGATAAAAACAGTAGTTAGTGGTAGAAACTTCCTGGAGTACAGTAAGGCATGTGTCACTCTAGTCCGCGCACTTCTTCACAGATTGATTTAGGAAAATCTTGTACATACTGGACAGGAATTCAGTGAGAGTTTGGAGGACAGTACATCTTATTATGACATGTTTTGGCCTTGTTTGTTTGCAGGATTGCAGATGATATCGAAGCGTATGTCTGAACCACAGAGCAGATGCGCTCAGCAGCGTGCCCTGCACTTCCCATCTCCCAGCTATCTACATCTGGAAGATGTGTGTCTCCCCACTGCCCAGAGCCCTGCCTGTCCCTCCTAGGGAATTGAGGGCATAGCTGGAGGATTAGATGACTATGAAGTCTTGCTCTACCATGAAGTCAGGATGCAGCTCTACATACTACCAGATGCCAAAATTGGAAAGCCCCAAGCTCGTCATTGAAATATACTGATAAAAACCCATATGCTTTGGATTTAGGACTATATATGCTTACTTGAAAGTCAGGTAATGCAAAGAAGGAGGAGGTGGACAATAGTGTTGGTGTGATATGCCTTTTGAATGGACAAGTGACTTCTCTGTATTTGTGACCTGAGCCATTGCTTCTTCCTGAGAAGACCAGGTAACTCTGTTTTGTAGTGGTCAAGGATCAAAGCCTGGATCCTAACTACTGGTAATGTTAGAATTTGTTCACCCAGATATCTGACTAGTTTTTGAAAATACTGTAAATACTTTTCTGTTAGTTTTACCAGCTTCTACTGTTCTCCTTCTGTTCTCTCCTTTTTTTCTCTAGCTTTGAATTTCAGAGATGTTGAAGCAATCATTACCCAGCACCTATATAAAGAGACTGATAGCATCCTTTCTGATTGATTTAATGGTTTGGTCTTCTACTCAGCACTTACAATCTGACAAAATTAAGCTGTATCACTCAAAATTGAAACTTCACCATGAAGACATGCTTTGTGTGAACTCCCAAATTTAAAACAGGTACGACAAAAGTTGCTTTTTTGCCTGGGATACTTGCATTTGACAAAATTCCATGGAGCACAACCCTCACCTAAAGCATTCCGCACCTTTCACAAATGCTAATAAGAACATTTTGTTGCTCAGCTGAGACACTCGGAAAACATACATTACAATAATACATTGCATTAAGCACTGAAAGACTAAAGAATAAATCATCAAATACAGTTTTGAAACCAAAAAGAGTTTGGAACCAAAGTTCACAGGCAATTATTGTTTGCTGCATTTGTGGATTTTTCCCATTCTGGATTTCTTCTTGCCCATGGCGCGAGTCAGCCCTCAGACAACGAACAGAAATTATCTCACATGGTTATGAATAAAAGCAAGACCTGCATAGTGCTTTTGGTAAGTGCCTGCTCTCCTATGTCGTCTGCTCTGCAGCAGTATGCCCGTGCAGCACTGAATGACAACCATGTGCTGCATTAATGAGAGCCCAGCCAGCAGACTGAGGGAAGTGGTTTTTCCTCTCTGTTCCACATTTATGAGATAAATCTGATCTACTGTGTCCAGTTTGAGGATCTTCAGGACAAAGAGACAGATAAACTAGAGAAAGACCTGTAGAAAGACTACCAAAGTGTTTAAGGGGATGGACTATATGATATAAGAAGTGAGGGTGAGAGAACAGGGTTCTTTCAGCTTGGAGAAGAGAAGCCTAAAGGAAGGATCTGATTGCTGTCTACGACTAATTAATGGGTGATTGTAGAAAACAGATTATTCTCAGAGAGGCAAGTTGCATCTGGGGAGCCCTTGTTAGATAGAAGGAAAAAAAACTTCCTAATGAGGTGCTCAGTGGGAGAAGAGGCTGCTGCAGAATCCTCATCCTCAGAGATAATCAAGGCCCTGAGCAGCATGGTGTAATTTTGAAGTTTACCCCATTTTGAGTGGGAGAGTGGATTTAGACCAGATGAGATCCTAAGATCCCTTCCGAGCTAAATTATTATATGATTTACAACATCATGACAGGAACACAATGCGGGGAAACACCTAAACTACATGATGAAATCCAGTTTAGTTTCAGTTGCATTTAAGCATGTGTTTGAATTATTCCTGAAACAGAATCAAGAAATAAATATAGCTGCATGACGCAGAGAGATAAAGTGCCTATATATAGCTTCAAAAAATTCTTGAAGAAGGGAAGGATGCCTAGCCTAGCCTGCCAGATTGGAACCAAGGGGACCATTTGTCAATTCCAACATCTTGTATAGGCTCTTTTGTGATTTGGGGCAAATAACTTAATCTCACTATAAATCATCTGCTGACATATTAAGTAACAGGATAAATCCATTAATATTTAGATATTTGTGAGTCCTTCAAATTATGCTAAGGGTCACAAGTGGATTCTAACAGGGCAAAGGAAAGGATGCATCTCCTTGAGTTCCGAGTCATCCGTCTTAGCGTAAGACAAACTGCCGTATGACTGTCTTTGACAGCAAAGCTAGGAGGTTTAGCTCCAGGGTAGACGTCTATCATGTAGACATGTGCATTTGGTTAGAAGAATCTCACCCCGGAAGCTATGATGCAAAACTGCTTCCTCATGCCAGAAGCCTTCAGATATAGCATTAATCAGAATGGAATAAGAAGTCAGACAGATGTTTCTTTTCTTCGGTGTCTCAATAATTGCACTTGCTGAGGGGTTTTTGGCACTGCTGTCTGTAATACATTGACAAAAACACATTGTAATCTTTGTATTCAAAAAACTAGATTATTACAATCATAAAGTTGCCCAAATGACTTCCAAGAAATAAACTTCTGGGTGAAAAACAAATAGTTCATATTAAACTTGGGTTAAATATGAATGATGTTTGGGAAAGATATATTTGGAATTGTCCTCAGACAAGTACATTGACTGCTAACATATGCAGAGATCTCTGCTAGTTCTTTAAAGAGCACAAATCCCCTGTACTCTTCAGTTTGCACTGTGCTCATTGAATGCCAAGATCACCACAAAACTGAGACATGACTCCTTCCATATGATGTTTAGTAGTTACTATGTCCTGTGTTTTCAACTGGTGGTCGGTCTGCCTGCACTTTCCACACATCCCACTGCAATTACTACTTCTCCAGGTGTAAGGCGGTGGGTGAAGCAATATATAAGTGAAGCAAAAGTGAACTTCTACCACAAGCTTGAGTTCAGAAAAAGAAAAAAAATCAATCTTAGAACAAAACTCTTCTCCAACTTCTTTATCACTGATATAAAGGTATGGAATTCTCCCAAAAACGAATTTACCAAATTACTGTCTGCTACCAGGTCTATTCTCCTAAGCGCACTTCTAGAAAGTCCCATCTTAGCTCTCTCTTCTGATGTCTTCCACTTTGAAATTCTTCCTGGAACTACAGTTAGCCTGACTTAATTTATTCAGTGTAATGGTGATGTACACATGTTCTGGGACAGTATTACTGACAGTCTTACAAGTATGTGTCTATAACTCCAAGGGCATCTTAGTCTATATCTAGGGCACTTTAAACCCACAGCTCTTATTCAGCTACAAGACAAAAAGATTAAAGGCTGTAGGTCTGCTCTAAGAATATTACCTCTGGAATTTTCTTAGGCTTGGACTGTAAATATGTTAAAGTAGAAATGATCTTTTCATTCTCTCTATGTACATCACCTAGCATAACATGATTCTTGGCCAATATTGGGATGCCTGCATAGTTTACACTATTACAAATAGCAAAATCTTGGGGTTTTTTGTTTAGTTTTTTGTTTGTTTTGTTTTGGTTGTTTTGGGGGGTTTTTTGGGTTTGGGGTTTTTTTTCTTTTTGTGTCTAACAGAGAAAACTTGCATGGGAAGGGAATTACTTCTAGTTTAAGAAACCAGCAAAATCTATGTATTCAAGGATAAGTAAAATCCAGGAGAAAAAATGATCATAATCCATTGTCGTTGCTGGCAGATCTTAATGACAGGATGTAATTTAAAATGCTAAACCCCATACCGCTTGGGTTTTGGGAAAACCATAAGGTAGCTTCAAGCAGATAAGAACAGCAAATATATTGGTCTAGTTTTTCATCAGATTCTGGGCTGCTACAAGGTCTTGGACAATCCCACTGAACCAGTGTGTTCAAAGCCCGTGGGCTTCCTTACACTACCGCCTGGTTTCCTCCTCCCTGAGAACAATGCAATGAACAGGACTGGGAGGGCAGGAGACCCTCTAGCCCTGGAGGACAGCTATTCACGCTGCTCCAGCCAGAGGCCTGTCAGCATTTCCACTCTTTCACACACGTCCCAGCTTCAGACAGGGATTACATCATTTTAACCACTTTTCTCACATTTAAAAAAGTCAAAATTAGTCAAAACAAAAACAGCAACCATGTGTGCTCAGGGATGTGAGCGGAGAAATAAGGATAAACAAATCTGCTGTCTTGCACATCCTACCAGCAGTTTGTCTCAGCGTGATCCCTAAAAACAGCAGGGTGCCTAGCCTCAGCTTTTATCAAATAACATTTATAGGACACCCCACATTCCCTACCAGTGGACCACAAAGAATCAACAGGGAACTAACAGGCCGTCCTTTATTCTTGAAATGCCAGGGTCCAGCTTACTCAAAAAATATTATGATGTATTTTGTTTTGTTTTGTTTTGTTTTATAGCATGGGAAAGAACGAATGAGAAGTGACCCATACAGGCTTACTTATGAAAAATTATGGTTCGTATTACAGGCATGTTTATGAAAGCAACTGTGTGTAAGGACAAATACCCTTCAAAATCACAGTTCTGCATCTGCATCGACACATGAAGTTTGCTGTAAAGTCTATTTTAATGGAATGTCAGTTTTTCAGTATAGGAAGAGAGAAGGCAGGCTCTAGCATGTCTAGACAGACTTGTTCAGGGGTGTTGTCCCTAGAGAGCAGAGGATATATGGCCTTCAAAGAGGACAAAGATTGGCTTTGCTATAAAAGAACAAGCCACTTCCTGGAGAGGAAGGTGCACTGATTTTTTAGGAAAATGTGGACACATTGTGAGCTCCAAGGAACAGCGATCTAGAGAGGAAGGAAGAGGCTGCAGTGTGAGGATTAAACATTACCTACCTATAAACTTTGCAATTAAGGCTCATAGCCTGTTACGAACGAGTCTTTGTGCAATCTTCACCTAGATGACAAGAAGCAAATGGTTTATTTTATGTCTTTATTGTTTTCCTCTGCTGCTTCTCTCCTGCTTGAAGAAAAAAAAACCTCTTGTAAAATACACCTGCAATATGGATTCCACTAGTAAGGAGGAAAGCCAAGGCGGAATATGTGTTACAAGAGAAGCAAAATACTCTGCACTCAGGAAAAGTCAAAGAGAACACAGGACTATAGAGATAACCTGATAATGCATGAGGATTTCCCAGTGAGGTTCCTTCACTCCATGCTTAGACACTGACTCCCTGGGCTCTCCAAGTTTCAAGCAAAAGCTAGCACTGTTATGTTCACAGGATTCAGACAGAAAGTAGGATGTGTTTTCCAAAATTTTAATAACATATTTTGCAAAGTCAGCAGATTAGATTTTGATACAGGAAAATTCAGAAAAGCAAGAAACATATGTGGGAGGGAGACAATGGAAAACTGTTTTTTAGCTTTCACATTCCAGTAAGAAAGCACAAGACATCCTTCATTTAGCTATAAGACAGCTATATTCTCTAATATTTTATTGTGAAAAACCACAGATACGTGTTCAAGGAGTTCTCTTCCATGATTCCTGCTGTGTCTTTACACTTCCCAATAAATTTATTGAGTTCCTTTCTCCATCATTTTCCAAATGATGAAATTATTTTAACAACATTATGAAGATTAGCGTATTGATGTTTTACTGACCACAGCTCAGTACCTTGTGGTTTTAAAATGCTAGGAAAGGAAGTGGCCTTCACCCAGAAGGAGGACAGATGTAAAATCCTTTGAACAGAGAAATAATCCTGAAATCTACTCTTCTCATTTCTTATCACCTAACATTCACCTCTTATTATGTTCAAATATGCCAGACAGTGGTTAATAATAGATAAGTGTATCTAGAATGAAGGCCAAACACATCATTTCATGTTCCTTATCTCTGTAATCTTCATTTAGAGGAATTCTCTTCTTCTTCTGGAATCTGGGGCAACTTTTCTGGAAACCACAGTGATAAGAAACTCAGTAAGATATCAGTCCCCCAACATATGTGAGTTGTGGCTGGAAGCAGAGCAGATGAAGATATTGACTAACAGCAGATTTTTTTCAATAGTATCTGTCATTAAACTAAAGAAAGCATGAGCTCACGGCACATTAGGTATGAAATGAAGGATTAATAACTTCACTAGGCTTTGAGGAAAACTGCCAGAAAAAGTATGGGGAAATGTGGCATTGAAATGGAATAGTACATTAATGCATTAGTCTCTCGTCTGGGTAGTAAGAAGCTAGCTGAGATTATTAATGAACGAATCGGCGGATGTCATTTAGTAAACTTTTGGGAACGTATCTCAAAGACAGAGTCTGATTTTTAGTCTGCCTTTGAAAATAATTCAGGAAAAGTGCAGAAGCACATGTTTTAGACTGGACGGACTGCTTCAAGGAATAAGCAAAATATGCTGGCAGAAAAAGTTAAATATGGGTAATGTAAAATACTAAAGTACACCTAATATCTATAATATTTTCTTTATTTAAAGAGTAAAAAAAAGCTGATCTGTAGAGCTTTAGAAACACACTGGCTATATTTCGTTTTAGGAATTTTGTGAGAACACTGAATGGTGTAGTTATTGCCTCTGTATGGTATGCCTGTGTATAAGGCCTGGTGCTTTAGTCTTGTGTTCATAAAAATAGGTGTGAAATAAGAAAAAATATAAGAATATTCAAAAATATCTCCTGTAGGAGGGTAAGAATAGTGGAAACATCTTACCACCCAATCCCAAAGCTAGTTCTCAGCATATAATGAAAATTAAGTCGTTTCTCTTGGACACAGAGCAGATCCACATGTCACATGTTGACTGGAAAAGAAAATTCTGATCTCCCTTAGCCAAATCTTGTGCACTAAGAAGCTACAATTCAGCTCACCTTTTAGGGCATGATCCTTATTTATGCTCTTTAGACAGAAATATCCCAGAGGAGAAGGCTCCAGACACTCTTCCTTCCTCTCTTTTTCAAAGGATTTTTTTCATCTTTTCAGGATGGCCAGCACGCTGTTCTCAAACAGAAGCCAAAAGCTATAGCTTTTACAACAATCAGATTTAGTAGGAATCTAGAGCAAAAAGCACATTTGGGAAAAATAACAATCAGTTTTAATGTAGATATAGCCGTTTATGAATTCTAAGGTAGATCCAATTTCTAGCCAGGGCAGAGCCCCCCCAAAAATGAGTATTCTGCCTCAGTTTTTGAGAAGAATGAGAAGGTACAACACGGTAGCAGGGTTGAATGGTAATTTTGAAGAAATATATATAATTGGAAATGTCTATTTTCAAGGTGGCAGAAAATTTTTAGAAGCTGAATGGCCTAAATTTAATCATCCAGGTAATTTTTGTCTTCCAATACTCAAAGAATCAGGACAGCAATCACAAATCTTACAATAAGGATTTTCAATAAATCTTGCAAATTTGTACTGGTTTTATCTATTGGCTGGTGGTACCCCTAAGAGCTATATTTAAGAAAGAGAGGGGAAAGTGTTTTCTAGATAACAGTAGAGTCAATAATCTGATTATAGCAGTATGCATAATTTTAGAATCAACTTTGAAGGAGAGGATAATTAGGCATTGGATAATTGGAAAATAACTTAGACTGAAAAATGGATTTTCTGAGAGGAGGCTATATCAAAGCAATATAATACCCTGCCTTGATTTTGTAAGGAAGGCCTTATCTAGCATAATTTTAGATTAGTATTTTATATAATGACACAAGGAAAAGATGTTTAAGATAGAGAAGAAAGGTGTAAATGGTAGAATTGAGATTTAAATATAGTATTACTCAGAGAGAATGCTATAATGAAGTGCCTTGAAATGGGATGATTCAGGATATATTGGACTTCCTCAGGGACTGTTTATAAGATCAGCCTTATTTAACATTTCCATAACTAATGGTCCCACAAGAAGTAGCATTATGCTAATTAAAGTTCATGGTAGCCCAGAAAGTCAGGAGGTCTCAAACCAGAGGAACATCAGACTAATCACAGGCGGATTACATTAGAATAAAAATGTAGCAGAATAAACCAGGGTTGTTGATTAGAGATTAAGAACAAGACTTTGTGTAGCAAAAGGATCTGTGGTTAGGGAAAGCCTGGGAGTAGCCTACGAAGCACCAGTGTGATGCAACTATTAAAAAAAAAACCAAAACCAAACATGATCCTAAACTGTATGAGGAGAATTTTACTACTGTAGCTGTGTAGGCACTGATGTGACCTCATCTGAAGCACTCTACAACGACTACTCATGTTCAAGAAATGTAAAATTGGAGAACAATCTGGGATTATTATTAGGAACAGATGTCCTTGTCTATAGAGGAAGAACCATGTGAGCTAAAAGCCACCAGAATAAATAGGTATAAACTGGTTTTGAATGATTTCTGCCCAGACATGAAGTTTTCATGACCTTAGCAATGAGGTTCCAGCACAACCTCCTCGAATAAGAACAGTCAGGGAAGAAGGAAGAGGAATGGGATCAAGTTAACTTAATATGCAAGTTTATTAAGATGTTAGGAAAATAATTATACAGCACGGCTCTCTGTAACAGCAGTGGACAGGACTCAGTGAGCCAAGAGGAACCCTTGAATCCCAATGTGGTCCTGTGTCGACCTCCCTTCCCCCTCCTCATCTCCCTTGAGCTCATATATTACTTTGATCTGCCCACTCTGATCCTCCACCACAAAGGTATTCACACAAATTTGCTCTCAGAGGAGGATATGACAGTCTCTCTTGAAATGTCCACTGTATATATTTCCCAAACCCTCTCAGGACTGTTTGCTCCTTTGAATAAATGGCTTGGGGGTTGTTTTTCCGGTAATCTTTTACAACTTAAAAAACTCCTTCTGAGGAAGAAATCACACAAGTTTTCACAGTTAATTTGCATCTTCTTTGTTCCAGCCCAAATCTGATTCTTTAAAATACTTGCCTTTTTTTCCTTTTTGGTCTTTTTTTTCCCTTTTCTTTTTTGTTTTTTCTTTTTTTTAACGTGGAAGATCACTCTGAATGCAATTCACAATCTTCCTTTACAGAAATGGAGTTCCTAATTTCTTCTGAAACTAAAACTTGCTTAACAGTATTATCTTAATTTTTTTCCCTTTCTCTTCAGTTTTAGTTCAATATGTTAAATAAAAAAGCCTCTATAACATTGTAATGGTATGTGCTTTGTGCAAACAAACTTGTATCAGCTATATGCGGCAATGCTCTTTACTTAAGTATAGCTCTACCACTCTTTGAATTCAGTGACAGTTTCTGCCACAAGCATTTCCTAATGATGCTATATAAACTGACTAGGAAATCTCATTGTAAAACACAGTTCCAGCAACACACTTTCAGCATCTTTCAACAATAAACCTAAGCATAGGAACATGATTTAAACTGATAGTAGGATACGTATAACAAAAGCGTAATTTTTGTCATAAAACAGTTAGTCATAGAGACTCAGAATTAAGAGATGCAATACAAAGAGAAAAAAAAAGCCCATTGTGTGGAAAACCTGCAGTAAGGAAGTATGAATAAAATCATCCATGGAAAATGTATAATCATAGTTTCCAGAAAAATGAATGAAAGTAAAATTTGTAATACATTATTTTCTCCATAGAAACAATTAATTAACTGCCAACACCTTTTACAACACAATAGTGCTGAATTTCATAAAAGCTTTTCCTGAAGAAACCCTGTACAACCAGCATTGCTGTTTTGCTTCAGCCTTGACTAGGTGAAGTCCACTCTGTGGAATCATTGCACCCATGTGGAACCCTCTGGAACTCAAGCAAGCTCTATGCAAGTGACAGGGTTTGCATACAAGCTGCTTACTGTAAGCTCCGACTCCTGTATACCCACATGCCAGCAAACTGCAATTTTCTGTCAGAAATGAGTCATCAGATTCAAACTTAAGTCCAAGCTTGGCCAAAATTCAGGAGGCTCTAGACCCACTTCTGATTTTGCTGGTTAAACCTAGGCATGCTGGCTCACATCCTGAGGAGTTCAACACATAATTGCTTTTGAAGACTCAAGCTTTAACTATTTCTAAGCCAGCCATCGCCATGCCATCCTTGAAACTGATGACAGCATTCTTAAGCAGCACATCAGAAACTTTGTCACGCTCTTGTTTTAAAAACGACAGAAAAAGCACATGGAGAAAACTTCCTGTTGACAGTTTCTTATAAGGAACAGAAACATTATTTTTAGTGATGCACGTATTTTTTTTCTGAAAACGGCCGTTTTCTGTGCAAATGCCAACTTTTGTTGGTGATTACTGGCTCATTTATTGTCTTCAGCTGTAAGAGGAAATTAAGGTGACTTCTGATTATCTTGCTGCTTAATGGATATGGTTATGAGTCAGAGCAGTCTCAGACTCCCTTTTTGCTGCTAGGCAGTTTGGCAAACTCTTGGGTGATTTTTTTTCCTGCACAGCAGCAGGAATGGGAAGTGATGTTCCATTCAATTCTTTCAGCTGTGACTACTATTAATTATTTTCAAGGTTTCCCTTAGGAAGACCCTCTCACAGGAAACGTGCTCTTAGTCTCACCTAAATGTGCAGGGTGATTATGTTTATGGGAGGCAAATCACTCCAGGCTAGGAGGGAAGAAAAAAATGTTTTTCTGTGAATTCTTATGAGGGACTTGGTTTCAGCACAACCCCAACCCCCCCAAAAAAAAAACCAAAACAAACAAACAAAAAAAGTTTATGGAGCAGTGAGGTCCTGACTACGTGAACACTGGCGTTGGACTCAGGCTGAAGGATTAGTTTAAGGTTAATATTGTCACAAGGCAGTAATAGAGCTTACTGAACAGAGTTATTCAGCCATTAATAGGGAAATACGCCTACCAGCATTCCCCCAGGTACCGCCCATGTAGCTTCAGCTGTTGTGAATACACTGCTTTCTACCTTTCGACCTTTTTTTCCTTCATAATTCTCACAACATTGCAAGCGAAGAGAAAAGGTACTCAAAATAAGCCACACGCATCTAGCCCAGCTAGGCTGAACAGAGGCGTCTGGCTCTGCGCAGAGGAAGGCAGGTTCAGGTTGTTTGGCTACTGAGCATCCCCTAGTGACTGGCTCTCCCCATGACAGCCTCCTGCTTTTCTGAGACCACAAAAGGAGCACAGAGGAGGGAAGCCCAGGTTTCTCAGAGCCCAAACAACGGATTACTACAAATAAAGAAGTCCTAGACTTACAGAAGCACTGACAAGCTACAAAATGTCATCACTTCAAGACAGCAACGACCTCTTTTTAATCCAAGTACGTATCTTGGATTGAAAAACAACTGGCATCCTTTGTTTGACCTACCGAAATAGGAACTGAAGACACATCTACAGATATACTATCTTTTTAGTTAAAATTAACTAATGACTTATAAATCAAATCATGAAACTAGGGATTATTGGCATTGTTTTCCCACTGGATGCTACAGCACGTTAAAAAAACTTACATTTCCTAGAGAGATAACAATGTACTTTTTTTGGTCATCTACAGGACCTCTCAAATGCCTGTTGCATTTGAATGATGAGGATGAGCATGTCTTGACTCAAGAAAATCCTGCTAGCTGCGGAATTTGCTGGTAAACAAACAGGAAAAAATCATCTGCTTCGGCAATATGCGAGATTCTTTCTTCTTTTTTTTTTTTTTTCCCCCTCCCTGCAGCAGTAACTTTTTTTCTAAATACTTTCACCAGCTTCAGGAAAGGGTGGGTTAGAGTCAGGGGTTTCCTGAGCCTTTTCAGAACATGGTTTTAACGTAGCCATGTGTTCAGAAGAGCCCCTAGAGAGTCTTGTTTTGGAACACTCTGACGCCTACACATTATTATCTTTGCTACGTTTTGCAGTTTTGTGTGAAATTTATTTTTAATCTTTAACAAAACATGCCCTTGTTTATCTTAAATTCAGAAAAGGTTTAATAATTAAAAACAAAATAACTTTTAAAATAATTAGATTTACAATGAATGCCAAAACATAAAAGTATAAAGCAAGTTAACAAGAAAGGACTTCTTAAAGATCAAAGAAAATGTGTTTATTTGATTTGATTAAAAACAAATAAAAAGTACTTTCACTTTAACAGGTTATAACTGCCTGTTGACAGAAACCAGTGAAAGAGTTTCCCAGTCCCACAGGATAAAGGTTTTCTTCTGATAGAGTTTCACGTACTCAGAACAGATTGCCCACTGATACGTCAAAGGAATTGTATTTTGAAAAGCGACAAAGCTGCATCAGTATTAAAATCCATGGATACAAAGGCAAGTTTCCTTGGATGACAGATTCCTTTTGCTATTATTAAGTAAGACTGATGGTGTACTTCTATCTTTCATCCCTCTATACACAAAAAAGCTCCGGGAATGGGAGAGGTAAAAAGTGCCACTGAATTTAGTGGAAAAGCAGGATGTATTAGCTCAAAACCTGCTTTAAAAGAGCAGTAGAGTTTCCAGAAGAGACCTTCTGTAGATGTCCTCCCCCATGGCCAGAGGAGGCTGGTATATGGTAGTCTTTGCCCCGCCAGCAATGTTGTGCCTCTGCCGTAACAAGTTCTGAGCACACCGGGTAAGTCTCTCTCCAACACTTCAGTGAGGAATGTACAGACCTCTTGTGAAATGATGCCATGCTGGGATCCAGGCAAGAAAAAGCTAAGTCATCAAAATGGGAATTTGCTTTAAGTCAGGCTGTCTAAAAACTTTTTTTAATGAGGTTTTATGTTTGTTAATACCAACTTAACTGCTAAAAGAGCATTTGAAACATTATGGGCTTTTTTAAAAGAGTAAACATTTTCTTCACTTCTAAAAGATAAAAGAATCCATGGTCTAAAGATTGCTTGAAACCTCAGTGAATTCCCTGAGCTAAACCAAAAGGACCAGATTCAACATTCCAAAAATGCTGAGGTAAAAAACATCCAGAAAATATTTAACACTTTCATACATTTTAGACGTTCTCTACACAAAATGATGAAAAAATCATTCTTATAAAAAATAATTTGCAGGTTATCTTTAAAAGCAACATGTGAAATTCATCACCCTGATTTTCACACCAATTTTAGAGTGTCCATATACTCTGAAGGGTATGTCCACATACTCTTTTAAGAGTGTCCAAGAACAAGAAAGGCCTCTTTAGCAACTACAGTCACTGCATCTCACTTCCCACCCTGTTACCATTGGCCTGGAAGGAGCCTTCAGACTATCCAGACCTACACGCCAGCAACATGGCAGGCATCAGCACACAGGGCCCTGCATGCGGTGCTGGGGCTGCTGCGCTGGGGCTGCTGCGCTGGCGCAGTGCCTGTGGGCTCCTGCCTGCACTCTGGTGAGCCCGGTGCTGGGGGTAGCCTTGAAATCATCTGCAACACAGAGGGCAGCCATACCTACTGCTTCTGAGCAGTCGAAGCACTCATCACTCATCACAACCTCTCATTTCTGATCAAAGGTTTGGTCAGCCTGACAGTTGCTCATGTAAATCCTATTAACTTGCAGCGGGGCGCAGAAAGGAATGAGGTACTACTACAATCATCCACTGTAAGAGCATTAAGACAAAACTGGTTGTGGAAAATTTTCAAGCCTTGTTCCAATTTAAAATACCTGCTAATTTGATGAGAAAATATGTGTGTGATTTGTGTTTATGTCTGGAAGTTTTCCCAAGCGTGAAAGCCTTTAAAGGATCTCTCTTGCAATATGTGTTCTTTTATGTTATGCAGCCTAGACTGTGGACTGCAGGGATGTCAAAAATGTACATGGAGTGATTGCATCCTGTCTGTGTCCTGCAAGAATGACTTTGAAAGTTAGATGTTTCATCTCTACAGTCATATCCTGGATCAACAAACTCAGTCAATAAATAAATACATTTAGTGACAAAACTAGCTTTTTCTGTAAGCTGCAGTTAAACAGGAACTCTATTTGTTTTTTGTATTCCCTTCTATTCTATAATAATGAAACCACCACCACAATACCCAAGTACCCATTATAATTATAAGATCAGAGAAACCTTTGTGGTACCCGTTTTCCTAAAAATTATTTAAAAAACCCAGTCCCCCATTCTCATTCTTTTGAAGTCTTTGCTTTAAGCCTAAGACCTGAATACAAAGGGCTCAAACTTTGAGAATGTTTTTTAAGTGGTGAACTGATTTTGCCCAAGAAAGAGGAAAATAAGAGTATAAAGCATAAGAATTTTTCTGTATTTTTTTCCAAAGCTGAGTGTGCAATTAAAACATATATAAAATCCCATTTAGTTATTGTTTTTTGTGTACGATATGGTGTTCAATTGTCACATATGAAATTTGTAGCACCAGGGCAATTTGGGGCAAAATCTTGAAGGGCTGAATGAGCTACAGAAGAAATACATAAAATAGATACAGCAGAAACACACCTCTGGAGTAATGCATTGAAATCTGTGGAAAACTCCTTTGTGATTGTCAGAAAGTCTTTCAAAGATCTTTAAGTGCAAGTTAATACTAATTCCATTACAATACTGTTACTGTGACTATTAATACCTGCCTACTAACACAGCAGCTTTTACCAACCATTCTCAAAACTAATTTCCACAGACTAACCTGCTGCAGGCCCATCCCTGTTGGTCACTGACAGATCAGAGCCCCAAGGGCTGCCCACGGTCCCTGGTATAGCAGCACACCCCAACACATCTCATCGGTACAGCGCTGCCCCGGGGAGGCTTCATGGCTGGCCCGGCTCCCAGGGCTCTGTTACCTCAGGAAACATCGCTGCCTCATTTGGCTACCTCAGGCTGGTAGCGCTGTGATCTCTTGGACTCACTCAAGCTCTCTGCTTTTGCTCCCCTTGGCCCACTGGGCGATGATGGGTTTGACTAAGACAAGGACCCCCCACCCGACACCACAACCTGGCTGCCCTGGCCTACTGCGGGAAGCCATTAGTCAGCGGCAGCTCCTGCTGGGGGTCAGGGTGGTACCAAATCGGCTGGGTTTTGCCAGCATGTGGGAACAGTGTGGTCAGTGTACAAGCAACACCTCTGGAAGCGGGCAAGCCATGACCCAGGCAGGCACAGAGGTGGAGCTGGCCCCTCGGCGGCTCCGCCACCTCAGGGCAATCTCAGGGAAGCCCCAATGAACCGCCACGCGCCCTCACCACCCCATCACGGTAGCCAAGGCCCCGCCCCCTGCGAGGCCCCGCCCCCTGCGAGGCCCCGCCCCCTGCGAGGCCCCGCCCCACTCCGCGCGGCCCGTTGCGGAGCGGGTGGGAGCAATGCCGTTCCTTCCTTGCGTCTGACGCAGCGCGCAGGGGGCGGAGCGGAAGTGAGGAGGAGGAGGCGGAAGTGGCTACGTGTGTGGGGCAAGATGGTGAGAATGGGCTGGTGGCGGTGGTGCCGTCGGGAGGGGGTCGTCCTCGAGTGGGGCAGACCGGACTGGAGCCTGTGCGCCTGTCTACCTCACTTCTCCACTCGGCCGTTGGGGTCCCCGGAAGCGGGGGCTGTTGGGCGAGGGGCGCTGGGGCCGTGCTGAGTCATGGGGGTCCGGCGCGGCCATGGCGGGCGCTCGCGCTGCCGGGCCAGAGGCCTCCTTTGTCGTTCCCCCGTGCGGCCCGGTCTCCGCTAGGCATCCTTGTGGGCGCTCGGGGCCGGGAAGGCACGAAGGGTGGTTGGCTGCGGTTAAACCCCTTCTCCTGGGAGTTGGGTGGTGGGGGCGGGCAGACCGAGAGCCACGGTAATTCCCAGCCTCCCAGAGCCAGGGGCTTCGTGCGCCGCAGCCGGCGTGGCAGCTCTTGCCGAGGGAAATCTCTGGTGGATAGTGTTACTTTTTGGGAGTAGTTCATGGTGTTATCCTCACATTTGATTTTCGCTTTGAACTTCCCTCTTGTCACATCTTCCAGGTAATGTATCTCTTTAACGTTTGCACTTAGAGCAATCTCAGACAGGTCTGGTCAGTGTTGAGTACATTAGTTGTTGGACACTGCAAGTGCATGTAATAACAGGTATTTTTGGGCTTCCTAATAGCTGGTAGGTTATTGACTGTAAACACGTTAGTACAAAAGACCTTAACTGTAAGCATCAATTTTCTATTGGATATGACAGTAGTGAAGGAAGCTCCTGCACTGAACAATTCACCACTGTCACCTTCCAAAGATTACTGCAGTTACTTTCCAGAATTTATTGGGCTATTGGGCCAATTTGTATTAACAACCCTAAATTCATTTCAATAAAATTATGCAGGTTAGCATGAAATTAGTGGTCTGCATTAAGATGGCTTTACTTAGTAAGTCGGTGGAGGTGTGTTTTTCTTTTCTTCTGCTACAAGTTACGGTTTTTCCTTTTGTTCTTTCAGTTAACTGGCATGCTAGACTACTTCGATACACCTTGCCCTCTTTATGGCAGCCTTAAACTATGGATAAAATCATTTTGATCTTACTTGATTGTGTCTGTGTTGAAGTAATTGAAGGAACGCTCAGACATGTTCCTTTCTGTCCTGTTAGCTGAGCATGAACTGCCTTGTCCCTTTCCATCCCTGCAGACCAGGGTGGGAATGAACAAGGGGTAATTGTGAGCTTAACTGTCTCAGCTAGATCCAAAAAAATGTGTTACTAGTACCTTTAACTGTCATAAGGCTTTCTGAAAGAATTCTGATTTAGCGTGGGAGTTGTGTTTTGGTGTTTGGTTGGTTTGGGGTTTTATTTTTTGGTTTTTTTAAGAGACTCTAAAGTCTAGGGCTTGTATATGAGTAGTTTAAAGAGTCTTTGAGCACTTTTTCATTAACCTGGCCTAACGACCCATAGGACAAGGGACTGGTTCTTTTAGATTAATGCTAATTTTCTTTTGTTCCAGAATTCCAGAGGCGCTGCTTCTCTGTTGAAGGATAGTATCCCAATTACTGAATTTTCAGCTTCAGGACCATTTGAAGGTCATGACCTTCTGCGTAGAGGGTATGCTATACTTTTTTTTGTGCCATAGCTGATGTTCAGTTTCAGATAGAGGAAGGTATGTATTAGATGTTTTCTTTAAAGAAGGTTCTTGGCAGATGTATCTCAAAAGCTGTAGCCTAAAGTGCACGTGTTTAGTCAGATTGTCTTTCATCCTTGAATTTTCTGTGAAACTTTTCAATTCAAGAAGTAGGTAATATTAATGTACTTTTACCTGTTTGATATGCCTTTTTAGAAAAGTGATGGCAAAGTATTAATAATTGTGAAAGATATGCTGGTTGTAAAATACACGTATATGCGCGTGCCATAGCACTATGGGAAATGGTTAATTTCAGCATTGGTACAAAAAGTAATGTTGTAAAAATAGTGTCTTTGTTTTTTGACATTTTGCATGAGTGTAAAACTATGTACATGTCTTGGATAATGAATCTAAAATAAGTTCATGGAATTTAAAATGTGGGTACTACAACTAGGAAAGAGGGGAAAAGGTATGTACAATATTTGGTTTGAAAAGCTTGGACGCTTCTAAAATCAGACACCATGTAGCATAGACATACCTAAACCTGTGATGTTTCCATTTATTGATGTATTTCTCTATTTCTGGATAGTGCCAAGGAATAAAAGCTGTCATCTTGTTTTGTCAAACACAAAGAAAGAGGGATGCCTGAAATTAAAATACTCTTTTCTTTTGGTAGTGCTTTAGTTAGAGGTCTTATTTGCAGCTTCACCATTACGCTTTTTGTTTGTTTTGTAGTTTGAAGTTTGCTAATCTTCTGTCTCTCTAGGTTGATGTTTTTATCTGAGATTAGTTTTGGAATATAACTTAAAAAACAATACCCTGTTTAATTTTTTGAAGTTCAATTTTTTTACATGTATTTCTAGCTTTTCAAGTGTAAAAAGTGAATTGTTGCCCAGCCACCCACTGGAGCTGTCAGAAAAAAATGTAAGTATAATATCAGATGTGACCATCTTCACTCTTAAGTAATTGTGAAGTTCAAATTAACAGTGTGGTTACTGGGACCGCTTTGTGCAGTAACAAGTAATGAGCAAGGTCCTGCCTTTAACAGAATAAAGATGTTCAGCAGCAGGAATGTTTTATTTATACAAATAACACTGTTGCCAATTTTGTTTAATGTTAACCTCCCACTTGTGACTGTTTCCACTTCAAGTATGTAAGCAGGTTTCTGAGTAGGGATGTACTGGTTAAGGTTTAGTCATTTGAAAGTTATTAAGCTAGTTGTGTATGCAGCCTCTGTAGGTACATGGGGGGCCTGTCACCTCTGGGAGGCTGATCCTCCCCTTTTGTCTGTAGGTTTAACATGCATCTTCATTTTCAGACTTTCAGTCTGTGAACCCATAATAAATACTTTTTATTAAATTATTTGATCCCATCTAGAAATTTTGCACATACAGTTTGTCCTAAGTGTGCGCGATCTTGTCTGGCTTAGTCATCACTCACGGACTGCTTAAGAGTGGTCTGTGGATTGTAGGTTGAAGGTCAAGGGAAAGTAGACTGACAGCCTTGGCTAAATAGCTGATTGAACTGAAGCTCATCTCTGGTGCTTGTTTTGTCAGCACAGAAGATTTGATGTAATAAAACATCCTGAAGCAAAGGCAGTATTTGGGTGTAATGTTCCAAATTGCTAAGCTAATCAGCATGACAAGGTCTGAATGTATGTCTAATGTATTCCAATTCTAACCAGTGCTAGTGTTGTCTTGAGATAAAAGGATAATGTTAATGTGAAACCAACTTCAAAACCTTATTTATAAATACTACAAATAAAACTTGCATAATTAAAAGATTACTTGCTAGAGAGAAAAAAAAATGCATAGAAATAATTAAACCAGGCAATGTCATCCCCTAAGAAGTATGCGACTTTTAAATTGTTTTTTCCACATATTGTTTGGTTAGTTTTTCTGTAACTTTATGGCTGATTTATCTAAGAATTATTTTTGTGTACGTTTGAATGGGAAAAGACTTACCTTTAAGTAAAGTATCTTATTACCTCAGATAGTTATGCTTGGTTTTACTGCCATAAATGATAGATTATTAGGGTAGCACTAGTAGAAACCAGATCTTTCTGGTACCCAGATAAGGACCCCTACCTTTATAAAATAAAAAAATGGAAAAATAATGTGACCAGAATTTAAGTTTGAGGTGAGATAGTATTTTCTGTGAACTTTTGAAGAGCATTCAATACAGGTTGTTATGAAGAAAATGCATGTTATGCCTTTGACTTGTGTTTTCCTGTTGGTTTTTGAGATCCCTCCATATAAATGAGATTATATTCTCATACTAGTAGGCCTTTGTCGTGGTGATTGAGTACAGGTTTTAAAATAAGGGATTTGTATATTTTTATTTTACTTTACTGTATTGTGTCTACATTACCGGCATGTAGCCACTACTATAAAAGCCAAATTTGAGGCTGTATTACTCAAGCTTAAGTTTAACATTAAGCATAAGTTACTTTTGTGTACTTCAGTATTCATGACCCAGCCCTTTTTCATTGAAAGAACTCTCTACAGAATAATTTGTCTTAAAGATCAATTTTAGAGCAGTTGGTAAGATTATGAGCTTTCTTCTGCTTTTCAAAGTCATATGGAGTATATGTGGTGCTCTGTTTTCCTACTTTGTCAGAAAAGTATTTCAAGTGTTCTCAAGTAGTCTTTGGTGGCTAACAATAATATCAATTGTGGCTTTAAAGTTTGTGCTCTTACTTTAAACCAGACTTAGCTTCCAATTGGTGCTGACAATATTGTAGTAAAGTAGCGCAGAACTACACCACTTGGTGGTGTTACATGTCCTGATTGTCAAAAATAACAAAGTAAAATTGCTACTACTGATTTGTAATAAAATAGAGCAAAAAGCAATTTCAGTTTCATAAAACAAATATTATCGCATCTCTATCTTTTGTGTACATTTGAGACATATGATGGTATCACTGAATTTTTACATACATGTTTAATAAGCTTGTTCATTTAAATAGGATGTCACAAATCTCTTCTATGGCAGTAACTGAAAGTAACTTTTTCTAAAATAAAAATCAATGTTGTTTGTGATAGTTTCAGTTAAATCAAGATAAAACAAACTTTGCCACGCTGAGAAATATTCAAGGAATCCATGCACCCTTAAAGCTGCAGATGGAATTCAGGGCAGTCAAACAGGTAGGCATTTTTGTACAACTCGTATAACTTAAACCACTTGAAAAATTTTTTATCTTGGAACATGCTTTCAGAGAGACATCTTTCTTTGTTGAAATACTTTGTTTCCAAAAGAAATTCTTTGACTGGACTGCTTTTATTAAGATCAGCCAACCAAACACTGCAATTAATGGTTTGCAGAACAGTCAATACGCTAAAGCCTTTCAGCTGCTGTTCTTTTATTGGTTACTCAGTGAAGTGGTAACTGCTCTAGCTTTTCTGTGGAGTAGCTTCCTGTAAGGCTTCAGAGAAAAGCAGGAGAAATTGAGTATTGATTCCTAAAATTAATACTCTCCTCTGTGGAATATATGACCTTCATGGGAAGGAATCTCTGCACCTGTAGGGAAAAGAGACTTAGAGGACTGAAGCAGGTAGTGATTTGGGAGTGCATAGTAGAGGTAATGTGAAACTTGAAGCAGAGAATTTGCTATGTACTTATTTTGTTCTGCTGCCTTTCGTAAGATCAGGGGAGGTCTACAGGGAGTTAAGTTCAAAGGTTTTAACTCTTAGTTGGGAAACTGAGTCTGTCTCCTTTTCCTTCTTGTCTCGTATGATGGACAGTAACTGGAGGGAGGCTGACTTTGTCCCTTGGGAAATGTAGAAAGCTCATCAGTCCTAGTAAACTTTTTTTAGCTTTTTAGAGGTTGTCAGGCTATTAAGTGTTGTTTTTCCAAGTGAGTTAGAGCAATTTTATACTCCCTTCCAGTGGATCCGGTGCTACTGAACCACAGTGAGCTGCATTAAACTTGGCTGAAATTACTAGTCCTGAAGATGTGAAAGTCAGATAGGATGTAGGAAAACATCCCTTTACCTCAGCTGTGCTGTATTGTTAGGAAGAAGATTTTTCCTCACTTACGTTAGCACATGGCAGAAAATGAGGCAGGTGAGGATATCCTGCTAGTGTGTCTCCACAGGTATTCCTGAGGGGTGGGTGGGTGGGTGAAGTACAGTGATTAGAAGGTTTTTCATTCCCAGCTTCATGTTAGATACACAAGTTCTCTTGTAGTTTAATTTCACTTTTCTGAAATATTTCCTGGAATGGTGTATTTGAACTTCTGACAATTGTACCAGTAGTGATTATGGAAATCTTTGACATATTTTGTGTGTAAAGAGATAGGTACATTATAATTTTATGGTTGTAAAATATGTTCATGGTATAACTTAAGTATCACTACTAGTAGTGAATGCAATTGCAAGTACAGGTAAGCAGTTCTCAAAGTAGTTAGGATCTGAGTGCTCTGTGTACCACTTGAAATTTTCTTTGTAATACTGTGAGTGAAGGGTACAGAAGACAGTGTTGAAAGTAACTGGGAGTGGACTTGAAGCTTAAGAATTGTGGGGATCAGATAAATAATTATTATTTAGTTTAATTGCAAGGAGGATTATGTTTAGATGTGAAAATCAATAGAGCTCTTTCACTTTCCTGACTTGTGTCAGAGATGTAGGAAACTTAGAATGTGGTTTCCAAACTCTGCAGTATATGTCAGCTGCCCAGTACTGACCTCGGGGTGTAGATGCATTTGTTGCAGTGAGCCTCCCCAGCTTTATGTGATAACAGAGGAGAAAAATCAACCTACTTTTTTTTTTTTTTAACACACTATTTGCTGTACTAGCTACACTGCAGTGAAAGCTACAAATCTAGTGAAAGGCTGCTATTTTCAAAACAGAGAGATAAACAATAGAAGATGGTAGGTTTCACTATCTCTGTGTGCCAGTAGTTCTCTTATTTCATCATTGTTTTTGAAGGAAGAAGACTTTGCCTGATACTTTCTTAGTCACTCGAGACTGAGAAATCCAAACATAAACCCCTGCAATTTCAGACTTGCAGAAACTTGAATTCTTGCTGTCTTTTCACAGGTCCAGCGTCTCCCGTTTCTTCACAGCTCAAACATAGCACTGGATACTCTGAGGGGAGATGCTGAATGTATCGGGTTTGAGGATATCCTTAACGGTAAATACATTCTGTTTTAAATGTTATGGGAACATTTAAAGGTAGAATTTGGGAACTGCAAAGTTCTTTGGCTCTATGGAATAAGAATTAAACACACAAAATACACAGAAAAAATTAATGCCTAAAGGCAAAGAAGCACTGGTGGAAGGAGAAATAAATGTGGTTTAGCTACTAGTTATGCAGAAATCACTCTGAAATATTAAGCCAGTATTTGCTTGTAGAAGGAGTAGAAGATTGTTCTTACATTGTATGCCTGTTTATCCTGAAAATTTTGAACTATTTGTGCAGATTTTGACAAGTGGAGGTTTACAAAGATACAAAGTTTTTGTAAGTTCTATCTTTGAAAAGAAAGAAAGGCTAGAGGAGAGATACTGAATGAATGAACCAGAGGTGTGGCAGGGGGAAGTCTCCCTTAAATTAACTCATCAGATTCAGTTATATGGTGGGCTGCTGACAGTTATTTTGTGGAATAGCATAAACCTGGAAAAATAATTTCAGAAATACTTATTTCTAGCTGGTAGTTAAGGAAATGGAGGGAGGTGGAGGGTATTTTGAGGTAGGGTTGGAGAATGCAAAGAGCCAGAGATAGGAAACTGGAAGTAATGGAGGGGTAAGTGGAAATCTAAGATGCATGAGGTAAATCTGGGATTATTTTCTGGGATGGATTTATGGCAAGCAAGGAAAGGAATCTTAGGTTATTGTGGTTCAGGGGGTAGAGCAATGTCAAACATAATTTGTAGGAATTTGGTTATTTACCATTGCTTGGAACAAGCTGATACATATTTATAAAGTGCTGAAGAATGAATGGGTTACAAGTTTTTTTTGGTAAGGTTCTATTTATTAGCTGGGGCAGTGTTAGATAATTTTGGTGTCTCTGGAGGAATCAAAGGCATTAACGTGCATTATTTATGGAAGGAAGACATTGCAGTACACCCATAAAGAAAGGTGTATTTCTTCCAAAGCACAGTCACAACGTTTTTTCAGGCCTTGATTTTTTTTTTTTTTGGGTGTGGTTTTTTTTTGTTTGTTTTTATTTGTTGAATGGAAATGAAGTTCATACAGTTAGTGTTGGTGTCTCCTGTGTCCTTTGCACATTCCTTGATAATCTTTGAGTACTGTGGCTAATGTCAACCACGCTTTAGAGAACAGAGGTAATCTCAGAGGTATGTAAGGGCATAGAATTTCAGTGAAATTTGGTGGTTAGATGGAGGAGGGAAAGCACAAGTATGCCCCAACTAACAGAAGAGAGGTGTGTTGAGCTCCTATTGTGCAGAGAAGTTGCACTGGAAAAAGATGTAGGGCACTTAGGGGCAAGGCTTCAGACTTGAGTTTTCTTAAAGACAAAACTCAGCTTTGAGATTCAGGCTATAGGAGACAGTGCTTATGTAGAACTGGTTGGTTTTACTCGTAAGTCTGTGTGTGTGAGAGGGTCCTTATGAAACACTGTTCCACTATAGACCTATTTGTTACCTGATCATTGCTTTGGATAGAGGCTTAGGAGTTACAGACCGGCATTGTGCAACACTGTCAGATCAATGAAGTAACTGTTGCACTAAGCATTAGAATAAAAAAAAAAAAAAAAAAAAGACATGTTCATAGTTACTGTTGGCCTTTGGAGCTTTGCAAAAGCCTCATGCTGTCAACTTTTTTTCCAGATCCTTCACAGAGTGAGGTTATGGGAGAACCACACATGATGATGGAATACAAGCTTGGTTTGTTGTAACAAAATGTACTCCAAAAAAATGTTTTGTGCATGTCTTTATACTGCAGATCTAAATACATGCTAAATTGACACTCAGTGTTAAACAGTCCTACAGTTACCATTTGCCTTCCTTGATGAAAAGGCACATTAAATGTTTAAAGTCTATAAATTGTTCTGTGCTTGTTGTCAATTATATAAATGTCCTGTAACTAGATAGTTTAATGTCTCTTCATACACTGCTCAGGACAAAAGCTTCTTAACTATGGAAATACTATATATGTATACAAGAAATCCAAAAATACCCATGCATTTTAAAAGTGATTACTGTAGGTAAATGCATTTAATAATGGATGTTCTTGCAGAAGAACTTTTTAAGGGGGAAAAAAAAGGTATTTTCCATTGAGTAACTCTGTTCATGAAAATTTCCATACACTTTTTAAACTATTGAATAAAAGTTTGCTATAAATGCTGTTGCGTTCCAAAATATATTTAATCATAAATCAAGAATCTTATCCACAACACAAACAGTGTTGTTCCTTTTTCTTGCAATATCTTTAAGGTTCTTTAACTTCTGCACTGCCAATGGAATCCAGCTACATACATTTTATTCCTCCACTGTTGACAGTTGTTCATGAGTGAGCTATTAAGCTTTTGTGTAGAATTGGAAGTATTGCTGTATCGAAGGGAGTTTGGCACCTTGGCCTTCCTGACCTCATCCCTATGCAACCAGTAGGGCAGTAGGCAGTGTCACTATACTCTTCCCAGGATACCTGTCCCTGCTTCCACCATATACAGTTCCTTCTTGCCCTTTAGTTTGACCAGCAGTTCTCAATTCAGCCATACTGGTCTCTTCCCTTCCTTGCCTGATTTCTTACACTTGGGGATTGAGAGCTCCTGTGCTCTCTGGAAAGCGTCCTTAAAGATCTGCCAGCTCTGTTCTGTTCCCTTGTCCCTGAGTGCTCTTTCCTGGGGGGTCCTATAGACTAACTCCTTGAAGAGCTGGAAGTTTGTTTTCCTAAAATTCAGGGTCCTGATGTTACTGACCCATGTCCCTCAGGACTGTGAACTCCACCACTGTGTGATCACTGCAGCCCAGGCTGCCTCCAATCTTCACATGACCCATGAGCTCACTTGCACGGGTTATCATCAGGTCCAGTACTGCATCACTTCTGGTGTGGCTGTCTCTTACCTGGCTTAAGAAGTTCTCAATGCATTCCAGGAGTCTCTTGGATTGCCCACAGGTTGCTGTGCTACTTTTCCAGCAGATGTTTTCCAGCAGGACGAGAGCTTGCACATGTGATGCCTCCTGTAGCTGGAGTAAGAAGGCTTCATCAATATTCCCCTCCTTGATCAGGCAGCCTGTAGTAGTAGTAGACACCCTACTAAAGGTTCCCTTTATTGCCTTGATCTCTTATTCTTACCCATAAGCTTTTGACCTGCTCATGGCTATTCTTCAGGGACAGCTCTTCAGGGTATCCATTTCTGGACACAGAGGGCAAGGCCTCTGCCCCTCCTTCCCCACCTGTCCCTTCTGAACAGCCTGTAGGCATTAATAGTCACACTCCAGTCAAATCCTGCAAGGCAGTTGAATGATGTGCCATATGAGGAGAAAAAGGCTGTGGTTCAAAAGATGTCATCTCTTGTCCTATGTGGGGAGCTTGAAACAGTGTTTCGAAGTAACTGTCTTTATTGCTAACTGCTCTTAGTGTTCTGTGGTAGGTAATTTTAGCAGAAATACTGCTATAAACCTCTTTTTACAATCCCAAATAAATACCTCTTGTGCTTTACAGTGTGCTGCCAATTCCCCATCCATGAGGGTGAAAGCCTCTAGCTTCCATCCTGGAAATTTTACAGTACTTTTATGTGCATCTATTGCAAAACATTGCAGCAAATTAAAACCATTGAGATGGCACAGTATGAGACCCTTCACTGGTGGTATTATTTTATTTTATATTTAAACTTGTTTCATTTAAGAAGTGAAGGTTCTAAAATTGTCTTCCACTTGTGAGTTGCAGAAATTAGAGCCTTGTGCTAGGAAATACAAGCTATTTAATTTGTATTTTTTGCCTTAGTGAGGTGAAACGTAGAATGAATAAACTGAACATGTCCTACTCACTGTTTTGTTTTCCATAGCTGTCCTGGTTCTTCTGTGAGCTGATATACTTCATTAAATATGAGAATCAGCTGATATTTTATAATTGTCAAGTTTTTTGGCCGTTTTGTGTAAAGCAAAAGCAAACTGTTGTTAATAAAGCAAGCTTTGGGTTCAATAGGCTTTGTGTTGCTCTAGGCTCAGGCCAGAAAGGCTCAGGGATTTCCTTGCCAGGTCTGGGACATGGTACAGGCATGGATTTTTTTTAGGAGAATTTTCAGGTCTGCCTTCCTACCAGCACTGTTCCAGAAAACAGGGAGCCATCCCATAGCTGTACACAGTTACTGGTACCTTATAGCTCCCTATCTCGGTGAATCCATCTAGTTGGCCTCTCCTGGTGTTGGTTGAAAGACAGATGCTATTGTATCTGAGCAAAACTACCTTAAGACATGTAATTTACCAGAGTCTCATTAGTGCAGCGAAGAGTGGACAGATTAGGAGGTGGTTTTGTTCAACAATTAATATACTTTATTGTAATCTTGGTTGAGATTAAGCCATATTCAGAGCAAGGAAGTTGCATTGTTCATGATGTTTGTAAGGAAGCCAACTTTAGGGGTTAGCCAGGCTGGAAAGCAAATGCTATGTGTAAGAGGACTGTATAAGAATTTATGTGTTAATAAAGTAATGGGAGTCAGACAGGACTGAGGCAAAGAACTTTCGAGATAGAAAGGAAGGGGTACACTTGTGCAGTGTTGCAGTGTGTTGAGCTGGGATGGGCTTCCTGGCCCAGCCTCTCCTCCCTGTTTCTATAAGGCTCTTTCTGTAAAGCAGGTGCTGCAAGTAGCACCCTGCAGAGGTGTGCCAAGCAAGGTGTGCTGGCAAGTGGAGCTGGGACAGCCAGCCTTGGTCTCATGTTGGACCTAGCCTGGGCAAGGGGAGGAAGGTGCTTGCAGACCCACTGGTCTGACAGGTGCACCACAAGCTTCCATGCTGACTTCTTGCAGATGGCAGTGCTGTCTGTCCCTGCTCTGCAACTCCCCACCTCCTCTTGGTGCTGATGTTCTGGGCAGCATCCTTTCCCCACGTGCAGGAGGAAGGCAAAAGCACATCTTTCTGCACTGCTGTTTGTTTGTTGTGACCACAAAAAATAGATGATACCATAGTGCTGCTGCTTCTGTTGACATAAACAATCCTCCACCAGTCATCCCATTGGCCATTTGACAAAAAACAAAGCAAGAACTACAAATACAACATGCAGTTTTAAAAAAATAACTTCATTATTAATTTATGTCAAAATAATTTGCATATATATACAATTAGAGCAACTATTAGAAACTTGAAAGATTTTAATTTAATAATCTGAAGTGCATTAGTACCTGGTTTCCTCAGCTTGCCCTGTGCTAGGCACTTCAAAACACAGTTCATATCCTTGATGTTTTTTCACCTAAACTAACAGCCAGTTCTAAATGCTGCATCTCCCAGAAATACTTTGCAAACAGCAAGTACTTTGCACAGCAAAATCAAACTGTAACAAACCTGTTCCTGAAGTGTACATGCTTGTTCTCGTTTGGACTGACACAACACCACTGCCGAACTGGCTTGCTTTGTTGCTACCTTCCGAGTACTAGCAGAGGTGCGTGTTGAAGAAAATGAAGTGAAGGCACACACCCCTTCTTCTTAATTTGCTTTCCTCTTCCCAGGCAGTTTTGTGTGAAACAGTTAATTTCATAAAGCCTTACATAACTGCATAATGAAGAAGCAAGAAGACAATGTAATCTTTGTGCTGATATCCTTTACATCAGTGTTTTCTTAATCTCTGTACAAGTACCCATTATGTTTTGGACCCACTGATTATTGTAAAACTCGGCTTACTTCTCCAGCAAGTTGGCAGTAACTCGGGCACCTCAAGGGAGGAGAGTTAAGCAGTTTTATTTACTGGCTAGTGTCTAAACTACTAATGATCTTTAATTGCCACCAGCAGCCTTGGTAGTTCAGGAGAGAAGTGTAAGAGCTGACTGTTAGCTGTGGCAATATTCATTCCCCCTGTTCTGGATGAATGGCACCATTTTCACCAGTGACGGGTAGGTGGTGGTCTTCTGGATAGTGTAAACTCTCCTTTATCTTATTTAAACCCTCTTCCAAATCACGATACATAGCTTGGAAACGATGCTGTCGCTCAAACAAAAAGGATCTACAGTACTAGTATTTTTTGGTGGAGTACCACTTCTGCAAGAGTACTCCGTCCATGCAATGCATATTAATGGCTGTAAGCAGATCACTGATTATACAGCACATGCTATGTCCATTTTCATGTTTATCCTATGCTGTGTGCTTGTGGAGTCAGTTCCCACATCATAGTTGCTTTCCTAGGGTTTTCCTTTTGTAAATGTCAACCACTTTGATTTCACTACCTCAACTGTTTTGGGGGAAGAGAGTCACGTACAAACTACCTGTACTTTCAGGGATCAGAACAATACGGGCTGACAAACTCTCTGAAAAAAACACATGGGAGTGGGCCTTAACATGGTGTTATAGTCACAGTTCTGCTGTGCTGTGCATTCCAGAAGCTAATACTCTGGATAATTTCTACTTAAAAATCTTAAGCAAAAAGGTGAAGAGTCAATGCAGAAACTGATTCCTAGGTTTGGCGGTCCCACCAGTTTGCACTGTGGCCCTGGGCAAGTCACTTGTCCTCTCTGTTAATTTCTCTCTCTCTCTGCAACAGGGAGGATAATATCTACGATGGAAGGAGGGTCTTAATAGCGTTTGTAAAGTGCTTTGAAGATGAGAAATGCTGTTCAAGTGCTCATAAATTACGCTGTGTTCATTGCAAGATGATTACATGAATGATTCAGATTTGGTCATCTCATTTCAGGGTTGTTAAAAAAATAAAGATCCACTGAAAAGAAATGCTATTACAGCCTTTCACTGGAATAAACATTTAAGCTAAGCACAGCCAACTTAACTAGAAAACAAGAAACATCTATGGGACAAAAAATAGAGGTGTCTGTATGCAGTCCCTAATCTATGGGAAAAGATAAAAATAAATGTGCAATATGGCCTCTGCAAAATGTAGGCATAGGCCTAACTTCACACTCTGCAAGCTCGAAATTTTCTAAGTATGACAGTTCTGTCTGAAAATCCATTTTAAGAACTAAGTCACAGGCAAGGTCCTCACATCATACATTAAACTTGCACAAAGGCTCCCTGCTAACTGTAGCGCAGTAAGTCTACTTAGAGCAGGTGCAAGTACAGCTTGGTTGCTTTCCGAAAAAACTACCCTTTAGTAATTTTAGACAGGTTTGGGGGCTTCACCATTAAGATAGGCCTTCTAAGATGTACACAGTGGACGGCATCCTCAGCTGGCATGAGCTCCACCAGCTTCAGCAGAAATGCCAGCACCCTCCAAGTTGATAAGCTTATCTCTGTCACCCCACTTAGAATGATACAAGATGCATCACAATCCACAGCTGACATTCTCAAACTTGAGAAAGGGTAAGTGGAAAGAGAGAATCACCCTACCTTATGTTTTTCTTCACGCTGAAAGCAGCATTAAAATCTCCATTGCCAGCCTATTTGCATAGTTAAGTAGAAGAGCTAGCTTTATCCAAGTGCTGGAAAGAGACTGGATATAGAGTGCTACCAATTTAGTGCTTACTGCTGCAGGGCTACTTTGAGATTGCATCTGCAACTGTTGTGTTATCTCTGTATGACATAATTGTCTCTGCCACTGTATGTCAGAGTAGAAAACCCAGGTAGATGAATCCTTTGTTCAACTATCAGTGCTCTCTATGCTGGACACTTCTTCAGGTACAAGCAGAGCCAACTCCTCTCCGTTCCAGCTTGTGCACAGAAGCCAGCTGTAAGACACAGATAAGACAGAAATCGTTAGCTGAGATAGCATGCTGATGCAGCACCAACAAACACACTCGATAGTTCTGTTACAGCCATCTTCTGTGGCACAGAGCTTGCCTTCATTAGTTAAACAATATCATTACAGCTGTCTTTCAGAAGTACTAAAATACTACGCCTGATTTATTACAGACTGAAACAGCTACCCTTTCTGCTCCCAAACACTAACATTGCATGATGCTCTCAAAAGAAAGGTTTTAGAGAAAGTTACTCAAAATGTGGCATATCTGAGACAGAAGGAAATGACAGAATAGCAGAAGGAAAAGAAAAATAACTTCCAAAACTTTATGGTGATAAGGGACTACAGTCCTGATTGCAGGATGGACAAATTGATGGTAAGTATCTGTTGCCTTTTGCACAGAAGAGAATGCTTTTGTAACAGAAACTTTCTTTACCACTCAGCAGTGAAATAAACTAAAACTAATATTTAGTAAACCAGAAGTATTTACTGGACCTTTGTTAATGTAACTGAATTCCTCACTTTTTTATTACTTTACTGAAAAAGTATTCTCCACATTCAAGACCCCTTTGCTTCAATTCCCTCAGGCCTGAGACCCATCACTACCTTGGTCTTAAGTTACCTTTATGTAGCTTCTCTGAATAGACTATGTAGAACACCATAGTCAGGCAGGCACAGACTTGAAATTATGTTAAATATTCTAACTCTACAGCATTATCACTGCCTATTTAGAACTTAAAATGCAGCTGATGTAGAGATAAAAGGCAACTGAGGTAAAGTCTAAGCATTAGGTAAAAAGATGGAAATCTCCAGCAAGAGTACCACCCTCTTAAGAAAAACAGCTTTCCCCCCAAATATACATCTATCTAATGAAAAGTGATCATTCTGTCATTTAGTTTTATGTTCCAGCATGCTAAAAAGACGTAATTTATATTGGAAATAAAGTGAACTTCACTTTTGTGAATACTCATGAATAATGACCTTTCACTGTCAGTATTACTAGATGGTCACTAGATATAATTTGATGCAAATGCTATAGAGGCATCTTTTTTAATGGTATCTAGAGGTTTACTCATATGGAGCCTAAAGTTAGTGCAGATCTTCTACAGATTTTGATGGCACTGGGTCACAAGGTATCCATGAACAAGGACTGGGACAGATAACTTTCCATTAAATTTACTGGTTGGTCATGTTTATAGCTCTCATTAACATCTAGAAGAGCTCAGACTGCAAAACTGAGCTCACACCTTGCAAGTGATCTGTTACTTTTGTTGTTTGTCAAAGACTCTCCTCAGGGACACACGTAAAGGTCTCAAACTAAGGGAGGGCATGCACATGCAGTGAAGGCTACGGTATATCTCAGTAGTAGTACATTCGGGGTAGATTTCAGTTTGGTGGAATTATGTGACAAGTTCACATGGAGTTGATGGGAGGTAGCTGTATCAGGGCCAGACAGGGCTGATGATGGAAAAACTCCACCAAGGTGTAGGGAAGTAGGTGATGAGAGAAAAAACAGGAAACTACAGCTACTGGCAGCCACAGAGCTACTTCACTCAGAGAAGTGTCACAAGCCTCACTGAGAGAAAGCTGCCCTCCATAACCTGGTCTCCCTCTCTCCTATCTGTTCCCCAACAGGCAAGACACTGCCATGTCCCCTTGTTTCAGCTCTGCTCCACTCCTAGCAGTCCCCTGTACCTTTCATAGGCTTGTGAGATATAAGCAGTTCCCAAACTGGGTGGAAGCTGGAGGGAAGGCTACACACAAAATACACCTAGCACACTAGAAAACGCTGAAGTTTGAGAACTACTGCACTAAACCATTCTGCTTTAATCCATGTCAAAATGGAAATTACCGGTAAAAGCAGTACGAAGCACCCTCCTGATCTATACTTACCACAGGACAGCCAGTGGAATTAGACAAAGGCCTGCAGATAAGAGGAAGCTAAATCCTGAAAACCATGCAACAGTAGCTGCATAGAGAATGTTAAAAACGGAAAGTGAAACAGTGCCGGTCACAACTTCTAAACAGGCAATACAAGCAAACACAGCACCTGCCAAAAACAAATGGATAAATTACGAACAAAACAAAACCAAAACCCCTTCAAAGCACTTAAGTTTTTTCAACTTGTTTTGAAAGATCTCTCTATCTACAGTGTTTTAGCAAATATGCAAGTAACAAGCACCCGAGTATCATATGTCTTTGTTATGGAAGTGTCTTCTGTGGAGACTCTAAGACTTGGTTTTTAAATGAAAAACAAAACAAAAAACCAAACATTTTGCTGATGGAAACTATTTGTCTCTGCTACTATTTTGTCACTGTACCTACTTTCTTCAATCTGCTTATCATATGAAGTTCAAACTGTTCATCCTCACTAACCATGTTATGCACATCTTCATCCCTTACCCCTTCCAGTCCTCTCAATTCTCACTCTTCCCTTTCTTTTCCACTTTTCAGAGCGGAAAAGGCTCTGATCCAACAAAGAATGCTGGATCAGCACATAACAATCTCCTTCACATTTTTGCAAGGAAAGAAACAACATTTTTTGCACTGAACTTCTGCCCTTGTGGTGGCAGTCTATGCCATCAGTGTCGTTGAACACATTTTCCCAAGCCACATTCATATTCATGGAACCATAAACAAAATCACAACAGGTAAGCAGAAAAGGATGACAAGAGGCAGCCTGACGCCTGCATCAAACTACTCAAGTAGCCAAAGCCCTGAAGAATGCCAAGAAACTGCAAAAACAAAGGTTTATGTTATCATAGTTAAGTACAAAGAGATCTTTGTTTAAGTGTATAAAGATATGTCTTGAAAAATAAAACCAAGCAACTCAGGAGAATGCTGACTAAACAGCAGAAATAGATTTTTCTCTCCACGTCGAAATCTTGTGAAGGTAGAAGCACTTGTGAAATCACATCTGTATAAATCTTGAGCATTCCTCTGCTTCAAGTTCCCCATGGTCTTTATTGTTAGACCAATATCTCCTTTGAAGGTTGAAACTTGCAGTAGTTTCTAAACACAATGTTGTTTTTATTAAATTCAGAATCAAAAGCCATTAATATAATGACACAGGGTCATATTATGTGGAACTTGAAAGATAAGCAGTTTTAAAATACCAGTACATATCTGTTTGTTTAACAGTAATCTTGGTGGATCTCTGTTCTGAAATATCATGTTATTGTATAGTTTTTAAAAAAATACGACTCACCCTGTTCACCAGGGAGAACCACTTTTGACAGCATGGATCGGAGAACAGGAATAGGCATAAAGCAGAGCAAAGACGGCACCCTTACTGTAAAGCAATGAATCAGTCATGAAACACTGATGAAATAAAGATCCGGGATTTTACAAATACATTGCGAATGAATTAGTCATATACTTTTGAATGCTCAGGGCCCCAAACAGTAAAAAAGGCAATAGAAAAGTCAAACTACAAGTGCACTGAGACACAATTATTCAAGCACAGAGAAATTAATAAATCCAATATATCTGTACGGCACTAAAACCAAATCATAAGCAAGTAATTCTGTTCTCTCTTCACACACTTCATCTTCTAATTAAATCTTAAATCATTCTGACCAAACTTGTATATTTTAACTCCCTTTCAAGATGGTACATCTAATATAAAGTAACTGCACTCACTACAGATAACACAGCAATATTTTCGTATATATCTTGTTGACCATGGAACAACTGATTCTGAACTCACCTAAAAACATGAGCAGGGTAGTTTTGGCAAAGGCAGCCATGACCATTCCTCCAATGTAAGAAAATATCCCGATGAAGACAATATAAATGTCTTTGAGACATTTAGAAAATAAGTAAACTCCTAAAAAACTGGTCAGAGAAACAGAAGTGATCGCAGCTACTCCATATCCAATGTATACTTCATTCCAGCAGAGTGGCTCATCCAGTTCATACAGTGTAAAAAGTGAAGTCCCACCAATCATATTAAACATGTAAGTCATAAATGTAAAAAGTAACAGGATTATTAAAATTCTTTTTTTATAAGGGGAAGTTTTAAAAAGCATGTACACTCCAGAAAATGTCTCTCCAAGAAGTTCTTTACAGGATGCTGGTGCCTCGTGCTGGAATTCAGATACGCCTACTGTATCTTCCAGAAAAAATATAATGTAGGTAATATTAACGACATGAAGCAGAGATGCAGTCACAAATGTCCACGTAAAGCCTATTCCTCTTAGAAAGTAGCCAGATGACAGTCCTGCCAATCCAGATACAACTCCAAAAATCAAATCCACCACAGCTATTCGTGTTGTTTTCTGCTTCTCATCATGACACACATCTGCTATAAAAGCAAAGCCTCCTCCAAGGAAAGTTGCCATACTCCCAAACAGTCCAGTAATAAATGCAACCGCAAACAGGGCAGAGAGTGACAAGGAAAAATATGATATTACAGCGAGGCAAATATTAGCAATCAAAGCTCCCATTGATGGTAAAACTAAAGACTTTTTGCGTCCCTGGCGATCTCCATTAGCTACAATGACAAAGGCAACTATAAGGCTGGGAACTGCCCCAGTCAAGTCCAATTGCATATTAAAAACAGAGGCTTTTTCTTGAACTTCCTGCAAAGAGAAAACAAAAATAATTGTAAATACTATAATACATTGTAATAAAAATTTAAAATATATAATCCATAATAATAATATTACACTCACATAATGATTAGCATGCAATATAATGTATAGCACGGTACAGGTTTATAAATTGTATTATTATAAACATAATATATACAATATCATGTTATAAGATTAAAGGATTATGCTATAATAAAATACAGTACACTGTGTTTATAAGAAAGCATTAAATTACAGTAATCGCTAATACAAAGGAATTACATGTTCAAAGACTCTCGCTTTTGTAATTTTGCCTTCAATATTCCTCAAACATCTCTTGTTACATTTTAAGCCAGAACTTATTTCTTAAGATACAGTCTTACTAGTTCTGTTGACAGAGAAGTTTCAACGGAGAGGACAATTCTTTTGAAAATGCATTTACAACAGCCGGTGCTTATGCTGTAAGTATCTATCTCCTTCAGTACAGGGTATGTCAAAAGGACACTGGGCCTATTTTAATCTCTCAGAAATCAGTAGTAAACCAGTCTTTGATTAAGGACCATACCTCATGCTCCCTACTCACAGGAGATCATTTTTCCTCCCAAATAATCCTACGAGAGGGTTACAAGGAACAATTCACTGACTAACAAATTGTGCAAGTAAACAGATCAGGATTTGCTCTGACATCCCAGTGTACAATGCTAATAAGAAGAACAACCACCACAAGTGTTAAACACAGCATTAAAAATCACACCAACTCACAGATAGGGAAAGCTCTGTGTTCAGAAACTGTCCAAATCAGTGATGTCTCTACAGATATGCTACATATTGACATAAGGAACAGCAGCTAAGCCTATGGCCATAAACTGTAAACACCCATTATAGGAAAAATTTCTGAGTTCTTTTTAATGGAAGCATAAAAATCAAATGTAGCTGAAAAGCAACCAGTTGACAGAACATGAGTGGCTGCAGAAAAAGAAAAAAAAGTTAAAAAAAAATACTATCTTCTTATGAAGCCAGGTGCTAAATGACGCTCAGCAAGCTAATTCAGATCTTGCTTTTAATGCATCAATGCAGGCTAGAGAGACAGTGGTCACAACAGCCTTTTTCAAAGACAACTACCTGATCAGACAGAAGAGCAGCAGGGGAAAAGGAAGTAACTTCATTTGCATAAACGCTTTATACTCTGTAAGATAAGCTTTCAGATGCAGAAAGTCATTCTGAAAGTTTTCTTGAAGTTTTCTGAAGTATCACACTGACAGGGGTTGCAGTCTTCAATCAGCAGCAGGTACAGGTAGGTCTTGCCAAGCCATTCTCAGCCATCTATATTCCACATTTCAGGTGCTTCCTCTGTAGCTAACATAATCCCCACTGAGTAGCATCCAAAAGATGAAAATAAACTAGAATTTCTAGGAAGTCTCGGTTTTTAAAAGCTTCTGAACATTTTATAAATTGATATTTATATTTACAGCCACAGACCATGAGTTTCTAGTTCAATTTCTTCCTTTGTTTACAGGATACTAGAATTATTTGCAAGAGGAAAAGTGAACCAATCCTGACGCCCTCAAGGAAAGCCCTCAAGATTCCCAGCACTCTGGAGTCTTTTAATCTCTCCCCTTAAGTGTTTGACCACCTTAGGATTCATTATGCCCCGTCCACTGGCCAGCACTGCTGTGACCCTGGAACGGTCAAAACCGTGAAGACTGAACAAACCAAGATGAAAAACTGTATCCCAATCTTTAACTCCTCCCCTGCTGACAAAGAGAACTCTATGTAGTTGCAGGCATTGCTTCTTTACTACGATTATCATGTTCAAAGACACAAGCATCAAAGAAATGATAATAGATTAGAAATAAAACGAAATGTTTTTATATATAATCTTAATCATACAATACACGTATTATTTCTAAATCATAATGAAGTGTACAACTGAAGGAATAGAATAGCAAAGACTTGGAGTTCATTGTTTTGGAAGTAGTTGTACAACATAAAGCGCATGGCTACACATCCAGATACCTCAAATGACCATAACCTTGCTCACATAAATGATGTGCTGGCTTTTGACAAGAAGACTCAAAGACAGAAGTACAGGAAAACTCCACTTAAGAGTCTAAGGCACTCAACTGCCTACTTTACGTTTTTATAAAGTCAATGGAAAGGAATATAGAAAATGATAGGTCAAACCTTCAGCTGCTTTGAAATGTAACTCTATTAAATAATCAATGGAACTACATACATTTGAAGAGAAAGGTTTAGTTTTTTAATCTGCAAATTCACTACTTTGAAAAAATATTCATGGTGGAAAGAAATAGTTCTTAAAATCTCAGATTTCAAAATTAAAAGGATGACAATGAAGAAGCAATTCACTTATATAAGGATTAAATTAAGAGAGAAGAGTAGCGCCTGAGGCTGAACAATGAACAGGACATGATAAACTGACAGGTGTATAAAACCAAGAAGTATTGCTGAGTAGCAAAGGAAAATGCATGGATTGGATAATAAATAAACAAGATGATAAATAATGTTTACTGATTAATAATATAGCTCTTTCTGACCTAAAAAAAAAAAGTATTACCCAAGCCAGTGATTGAAATGCTTCAGTTTGTATTCAAATTACCTTTGAACTAATTTTATTATATAATGACAAATTTCCTTCACATTATAAGAAATAATAATCTAAATGCTGAGAAGACTATCCATTTTGAACTATACTTTTTTGCAGGCTCCAAGTGATATTTGTCTTCAGTTTCCTTTCACATTTTGCTTTGAAATATGTAAGAATAGTATGAAGCTTCTCCGTTCTCAGAAAGGAAGGACTTATGCTAAATTAACTATTATGGAAGGTGTTCTTCTAAAAGCTAATGCCAACCAGGGCCTGTTGGGAACACTCCTGACAGCAAATTTACAATGTGTAAATGTAAGTCAGCTAAGATGGTCTTGGAAAATCCAGAACACCTACTTCACATATCCTCAGGAAAGGGCTTGGGATGGAGTTACTGGATCTACTCTTCGGCCCATACACAGGACTGTTAGTCAGCACAGAGACCAGGTTCCACTGAAATTAATGGGTGTTTTGAACATTTTACATTCTTATACTAACGTAAAAAGCGTGGTATCAAAATGCAGGCAAGATATCTAGACAAGAGCATAATTGTTCAAAAGCTCATGCCCTGCTGGCAATCATTGAAATGGAGAGAATGGAAATCCGGCAGGAAAGGGAAACAAAGAAGTTCTGCTGGCCATTATTCAACTACTGTTATGAAGGATTCATTTTCTCAAATATCAAGTTAATTATACTTTGTAGCCTTTATGCCAAAAATCCTGCAATGTGTGAATTCACCACCACATTGATCAGAGATGCTGTCTAAACTTCAGCTGAAATTAAGCTTCAGTGTTTTGCAAAAAGAAACATGAAGTCTTATATCCTGAACCATAGATGATCACAGTTTGAAAAGCTGAATTTGGGAGGCTTCTAGCAAACGGAAAGTGCAGAAATGTTTGTGGAATGTAGGTTTCTTGATGGACTCTGCAACTGGAACCATACGCACCACGAACGGTTTTCTTAAGAGCTGTTCCTTCCATATGACAAAATATCCACAACATGCAGCACCAAACAGGGAGCTAATACTAAAGAAAACACTTTGGGGGAGTAACATACAAGCATTACTCAGACAACAATTGGTCATTATCTTCAAACAACTCCAATGGGTGGCATACACTACATTCCTCGGTCGATGGGTCAGCTCAGAAGGCACAATGGACTACAATTATATTGACCTTTTACTTTCACACTCTTTCTACTAAGACCAGCTTCTGTCACATAAGGATGAACCTTCTCCACACTAAAAGTTACTTACTCTGAATTACTTATTTGATCTTCTTCAATGCAAGCATGTACCATTAAAAAATTTCTTTTATATAGAATAAATTAGGCAGATAAGCTCAGGTGTTCAGTTGCGTGCATACACAGCACATCAGAGATTCAAGTATGGAACATGAGTAAAAATTTTCAAGTGCCACCTTTTCAGCAGCATAGGGGAATGCTAGCTGACCGTTTCCATAACTCCATCTTCTGTGTAATCTACAGTCCAAGTCGTCTATTTTTCTGACCCTACAGTGGTTTCATGTTCCTCTTAATCCAAACTAACTGCCAGTTGTTGTTGCCAAGAATAGTTGTGTTGTAACTCTTCTGGAAATGTGTTCCCTCTGCCATCCCTATGTTAGATACAGCAATCATACAGTGGCCAAGGAATGTGTCAGAGCAGTGCAATGCTTCCAAAAAAAAAAAATAAAACAAACCCAAAAAAAACCCCAAAAAATCAACACTCAAGAAGCAACAAACTCAAAAAAAGAGATGAGCTTTCCACTGAATCCAAATCCAAACAGCAACCTGTAACTGCAGAACTGCAAGATACAACACATGGTAGGGAGCAACAGGGGGAAGAGGGGAAAGGAAAATGGAGTATGATCATCTCTTCTGCTGGCAGCCCATAGCTAGCTCTGCTTAAGTGTAGCATTAAAACTGGGCTGGAAGTGCAATGGAAGAGATTCCGATTAACAACTAGTTATCCAGCATGCTGAACTATGAAAAAGTGCTAAAAATGTAACTGACCAAGGGATGCTGTCTTCTTGACATCTTTGCATTTCAACAAGGCAGACTGGCACTCTGAATAGTAAACCATCACTTACATTTGATTGTGCAAAGATAGGTTATTTTTTTCATACTTTAAAATTACTTTTTTAATTATTATTTTAATCTTCCCCATTCTTCATTCTTGTAATTCCTCTGACATAAATGTCTTCTAAACTAGGTCTTATTCTTGAAAATTACAGGACATTTGCTAAACTTTACATAGTTAAAAAGAACACTAGAAGTCACAGAGACAACTGATGGCTCCTAAACACATGCACAACCATTACTGGAAGGAGGAGCCTTCAGTGGTGCCCCTTGTAATGTCAGCCCAATGTCGATTTGGGCCCAGATCAGATGATTTGTAACTCCTGGTAAAATATGAATTGATCTCAGCATCTTCCTGGAGACGAATCTTTTGTCTTTAAAGCACAACTACTACCTACAGCACAACGAGACAGTAAAGTGACAGCAGGTTACAAAACTACCGCTTTTCTGTATATAAAAGATTAGGTAATGTTATATTAAAAGGAGGTTACGCTGAGACAGCACCTCCTGGCTGCAAGTTTATTTACAATTGCTTTTTCCCCGCCTCTTACCTTCTGCTTGATAAAAGTCGGGCTACTTTTATTCTGTTCACAATAAGTGGCATTGCTATCGCTTATGAAAGTGGAGTTGAACTCCTCCTCCCACAGCCGCCGGTAGATGAACTGCTGCACCAGCGGGCTGGTCAGAGAAGTCCCAAAGATGTAGATGAAAATGACGGGCTCCACGCACAAAACCTTCCTCATTTCTGGGTTTGGGGTTTAATCCTGTGTATCAGAAAACAAAACGCAATTACTCACGACGTGAGGGGAAAACACCCGATCTGCCGGCACGCTCCGCCCCGGCTGCTGACAGCCCCTACCTGCCCGGCAGACCCCACCACCCCCGAACGCACCTGCCCCGCCGGCACTGACAGTGCCCCTTCCCGCTGCCGCCGCCCGCCACCGCCTCCCTCGGCCGGGCTGTGCCCCGCGGAGGGTACCCCCGGCCGCCGCCCGCTGTCCGCTCTCCTCCGCCCCGCCTCGGCCCCCGGCGGAGGTCACGCAGTGCCGGCTGTGCGTGACACCGAGAGGCGGGACGAGGAGGACAGCCGCGTCCCTCAGCGGAGGAGTGTCGTCGTCCCGCGTCGCCGCCTGTCGCCGCCCCCGCCCAGCCGCAGCCGCCGAGAGGAGGAAGCCGGGCGCCGCCATCTCAGCCCGCTGTCTCTCAGCCCCCGCGGCCTGCGGGCGGGGCGGACCCGCGGCCCGGCGCTGCAGGCCGAGCCGGGCCGGGCCGGGCCGAGGAGAGAACCCCGGGCTGTGCCCGGAGGGCTCGGCACGCCGCGGGGACGTGGCCTGCTCCGCGGCCTCAGGGCAGCCCTTACTCGGGGCGAGAAGAAGTCCCCCCCCCTCCCCCCCGCGGTGTAAGTACCCGGGACAGGGGCCGCGTGGGGTTGCTGCTGGAAATCAGGACAATTCAGCAGTTCCATGATTTCACCCCCGAGCAGCAGCGTGCCAGGCACTGCTGTGCTCCGTGTTTACTGGGCAGAGAGTTTGTTTTGGCCGGTTACGCAACGAAGCTCGCTCTTACCAACGGTGCCTCCAACCTCGTTTGACACCATCCCAGTGAATCGGCTGCAGCTCCGGCAGCCTGGTGCTGAGCTTGGCCCTGAGGGGTCAGCCTGCCTGGGCAGCCGGCGAGGCCCCGCTCTGGACCAGGAGGAAGCTGACAGTTGTGTCTGCTCTGTGCGGCCGTGTTTTTCTGCTCTCAACTCATGATATAGAGGTTTTACTGTAGCTGCTCCCCTTCCACGTGCTCTTGGCTTGTCAGGGTGTGTAAATGCAGCATTTGTGAGGCACCAGCTGGTCTCCTGTTAATACCTCTCATTTTGTCTGAGTCTGACATAGCTGGTGCCGAATGTCAGGGGAAAGGTGTGGTGGCCTGTACCTCTGTTGCAACAGCTGCTGTGGCACATGCTTCAGCTCCACAAGAAAGATCACGCCGGTGCAGATCCATGGTTGCGCTGTTCAGATATGACCTCTGCCCATCTTAAATACACAATGGAGGGAGAACGCCCTGGCATCAGAGCTGTACAGCTTCAGGGTGTGTTTTCCTGTTCAAGCTACAGAAGCCTTGTCTGCTCACTGATGGTGACTGGTCGTTGGGTTACGGATACTGTTTAATCTCGGTTTTGAGGTGGGGTGTGCTGGGACAGACACCACGGGACCCCTGCTCTGTTCTCTTTGGTGCACTGAGTAATGATTCTGGCTCCTCGCAGGTGTGGTACCACAAGGAGAGGTGACATAGTTGTGGAGTCCCAAAGGACCTCCTTTCGGTCTTAAATACTGCTTTTTAATTACATACATTGCAAAAAGTCATATTTGATAAAAGCATATCAAAACTTCAAAGGTTCCCTGATGTATTTTTTTATCAAGTGCAGCTTAGTAACTTCATGAATATTCAGTTCTTTCCTAAACTGATTTGAAAACAGTTAACTGTAATGTGGGTCATATGATCTCGAATAAAGCTTTAATCTGTTGCACTAGCATGTGACATGTCATTCAGTCATCCCCCAAGTTTAGGGACAACACTGGCCTGTCATGTGTCTCTTAGCATAGGACTAGCCCAATGTACAAGCTCAGCGGCCTTGATCATTTACTGCAGATGGTGAGTTCATTGGTCTGCCATATAGGCCTGCTCAGAGACACACAGACAGACAGACAGACATTCAAAAAAAAGTGTGTCTCTGGCCTGAGATCAACTGTAGAGAGTGTTGTCCCTCTCTTCGACCTATCCAGGTCCAAAGTCTGATTCATCCTGTGACAGTATTTTGTTTGTCACAAGGTAAAGCAAAATCGATCATGTGAGGGTAACACACAAATGGGCTGCTGGACGACAGAGGCCGTTCAGGTCGCTCAGCCCACCATTAACATTTATTTGGATGTGGTGGAGTGGGGATTTTAAGCCTGTGGGAAGTTTATGTCACTCCACAGAAGGTTATTGTCCAGAGCCCCATTAGGTCTCTTGCTACGTTCATCTGGGCTGCAGAGCATGTTGCTCATGTCTGAGTACAGCCCAGGCTGCTGGGCAAAACTAGTTTTAGCCAACAGTCCGTTCAGGACAGCCTTCCCCACGCTGAAGAGTGGAGCTCTGGCTCAGCACTCTGGAGAGGTTCTCTGCTTCCCTCCTGCCTACCTCCAGTAGCTGTATTTAAGTTTTGGGCCTGAGTTTGCAGAGCCAAGTGACACCAGCAAAGTTGTGGCCTCAGCAATGCTGAAGGCAAGGCTGCAGCATGAGCTGGACACCTCTAAGCACGTGGTTATCTTTGTCCAACAGCTTGAAGCCTGCTCATGAGTATCTTCTAGTGCCAACAGGTAACATGTGCCCCTCACACAGGTCCACTGGAACAGACTTGGGTCTCCCTTGTTCCCAGACCCCCTGCTGCAAGTGGAACTAAAAGCAGTAGATGTGATTGAACTCTTCATATCAGACTTAGCCAGGTGATGATTCTCCTTTGAAGTCAAGCATTTCCAAATAAGAGAATACATGGCAAACTAGCTTCCCCTCTCCCCTATCACCAGTTGGCCCAAATCTGAGTGACGTGCCGACTTCACAAAGGTCACAGGCATGTGGTGGCTGAAGCTTTGCAGTTTGTATTGTTTGTTTACTGACATCCTCAGTGCGTGAAGAATTGAATGATCACATGTATTCATTGTGGAGGTCAGGCTTTTGGGGAGCACTTGCTAAATTTTCCATCAAAAAATCTTAAAAACCAAACAGATTACTCATCTTTGACGATAATACATTGCTTGTGTGTCAGGACATGGAAAGAAAGGAGATGTGATGGAGTTCAAAGTTTGGAATGTTAGGAGAGTTTTGAGAGATCCCACCATCACTAGTCAAAGGGCAAAGACATTACGTTACCTTAAGAGACTGAAATCTTCAAACAAAGCCTCCTGCACTTCAAAGGATTATGCATGACTTACATGGCAAGATCTTGGGATTCAGTGATTGCTACAGCTGCATCCTCAGACAACTTTGTTGCTGCAAAAAACAAACAAAAAAAAAAACCAAAATCAAAACCTGCACAAGTTTTAATTTTTTTATATATATCTGTACTAGTAAGGATTTGTAGGATCCCGGGGTGATTAAAACCACAGGCACGCACACAAGGATAACCACAAGCACACATGCAAGGATAACTGGGTTTATTTTATCCACACACAGACTAAATATAGACTTATATATATATCCACAGACTATTAGAGTTTAGGCTTCTAAAATATTATGACTAAAATTACTGTTGATACAATTAAGGTAAATAACAATACAGCCTGTTAGAATTTAGGCTTTCAAAATATTACAATTAAAGTTACTGCTAATATGATTAAAACAACTAACAATGCACCCTACGGACATTCGAGGGCAGCATAAGCATTCCCGTCTGTCCAAGTGCAATTCATCATGATGAATTGGGGCGGGGGAGGAAGAAAGTTACCTCAGTTCATATACATACCGACCCTAGGACAGCAAGTGATGTCCAAATCCGCAGTGTCCCCAGCATAGATTGTTTTTGGGATGAGGTGTTGGTAGGTACCAGACCCTTAGTGGGCGACCCCACTGGAGGCAAGCGTGGTCCCCTTTCTTGCCGTATAGCTTCCTCACCTCTGTGCTCAGACAGCACTACCTTTGTAGCAGAGGTTAAAGCCGCCCCTCACGTAACGTGTGGCCAGTACATATGTGTGGGCCGCGCCAAGCTCCATCTGTCAATTACATAATCCGTAATTTCACACATGCCCAATTTCACTACTGGGGTTGCTGTTTGGTGATCGTTTGACTTCATCTTTACTCTTCTTCCTCGATAAGAGTTTTGCAAACATGGAAAAACTCACTTTGTTGCAACTCCTCTCCAGTTCACATCCTTTTGGCGTCCAACCACAAGTCTCGTGACTATGAGTTCATCATGGGAGAACCTGTTATTGTTACAATTAGTCCACTACTATCACTCCTCTCTAAGCATAAGAAAGCTCACTATTGTTTCTTGCAAAAACTCCCCACTGCCCTGTGGTTTCTTGCAAAGCTCAGTATTCCATCTCGGACCAAACTGTTTAAAGGGGCCGTCTGACACAATATCCCAATCATTAATACTATAAACATTTTTTCTAGCAAATTCTTTTGATGCAGTTGGTGTCATTTTGGAGATCTGGATAGTTGCCTCTTTTTTCTGAAAAGATTAGTAGTACTTTAATAAATAGTATTGCCATGTAAAACATGATTTTGATTGCCTTCTTAGAAGTTAAGTGCTTTTTAAAATTGAGGTGACTTTAATTTCCCACATTAACAACCTACTGAGATCATGGAAGACCTTAGCCCTCTACAAATCACTTGTGCATTACAGAGTGCCAGGAAAAAGTACCGTATCTACTTACATTCAACTCACGTTTTCAAGGCTATCTTGATAACAGCAGTTAACACACCAAAAAAGAAACCTAAAGAGGGAAGACACTTTCTTCAGAGTCAACTTTATACAAAATGTGGTTCTGCAGAAACCTTGTGTACCCTGCATCTTGCCCACAAGCATAGCAAACAGAGATACATGAAGGAAATTCTCCAAATAGTACCGCTGGGGGAAAGGAGAAGAGAATAAGCTGTGTAGTTCTGCAGAGGCACGCCTGGGTTTAGATGTCACCGTTTGTTTTGTTTTGTTTTCATTATAACCGAGTTGATTGCTGGAGCTTGAATGCAAGCCCTGACCACAGAGAGTAGTGAAGAAGATCTAAATATGAGACTGAAACAAATCAGGGTAAGGAAAAATTGTGCAACAAATCTAACCACACAGTTTTGAAGTACTTCTCTTTCGTAAAAAGAGACATGGAGAGACTGTTACTGTCATCCAACCCAGAGAAAACCTGTGCAGGGTTCATATCACTAATTGTCATTCAGTACAGATCATCACTGATTTTCAGGGCATAAAATGGCATCACTGATATTTTATTATTTACACAGCTAAAGGCATCCTCCCCAGCAAGTGGTCACTGATGTGCAGCCCAAGCAGTGCAGAGAGGCTCACGCCTTCACCCCTCTCTCCTCTGACTGGCCCCATCCTCACTGCATACCATTTGGTCTGAGGGTAACCAAAAGCCACAGATAATCATAAATAATAAGGGTTTTTTGTCTTTTTACAGTCCAGAGTAGTCTGAAACAATGTGACTGAGTTCATCTAGTATGGAAGAAGGTGCTTGAAAGGTTTGGGCAAGAACATCCTGCTGACTTGGTGTCACTGAAAATGGGGTGTTGCTCTGAACCTCTCTGTCACAGCAGGAGCACTAGTGCTGACTGTAGTCTCCGTGTCACATGGTAAGTATACTACTGTTTCTTAAGTGCAGTGCTGAAAATTTGTGCTAGTTTGGGTCCTGAGACACGTGTAAGGCATCAGGATATATTTATTTTCTCTGAATTAGATAATCTTAACAGAACTGACTCTCTTGCTGGGCTTTCATCACGGACACCACATAACAGCAACCATTCCCAAATTATACGGTTTATTCAGTATTTTTGCTTTTCAGTTATTTCCCTCTCATATTCATTTGCAAGTCCTCAGTGCTTATCTCTCATTATTTCATATCTCAGATATTTCCACTGAAAGCCCCTCACACTGGTGGCTTTTCTGTTTAGAAGACTCAGTGGAGGAGAATTTTGCAGCTGCCTTCATGCTGTGTTCAGGTGCAGCTTATGCGGACTGCCCGTTGTGGTTTCACCCAGTCCAAAACAAAGCTGCAAGGCGCTATTAGACCTGCTGTGGATGACTTTAAGGCTTCTCAGGGTTTGAAGTTTATTTTATGAAGCTGCTTGGTTCTGTTTGTGTGTTGGCTTTTGGGTCTTTTTGTTTGTTGTTTGTTTTCTTCCTGTTCTGATTTCAGTTCCATTTATGTACTAGACATATGGTAGTTCTTTCCTGTAGCTAGGTGATGTAAGTTGTGTCAGTCTGACTTCATTGCTTAACACAGAATTTCTACTGAGATGTTCTGCAACTCCAGTTTAGCACCTTAGTCTCACTTTGCAAAACTGCTTTGAAAAATAACTAATGGCAATGCTGTTCTGCCTGCCACTCTTTGTCCCCTCCCTACGAAGCTGTTTATTGGGTGGGGAAGATCAGCAGCAAGCTGGGGATACTCCTGGTTACTGTGACTCAGCAAAGTGCTTCTCTCTTTGGTCTGTGTTCCACTTCACCCCTTTGCAGAAGTGGACAAAGGAATTCTTCTGTATGGAATCTTTCTTTTAGTCTGAAACAGTGGGTTTCTTTCCTTTTTTTTTTTTTTAATAATTTTGATTTAATGTAAACAATTCTTGAAATGAGGAACTGAAAGTAAGCAGCTGAGGCAGGGCTGGAGTGGCTGCGTCCGAAGCACGTTGCAGGAGGTTGTTAAATTTTAACTGTTCTTTAAATCTTGCTAAAGCAAAGTGCTTTTCCAATTTCCTAAACAAAAGTGCTTTTCACCTCTAGTAAGTTGATGGGACTGGCCAGTTGCATTCCCTGTTCAGAGATAAGGACTTAATCGTCTGCCATCACCCTCAAGAGAAGCAGTGGCATTTTGTGGAGCTACACTTAGGGCAGTAAACAGAATGCAGTGTATTTAGGATACAAGTATTTAAGCTGAGTGGCTTCAGGAAGACTTCCTGGTGGTGACAAATGACAAGATGTTCTCTTCTTTCAAAGCCAGTGGGAGATTTGCTGCTGTTCTTCTAGGGGACCGTGTGTCAGACTTGAGGCTGAGCAGCACAGCACGGACTTCGAGACCAGTGACAAAGACTCCATCACTTGGAGGAGTTTGAAATAGGATGAACGAGACCATGCCCATACACCAGACAGGGCATAGCTGATATCATGTGCTCTTTCCAGGTTTAGATTCTCAGTGGGGTAGGGGAAACCACTGGTGTCACAGGGGGAACCTGTGAAAGGTTTCAGCTAAAAGCAGGAGTCCACTCTGTCTTTAGTCTGTTTAGGTGCTAATGGCGTTTTTCCTCACCAACTGACCACCAAAACTGTTCTTGATATTCAAAATAGCAGGGGACCCAATTATCAGTCCTTATTCCTATCCATCAGAAAACACCAAAATACAACATCTCCCTCATTTTCCAGATCTGTTCAGAAAGATCTGCGAAGCGGTATTCACTGTGCCCTGTTATTTCTTTAACTGAAATACCTCCTTCCTCAGCATGATTCTGCTGTGGATTTGGACACATAAACATCACTGGATATTTATCCCAATTACACTCATTTTGTTTGAAACAAGTTGCAGGGACAGTAGGTTGCCTGATGGTCTCCAAGGTATCATAGAACAGCAGCAGGAAATTCCCTGGGTTCTTTAAATTATCGCTATGCCTGAAGCAGATTTGTCATGTACTGTTTTCAGAAAAGTTCCTTGCAAGATTTCTTATAGAGGCAGATGGAGTAATATTGTTGAAAATAATATGGCACTTGGATCCAGCTTTAGGCATCATAATCAGTGAATTTCTTCTAGAATAGTACTGAATGCTATTTACTACTCCCACGGGGAAAGTAAATAATAAAGCAGCTCCATTCCTTTGGAAATTGCTCCACTTACGAAGGGGAGGTATTTGGTTTATCCAATTTAATAATAAGTGTGACACCTCAGTTTAAGCACCTTCAGGGACCTATTGAACCCCACAATCTAACCATGACAAATGAACTTACTAGTTCAAAAAGTTCCTGAACTGCTGATTCCTAGAAGCAGGGAAGGTGTCCTGAGAACAGTCAGCATATTTGCTTGTTCTTTATCCTGTTTTCTGAGTGTCTGTTATTTGCCACTCTTTTGACACTTTTTTTTTTTTTTCCAGAGGGGAATTTGAGCTAGATGGGCTTTCATCTACTCGATATGGCTGTACTTATTTCAGTATTATTTCAGTGCTGATAGAAGAATAGAATTAGCGTTTTGAGAAGATTTTACAAAAACTGGGAGCATAACATGGGATGTATGAGGCGCAAGCTGCATGAATTAATGAAGAGGAGAAGACACTCAAATAGGGTTGAATGAAGACACACACTTTGGGTTATAACATGTACAATTACTGACAAGCAGTCTTGCCCTGAACTGTTCAGCTGTATAAATGCACGACACTGCATAAAATCCTGGAGAAACGTTTAGTTCTCTGCATAGGCCTGGGTGTGCTGGTTTTGCCTGTGAGAAGGTACAAGTATTTTCCAGGTAGCTTTGCTGGTGACTTTCTGAACCTGTTCAGAACTTGCTGAGCATTAAGCTTGCCTTGCTGTGGGCAGCAAGTTTTGCTGTCTATTTTTAAAATGAGGTTGTGGTGGGGGAACTGAAAACCAGTTATCAAGTGTTTTTGTAAAACAGAGCTGCTGCTGCTGACAATGTGCCTTACAGACACCGAACCTCCTGTTCATAACTATGCTGTCTTTCTCCCTGACTGTGTTTGTATGGAATGCCCACGGCTGCTAAAACTGCTTAATGTGAAAAAGAATTGCTAGTAAAGCACTTAGGGGCTTGATTGCAAAATTAATTTGGCACACAGAAAAAATCACTGACTCTTGAAGGTCCTTCTTCTTTTTCTTCCTTCCTAGTTGGCTGTTCTCTGCTGCTGATTCTCATTCTTATTGACCATGTCGTGATGGTTTTCCTCCTTGTCGCTCCAACATCCCTGCTCCCCTGTGCCTTTCTTTTGTGCATCTTATGTCCAGCTTCCCACAACCCTTCTTCTCTGACCACTTCTCTTTGGCTGAGGCCTTGTGGTGGTCTCAGGAGCTCCTGTCCCCTGGCATGCCTGTGGCCTGGGAATACCTACTGTTTTTCCAGTCTTATTCCCCAGCACTGATGCCTCAGAGGAGTAGCTGGGCTCCCTTACGTATTTTTTTTCCAGCTATTTGCACATGTGTCAGGTGCATGAAGCTTAGAAGCATGAAAAGGAGCTGGAAACCAAAAAGCTGAGCTGTTACCAGCAGATCTAGCTGTTCGCTGTGAAACCAGCCAGTGTCCTTAACTTCACTAGTTTTTCACCATTTTCACTTTCTGCCTGTCCATCTGCACGTGTTTCAACACCGGGAATCCAGTCTCTGTGTTGAAGAGGTTATACCTTCTCATACCTTTTCTTTTTAAACTTGAATAAACTCTTTATATTCTACATTGAGAGAAACTCCTTTACAAGAATGACATTTTGAGCCTGAACTTGTGTGCATTCTCCAGGACAACACAGTAGAAGTTCCTCTTTCACAACTGAACATTCCTGTTATTTTTAAAACAGAAAAACATCAGTAAAGACATTACTAAATGTCTTCAATAACTCAAAGAGAATCATGAAATGGATTTACAATCTCACATACTCTATTCAAGTGTAAATAATGTTCACCCCAGAAAAAGCCGGCCATGTGAGACAGCGAGTACTTGAAATATCCTTTTCCCCACTCTTCTTTTGTTTAGAATGGTCTGAGGATGGGACTGTCACATCACTAGATACAGTACTGTTTTGTAAAAAAAAAAAAAACCCTGAAAATGCTTTAAGAGATAAATGGAGACACACCTGTTCAGAAATGTCACAGCTTGAAGTTTGTCTTCTCTGTTGTTTATTTCCTGACTGTGGCTTTTGTTTAGTCTCTAAAATATTGTATAAGAACTGCCAGAGAGCCCCACATTTTGTGCCTGCCTCTGCATTTCTTGAGGGTCTGGCACTCCTCTTGGGCTCCTGGAGAGCTCTGCCTGTGCTGGAATACCAACCTTGCTCACATCCACAACCCACATGTAAGCTTGGCTTAGTGTGAGGGTGACAGGGTGTTGTGTTTCTTTGGACTGACTTTTTGGCATGTTCAGAAGATATCAGCAATGAATATAATTATTTAAAAGATCTTTACTGATTTACTGTGTAAATCAAGGCGAGATTAATTTATGATATCTCCACATTCAGCTATTTCTTTTTAATCTCTGATCAGGAGTAACACTTCTGACTGGCGCTTTTATTGTCCTCAGGCCTTGGGTTAATAAAACAGGAAATCCAATTTTAACATGCCTCATCCCGGATCCAAACCACTAATGCTACTTAACACTGATAAGATTTATCGCAGATCAGATAGTGTCTGACCAAACCACTCCAATGCTTTGCTCACATGACAGCCAGAGGCTATCTTCCTTTGCTGTGTAAAGCCAGTATGAAAATGTAAATCTGAGAAAACCCTGTTTTGAGTTAACTTGACTTAAGTGTGACTATAATGCCTGCAGCTAATCTGGATCGCGTTTGTCCTGCTACATGATCTAGCATTCCATAACTTAGGGACCAGCAGTGGCAGAGCTGTGAAGCTGAGCTCAAGGTGACCCAGCCCAGATGTGCTGCTTCCCCTCTGTGGGATGCCTCGAGCAGGGATCCTGTCCTCAGCAATGAGTTGTTGCCATCAAGATTCCTTCTCCACAGCTTGTGAGAAACCAAAAGTGCTGTTGGCTGCACATGGAGAGGCCCCTCTACTCCTTTCATGTGTGAATTAGATCCACAGCATTTTGGTGGCTGTGCTAAACTGAGACAGGTCTCAGTTTTCTGTACCCTTTGGCTGTTTGCTGCTGCCATCACTTGTCCTTTACAATTGTTTTTCTGGCCACACAATAAGCAGAAGTAAGAATTCAGCTCAGCTAAATGCTACTTTTCTCCATGGTGTTACAGGAAGCAACACGTCTGTGGTTAAAGATACTGAAACTGTCCGTTAAGCTGTACCTTTGGTGGCTGTTACACCGGGCTCCTCCCTGGAAACTGTTCCTTGTTGCTGTGAGCAAATTCATCTCACGGTTGCAGGAGTCCTGACATGGTTGCTCTTGCAATGTTGTTTGCACTTGTCATTTCTTGGGTCCTGAGTGAAGCACAGGTAATATGCTATACGCTGTTTGTTGGCTGCTTGTCAAAACTTGGATGAAGAGAGATGAAACATGGTTGAGGTGGGTCTGAATTGTTTTCTGGAAGTTCCCATCTCTTTTTCTCATCCTGTTACCTGGGCATGTGGTGTAGACAGGATACCTCACTTCAGGATGGTTGAGGTGAGATTGACTTCATTCTCATACTTGGTCTGCAAGTGGGGTTCCTGCCCAGAAAGGCTCTGAGCGGAAAACAGTGCACACTTATTTATAATGCTTATAATCAAGGTCCAGCTCAAAATCTTTGAAATTTTTTATTTACTGTGAGAAATTGAATATTCTGTTGCCATGTCACAAGCTCCCAAATCTCATGGGGACATAAAGACTGGCCAGAAGAGGCAGCAGACAAATATTAGCAAATATAGCAGGCAGATAACTGCATCATAAGGAAAATGTGGCCTTTGGATCTGGTAGGTATAAATCACATGTGTTAATGCATGCCTATTAGGCTGACACTATTAATTGTAGCTGTAATCAGCACATCAGTATCCTGCATTTTCTGAAGAAAATTTGGTACCAGTATTTTAGCTACTTTGCACTAAATTTGATTATTCATTCTTAGTAAGATTGGTATTATTTACCTGTCTTTGAAAAGCTGCTAAAATTAATGTAGCCTCAAGCCTACTTTAATTGAGAGGAACAAAATACATTTTTTTAATAAGTAAGCATCCTGAAATTACTGATTAAAGACTGATTTAATTTTCCATCCTAGTGCAATTCTTCAGCCTAAGTCCAATACAATTTCACAGTTCATTCTTGCTGAGCTCAGCATAAAATATTTTATACTTTTTTGTGAAATCACCTCAGACTCTTACAAACCCATTATACTAATTACCTTTTTAATGAGCACAGCTGAAGGAAATGGGTGTACTTACGGGGTCCAGGGAATACTGTATGAATAATACTATTCTCAGCATTTCAAGAGTGGATTTTGTTTCTGAGCTAGTAGAAAATTCAGCCCAATTTCAGAACCACATAGTATGAAATCCCATAATAAATGGTGGAAATTTATAACAAAAATTTAACATTAAAGAATTGCACTCTCTACCATACAGGAAAGCGAAGTTACAGTAAGTCCTTCTTGATTACATCTATTTCAGTGGCCAGATTTGCTGAAAGAAGAGGGTTTTGAGAGGATGTGGAGAAGGTCAAGACAAACTCTGACAAAGTACAGGGGATGCCTTGGAGACAGAGGTTTCCTCTGCTGCTATTTCTTTCAAGCTCTACGCTTTAAGTTACTGGTGAGGTGTTCCAGGGGACACAAAGCAAAGGCCACATGCATTTTGTTGATTCTTGTTCAGCTGACAGTCTGCAGTGGGCTCTAACCATGGTGAAGAGCCGTTCTTCCTTGGGAAAAACAGAAGGAAGACACAGCCCCAGTGTCACCGCTGGCCATCCTCAGAGGCTAGACTGGTGGAACCCCATGCAGGTGGGCAAACCCCCACAGTCCCAGGGAGACTTGCTCTCTCCCAGGGAGATCTCCGCTCAGCAACATGGTAAGCACTGGTCCTATTTGCTTGTGTAGCTGAGTCCTGCCTGGCAGGGATCTAGCGGAGGTAATCCGATTTTTTTAAGAAGCAGCTCACCAGTGAAGTGTGGCCCAGAGCCAGGGAATAAACTGGGGCAAAGGAAGAGAGGGGATGGTAGTGCAGCAACTCACTTGCTGCTCTGCTGTGGTCCTGTATGATGAACCAAGCTGAATTCAGATATAAGATACTGCATGAAAATAAATGAATGAGTGAATGAATAAGACACTGGAGTAGATGCACATGGATGGGGACAAGCAATGGGGTATCTTGAAAACAGAGCTCGTGAAATGTCACTTAGACATTTCGTCTCTTAAGTATGAACAAGTCTTCCTTCAGTCCCTAAGAAAGCAAATAGCAGCTGGGAGGAGAGGCAACACCAGCTGCCAAAAACATGTTTGGAAGGGAAGCAGGGAGGAAATTTTCTTCCTCTCCCTTTCCCTCTCCTCTCCTCAGTGATGTCCTTTTATTAAACCTTACAGCAATGCTATAAAAGAATTCTTAATTTTTAATTGTTTCCCTCTTTTTACAGGACATTAAAGATTCACTCTGCTGAAAAACACTGTCTGTAAATTACCTCATTTACCTAAATATTATGTGAAGATTTCTTTCAGGAAAAAAAAAATGCTGTAAGATATATTTTGCCTAATGTTTGAGTACCTTGTAATTGAGTATCCTTGTAATTAGGAGTTTAAAGGACATGTATGCCACTTACTAACAGTTTAGGGGGTGCAAGACAGAGATAAAGAGTCACTTGCTATGGAAGACAAATCTTTCTCTTCCTCCTTAAAGCAGATATAAGAACAGTAAAGCAAAGTGATGTAGAAATCAGCATTTCAAATCACACCCCCACTCACCTTGTTAACGCAGGCATAGGATGTCAGATACTGAGCCAGGTTTACCACTCCTGCACGTGCAGCAGCTACACCCCAGCTATCCCTTAGCACCTCCATGCACCAACAGTAAAACCTACACAAATCCTCTACTGAATGATGAAAAATCACCAGGCTCTTGAATCATGATACTATTTTGGGGCAGCATGTGGGAAAAAATTGTTAAAATGGAATGAAAATTCTCTTCAAAGATGAATTTAAAATGAGGAAAATGTGAGCAAGGTGGGATTTGTAGTTTTATTTGTCTTATCCCCAAAAGAGATACTTTGTGATGTTTCACGGCTGTTAGAAATAATACCTGTGTAACAACCATGTCATCGCTGCTCATAATGGAAGGAATGCAATGGATGCAGATTAGGACACAAGTAATAGCTATTGTAATACATTATAGTGTTCTGTAGTGATAAAGGGATTTAGGAAGACAAAGTGAGTGACTGTTTGCTTGTTGATGATATTTTATGGATTCCCCTTCAATAATGGATGTGGTGTAGAAACATCTCAGCAAGATGAGGAGGTTGCAGGTAGAAAATGCTTGCAGTTACTTCGAAGGTGAAAAGTAATTCGCACTTTAATGTCCCTCAAGAGCACGTCTGATGGATGCAGCTGCAGTGCTGTTGTATTAATGGCTTCCCCATTGCTGACTCTTGTGAGATGGTATCAGTTAGACAGTCTTCTGTATTTTAAGAAGTCATGAGAAAATAAGACGTCATCCTCTGAGTGTTGGGACACTGCTGGCATTATCAGAGCAAGCCTGTTTTGGTTGCTGAGTCTCACCAGCTAGACAGCAAAACTGAAATCAAGGTAATAATTATTCCCCAAAGCTATTTTTTTCTGAATACTGACAATTCCTTCAGCTAGCAAAACCTGACAATCTTTATTTTCTGATTGTACTTTGAATTTCTCATTTTCCAATATACTGACTAGAGATTTTTTCCCTGCTGGAGAAAATGTGTACAATGTTGAATGCAATCAAATTTGCTCCAATTTGCATAAAAGCAATACAACACATAGCTTTCAGCCATGACTGTGCTGTACATTTCTGTACAATAAATCTTTCTCCCTCCCACCCTGTTTTTCATGCTGATGAACTTTCCTGAATGTCATGTCTCATCACACAGCCTGTAAAATGGCTATTAGGGAGCACTGGTTATCCTTTCAGCTATGCCCTTTGTGGGATTGGGATGGTGGTAGCTGGCAATATTTGATTTTGCAGCTGTCGTGGTATCCTATCTTGCCCACCCCCTTGAGGGTTGTTATTATTATTGGCTGGAGTCATCTGCAGGCAGCCTGATACTGCTTGCAAGCAGACAGCTCTGAGAAATTTTTGCCTTTTCACGCTTTGAAGCTTCAGTTGAGAAAGCTCTGCTTTTATCAATATTTTTCCTTAAAACTGTTGTCAGCTATCATTTGCAATTCCTTGGTTTGATGGGAAAGTGCAAAGGAGTGCTCCAGCCTTATCTTCCCATGGCTCAACTGCAGTCCTAATAAGCTGGAAGCGACATATTCCCATCAGCATTTCATTGTATCCTCTTCCTTCTGGCTTACCTGATGATTTGCCCCCAAGGCAATGGTACTGTTCAGGATTCCTTGCTGCACTCTGCCTGTCTCTGTGCCCTGACCTTCCACAATTCTCCTGTGGTAAATGCTGTGAAGTGATGCCTGGCTGCTGAGCACTTTTAGACAGGGGAAGTGTGTTGTCCCAAAATGTCCACGTGCAAGAACAAGAGTTTTGTTATCTTCTGGATCCAGCTGCAGCCTCTGCACTGAGGGTGGATGATACAAAGGTAAGGAAACTCCAAACTGGGCCATGCAGGGCACACAAAACAGGGCACAAAGCCAGCATCACAGGTACAGCGGTACTATCAGCACATAGTCATTAGTTATTAATTGGACATCCCTGCCCTACATCTCCCTGTGATTTACAGGAGCCACTGGCCTGTACTTCCCTGTGTACCAGGGAATGCACTCAGCAGCTGTCTGAGTGCAGCAATGCATGCTGCTCATTAATGCCCCTAACTATTTTCTTCCCAAAAAATCCCTGTCTGCTTTCAAGAAGGAAAAATCTAGGTACAAATCAGAGCTGTCATCATGGGATCATCTGAGTTACGCTGTCATCTTTGACAAACTTCTGCTGATTAATAGTGGGGAAAACAGGTAAGTTAATACTTTATATTTGAATGTTAATACTGAATTATATTTGTATCTACTATTTTTGTTTGTGGATGTCTGAAGTCAGTGGTATGAAAGTGAGTGGTATGTGTAGATCCCTTTGATTTGTGAGTTGTTGCCTGTCAATGCTGGGAATCTTGAGGGTCTTATAATTTTTAGTGTAGACATCAGAGGTTGTTTTAGATCGCATCCTTTCTATTTCAGTATTTCCCCATGAATAATACGAATGCCATGATATTCTTCTGGTAGAAGGAATATAATACAAGTTCAATGGGGCCAAATGCTGTTCTGGGTTAAGAACATAAAATTGCCACCAAAAATGATGGAGAATCATGCAAGAGGAGAATACCTTAAATTCTTGAGAATTGACAGGAGATTTTTATCTGTCAAGTCATAAAGAGCAAAGTATACTCTCATTTCCTCTATAATTGATAGAGAATAGTTTTCCCTGCTTTTCAATATCTGTTTTATGAGTAATTGTTTTATTTCTGCCTACCAAGTCACTTATTGTGGGTTTTATCTTCTTGCATGGTGTGGATTGCAGCCACAATCTAAAAGTTTCCTTTTAAAGGAAACTATGAGGTCCCAACCTGCCTTTTTGGCTTCATATCATTTATAGACAAAATGAGCAGGATCAAACTACAGCTTGAAGAATCATGGCATTTTTAGCTAAGGAAATGTTCTTGATGAAAACCCAGATTTTATTAGTGATACTACAATTAAATAAGCCATTATCAACTTCCTACAGATCTTCTAAGAGCAGCTCTCTTTCATTCTGAAGCCCAAATTACGGAAGCAATCTTCATAAAGGCCACTTCCCCAGCTATAGCGCCTGCTGTGATATGATTCATGCCTTTTGTCTTCTGCTTGAAATTTGGGGATGTTTATGAAGGACTGTTATAAATACTGCATCTAATTCCTCTTTTCACAAGATGCTTTATTCACAAGGAAAAAAAAAAGAAAATTGCATCACATTTGTACGTCATATCATTTCCATTCGCATTGCCATCTGGCACTATTCTTGTTGCCTACTTCGTATACGTATTGGAAGGATGTGAGACCAGTGTCAGGCAGACACTCTGAAGCACATGTTTCAGCACTACAGCTGGTTATTTAATGGTGCACAAGCACAGCTGATAAAATGAATCTGTGTAAATGTGCATTTGAAGGCTGGAGATGGAGTAATACATGCTTAGGAGCAAAAGGAGAAGCAATGTGTAAGAATCACACTTTCCATGCTGTGCATTACGAGTGATCTTACATAAAAATTATGAAAGTGAGCAGTATAAATATCTCAGCTCTTTTTACACTGTTCAGACTTTCATTTTCAGTGGGGAAACAGCATTATCACCTGTACTTGGAAAGTACCTGGCTGTTGATTTACCCTAAATTGTTGTCTAAAAACATGAGGCAGATCTTTCTGGCATGTCAGCTTCTTTGGGACAGTAACCGTCATGGTCTGTCAGTACACTGCTAATTACAGCAGGAACCTTTCTCCAACAAAAGACAGTTTGCAAAGGCTGAGAAAAAAATGGTGGATGATCCCTGCAGACCCACAATGTTAAGGTGAAGGATGAAGACAATGGTTGCATTCATATTCAAGCAGTCCATTTATGTGGACCATTGTGCTAATAAGTGACAAAATTAGTGGTTATGAAATTCAGGTGGGCTTTCAGGTTACAAAGCAACTGTGGTAGTGTGACAGAGGAAAGGGATGAGTATAGGAGTCAGGGATTTCAGGTCTGTGCAAAACACTTCATTGAAAAGCTAGAGAGAGAATCTGGCCACAGACTCAAACACAGAGCTGATGTTTTTATAAGGTATAAAAGCCTGGCTATACGTTACACTACTGTCATCTATTCTCTCTATCCATTCTGGAGCCAACACTACCCTGACTTCTAGCAGCTGTGACAGAGCTGGACATACAAAAAGTTTGTTACCAGACAGTTGTTACCAGTCATTCATGGTCTGTGTTTGCTGCCTTAGCTTCTGTCTCCCCTGACTGGCCTGGGACTTCACAGCATGGACATAGAAAGGCAATTCAGCTGTACCAGGCAGCTATAGCCTAACAGCACTGAGGAGTGGGCACACGAGTGGGCAGCACCTGGGAGGAGGTGTTTTGGAGACCCAATAACTATCTCAGTGTCCATGAGGTGAGCCCAGCCCAGAATTGCTGTGGAGCGCTCATTGTTTGGAAGAGCAAGCGTTTGCCTGCTCCCAAGTAGGAGTGCTTGTTTAAGCAAGAAAGTTGAAACTGTGGCTCTAGAGCCTGCAGGTAAACAAGCCCCAGAAAACACCACTACGGATGGAGCATAAAACCAAAGCATTTTGCAGTGTTTTTTTGTTTTGTTATGATTTTTTTTATCCTCCAGCTGAATACAGGATTAGATGGATCGTTACACATCCTATTTTGTGGTCTGGAATTAAGTCATTAAAGTGATTTATCTTTGCAAAGAGTGATTTTTAATCAGCTGAGTACAAATTAACCAAACTTCAAGAAACAAAACAATAACTTGTGAATTATACCTATTTAATGAGTCTGAGGCTGGATTCTCATCTTGGTAGCTCTGTTCTCTGCCCTGAAACCCTGAAGAAGAACATGAAGCGCAAGCACACCCCCGACAGTGGCTCTGGGGTTCTGCTATCTGACGATACACAGGACAGATACTGGAATAGAAACAAAGGCTGAATAATTCCAGGAAAACAAAATATAGCAAATGTGTCACAGTGAGCTGCGTGACCCTAATGTCCTTAAAGCAGCATCTGGGATTATCAGCTATAAATGAAAAATCGGTGGAATTAGTCAAACCTCAGGAAGTGCTTCCAGAGAGTTCACCAAGTTCAGCTCCTCCAGCTGCAGCCTCCCCAGATGAATAACACCAGATTTTGAGTGTCACTCTGACAGCGGCTGTGTGGGCATCTCAGGACAGAGTCTGCTGCAACAGTGAGTGAACCCCTCTCTGACAGCACCTGGTGTTTGCCACTGACGAGCACTGATGAGTGATTTAGAGTCCTGTTTCTAGAGGGTTGGAGTTGGATTAATTGGGTTTCCCAAGTGTGAATCAAATTTTCCATTCATCAACACTGATGTGGTTAGGAGCAGGGGCAATGAGATCTGTCCAATCCAGAGCAAAGACTTTTCCATCCCTGAAGCTGCCTGTCAGTAACAGTTCCCCATGTACTGGATAACATAATCTCTATGGAAAAAACAATTCCCAACCTTTATTCTGCAGGAGCTATAAAGTTTGATACACACATTCTCCTTTTCAATATTACTTTAAAGCATTAAGGTACATCATTTCAAATAGTGTAGGAAAACTGAAAGCTCCCACTGGTAAAATAAAGACGGCTGAATATAGCTCTGAATGGCTTTTAAAAGGGATGCTTTCCCTTGATTTATGAAGGGAAAACTGAGAATGGCTTTCAAAGTGAGTGATGCAACACTGCCTCCCACTGCTGCATCCTGCTCCTCTGATGCCTTGGCCACCCTTCAGTCAGCACAATTGTGCCCATTGGTGCTTCAGTGGGAAGAGAATGGGACACAATAGATGAATGCTGGGATCTTTCTCATTTTTTTTTTCCACGCTGTTTATTCTACATGTTCACACAACTGTATCGAGTTCTTTGTGCTGTGCTGGGCTAAACATTGCTGGCGATCTTCAGATCATGAGCTTAAACTGCCATCTCCCTTCATGGAAAGGGGATTTCAGGTAGAGAAGACATCCAAATTAAAAATCTCCCGGGGACAGTATAGGATGGTGTTTCTTAATTTTTTTCTAAATGGAAGACTACTCCATCTCCTGAAGGAGCCCATGCAAGGACCAGCCTCCACACTGCTGACAACAGTTTTCACATACAAACAAAGCACTGTTAGGCCACACATAAGATATTTTTCACCTTAAATACCCAGTATTTTATATCCTTCCATGCATAAGAATGCATACAAACATTTAAAAATGTATCTTTGCCACCATTTCACTGACCAAAGCCTTGAGCTGAAAGCGAGACAGGGCCTGGGAGGAAGGACTGTCCTGTACCTGCAGATTGCTGGAAGGGCTTTCCATGCCCAGTGGCAGCACAGTGGCTCACTGGGGGTTACTTGTTTTTCCAAATTGGGGATTTTCCTGGCCCCATGGCAGGCTGCCTAACTCACTGCGACAAGTACAGATGAGTAACCATTTGCCTCCACTTCCCAGGACAGCCTTTTCCTCCCCCACAGATCTTCTCAGAGATGAAAAGACACTGAACATACTTTTGACTCCAGCATTAGCCAGAGTCCATGTGAACAGGGACATCTGTTCTCCAGTATGGGTTTGATGGAATGGATTGGGAGATACCTCACTCTGACATTTCACAGCTTTCTTCTGACCTACCTAGGCTGCAACAAGCAAATCCCAAAACGTTCTGCGAAGTTTCTTAAACTCACAGTTTTTGATATCTGAGGAGATCTTGGGTTTAAGATTGCTGATTCAAGAGATTTAATGTAAAATTGCCTTTCAGCGACCACATTACACCATGTATTAGGCTGTTGCACTGTCCTGCTCTCTGGGTTCTGCTGCAGTGGGAGATGTGTTCTGCTCCACTGTCCCCAACCCACCTGGCCCATGAGCAGCTGGCAGCAAGGGAACAGGCATTACAAAACTTGACCTTGGATTCACTAGCTGTTAATCACTCCAACAGGTTTCACTTGATTTGTAAGATTTTTTTTTTTTTTTCCAAAGAACACCTAGAGTTACTTTAACGATTTCCTACCTCTATGACAAAAATCAGTGTTCTTTAGTCAAGCAACTGTGTATCAGCTGGCAACCTTTTCTAGCTGAAAATGCTGGAGTCTGATATTTTGATCCTGGAACACCATAAAGTTTGAGCATACGCCCCCTGACAACCTCTGGTTTTCTTCTGATTTCCTCAGTGGGTTTCCAGTGACATGAAACATTTAATCCCACGTGTCTGGTCTTTCTTTGATGAGGCTGTCTGGTTTTGATCCAGTGGGATTCTATGTTTTTCCTAGCAGTCAACAATTTAACACTCATGAATCTGTTTTGGAACTATGCAGTGTCATCTCAGAGAGGGTTAAATAATCAAACAGTTGTAAAAAATAAATTTGTGACTTGTACTACTTTCTCCAGCCACTTCAAATCACGTCTATGGAATTTCTGCCTTTTTCTGTCTTCACTTCTCCCAACATAAGGGACAGCAAAATGAAAAAAGCAGCTGATTTATGCTTAGAGCTTGAAAGTGCATGGCTCGAAGTTGGAGCTTTCTTTTGGGGCTGAAGCAGATTGCATCCAGGAAGATGCAAAACTCCGTGGTGTCTTGCAGGGGTAGGCTCGTGATTCGCCCTTGCGCTGCGTGCGAGTGCTGTGGGGAAGCAAGCAGAGGAAATCCTTCCTCCGGCCTCCTCGTACGTGTGGAGCAGCGCACAGCTGGGGTCCAGGCCGGCGTGCCGGCAGCGCCGCGGCCGGCGTGCCTGCCCGCAGACACGGCCGCGGCTCGGCAGGGAGGGGTTTGGGCATCCCCGCTGAGCCGCAGGTCCTGTGCAAGCTGCTCCTTATCTGCAAGAAGAACAGACACCTTCCGTACGTGGAGGAGAGGCTTTCATTTCCTCCAGACATTCAGGGGCTGGAGCCATGCGTCCGTGTCTCCCAGCACGGCAAGCTGTGTGAGCCCCTGCATGGCTCCACAGGCTACGTGTGTTGGCAGTACATCCACAGAGCCACAGAATCCTCGAGGTGGGAAAAGACCTTTGAGATCATCGAGTCCAACCGTTAACCCAGCACTGCCAGGTCACCACTAAACCTTGTCACTAAGCACCACATCTACGCATAATTCACACGCAGGGAGACAGGGAGACATTATTCCTGGATGCCAAATGATACTAGCTGGTAATACTGATCTAAGAAAACAAGCTGTGCAATATCTACCCACCTGCAACAACACGCAGCCCGCCTACTCTAGTGCAAAAAGTTGACATCACTTTGCAGCAGACTGCCATGTGCCAGGGTGCAGGGGGATGTAGCAAACCCAAAGGCTGCCGCAGGGTTTGCATAAATGCTTGCAGCCAGAGTGAGCAGACGGGTAACAACCACAGCTACAGATTTTACATTTGTGCTTTTTCCCATTCCAAAAATGGAAAAGTCTGTTCAAGGATCCTCAGTGGCTGATTGTGTTTCATAAGGAGAAGAAAAAAAGCTGTGAGTGGTTGTTTGGTCAGAACACGTCTGAAAAATGCAAATTGGGTCATAAAGACGTGAAGGGGGAACAGCAGCTACCGCTGGTGTGCCAGGTGCTGGAGACACTTCCAGGCCCTGACCACGGAGCTGCATGTTGCCCATCATCTTTTAACAGCAAAAGGCAAACTCAATTCCATAGCAACCACACTATGTTTGACATGCTGTAAAGGCAGAATTCATGACGAGAAAAGAAAGCTGTGCATGGCTTAGAATCCTGAAATTGCCACTCCAGCTATGGGAATGAGATCAGAACAGATGCCGTTAGAATAAGATGCAGGGTGCTGTGTCACAGAATTTGGAAGGAGAGGAGCATTTGTGAGGCTTTTCCTCTCTAGGATGGGGAATAAAGGAATGATTTTTGTCATCCTCTGATTTTCATTAGTTTCATTTGACTTCTGATTGTCATTAGTTTAAGTTATGGGAATAGAATAATTATTGTACATCTCTGCTGCATCGTGATAAGGCAGACAGACAGCTGCAATAGTGTCGTAATTCAGTAATCTTCAATTACAACTGTTATTTTAGTGCTGTTCACAGTCATTCTCTACAATACACAAGCGGAAAGTTCAACTCCTTCTCAAAAGAGTGAGATTAGGACTGGAAAAGGTTCCAAGCAGGGGGTCAAAAGTGGTGAAAGGAATGAAGTTTCTTCCCTATAAGAAATGAAAAGTGCGGTTCTAGCTGGAGAAAGGGTGACGGAGGGGAGAGGAAGGCAGCCTCTGAGTGCTGGGGCAATGGGGAGCAGAGGACTGTTTTCACCATCTCTTCCAGTGTAAGCACATTAAGGAAACCAGTGGGTAAGAGGTTTCAGGGCAAAACCAGAGGTGGTTCTTCAAACACTGTGTATGGGCTCATCAGAGAAATTGGTGAGGAGTTGGCGAACACAAACACAGCCTGTGTGATCTAGGCAGTCCCTGCCCTGCAGGTTGTTACCAGCTGGCAGGATGTTCTGGGCAGTATCTCAACAGGCACTTCCTTACCTTAAACATTTCTCTAGGTATCTACTTCTGGTCATTGTCAGAAGACTATAAATGGCATTTGATTCAAGCTGCTCAGAGACTTGGCATACAGGCAGTGGCTATTTTTTATAGAATGCCAAAAATCTCCAGTGAATGCCTCTGTCCTGCCATATTCTTATCTGTTGTTTCTGCCTGGGTTGCGGCTCTGCTGAGCATCCTCACTGCGTACATCTGCTCTAACCTGAACCGCAATCTGACACAAAGTCCAGCCGCCATGGGACAAAACGTAGGTGCAGAGTGGAAGTAAGCCCCTCCATACCGCCTGCCAGGGTGGTGCAAGGCATATTGGGCTGAATTATGCACCCTCAGGATCTGGTGCAGTATTTGTACCATTGCTCTCAAGTGAAAATTGCTTTCTTACAACTTTCTTTTCAAAGCCACACCAGAATTCCCATTTGTTTAGTCCTCCAGATGGGGCAGGGTCTGCCCCATTTTCGTGTACTGAACTCACATTAAAAATGCCTGTAGACAGCTCACAGGTTTTGCTGGAGTCAGTTGCTATGCAGTTATTACATAGAAATTCTGAATTACTCTATTGGGACCTTGACAAACGTGTTTGGTTTGCTTATTTTATGTTCTTTTATTTGTTTATCAGCTGTATTTGGAGAAAAGAGGGTTTAGTTATACAAAATGTTTCATCCTTGGCTGCAGTAGGTTGAAGCCTGATCCTGCTCACGTTAGCAGAGGGAGGTGTGGGTTTGGGTTACACATTTGGGAAGAGCCTGTGAAAATTTTCCGTGTTTCTGTGCCTGTGTTGCCCTCTGCTGACTGGTGACAGTTTGGAAGATCCCGAAGATCCCTGCAGAGTGGCTCAGGTGCCTGCAGGCATCTCACAGCTCGTACAGGGTTGTATTTTTGACTTGGGACGTCAACCGCGCTCTTCTTTGATCTACGATTAACTGTGTAGCCGTAGTTATGAATTCCTCGGTAATTCAACGAACGGAAGAATATCCCCCTGCGTTAACGTTTTCAACTTAGCTGACATTAACGTTTTCATTCTAATAAGTAAAATTAAATTGACTAAAGCAGGCTCTTTGTCACCTGTGAACAGTGTCTAATGCCTCTCATCAGCTGGTTTAAGAAAAGCACAATATGACACACAGTATGGAGGGAGGAGAGAATTTGACATTAGTTCACACAAGATCTGGTTTTCAAGGACAGGAAAAGGATATGGCAATTATTTGAAAATAGATGCAAGTCTGTACAAAGAGAAAAATCCAGCAGGAAATGTGAAGCCAGAGATGATTATGTACTCAGGGCATGAACCACCCCAGACTCATCTTCAGAATTGAAAGAGAACTCTATTACTTGGTAAAAATGTGCTCTCTCTTGCATTCCCTAAAAAAGCACTTGTTCTGGACCCTGGTCCTTTCCCAGGAGGTGACTGAGGAATGACATTTATTGAAACATTAACGGAGAGATTTGTGTCAGATGCAGAAAGACAAGCTTGCTCTCCAACATGGCAGGTTCCTATCTTTAACACAGACATAAAAATTGCTTTGAATAGCTCTATCACGATTTCAGCAAACTCATGTTAATAATGCTTACCTCCTATTTGTTGTCAGCTTTGAGACCTGCAATTGAAAAAGCAGAGCCTAAGCTGGAGGCAGTATTTACTCTCTATAAGGACTGAATGCAGAAAGCAAAGCGAGATTGAACGGTGATGGTAGACAATTCAACAGCCAGTAACAATACCGCAGGCACAGATGCCCTAGATCTGACTTGCAGTTTCATCCAGGATTATAGCCCTTTTTAAATCATCCAGGCTCAGGACAGGCTGAGCTGCGTATGTAAAACCAGTTTAGCTGGAAAGCTAACATCTCGGACACACTAAAAAAAAACCCCAAATCCCTGCAGAAACAACGATTAGCTCAGATAGCGCTAGTCACTCTTCCAATTTGATAAATCTGTACAGGAAAGTCCTGCATTTACAGATTTAGGCAGTTGGGTTTACACTCGCATTTGGTTATGAGACAGTTTCTTGCTAATAAGCACCATATTTTGAACAGTAAAGGCAAGTGCAGCTGCACAGCCATTTGATACCAGAGTTGCCCTGTTTTATATATGCTATAAAATTATATGCTATCTTTTCATTCACAATTTCATCTTTTCATACGTAATTTTCTATCTGATTTTGAAATGGAGAAACGAGGCTAAATATAGATCTGTACTGTTACACGCAATGCTGAATGTTATGTCGTACTCTGACAGGACAACAGCTGATTGATGCAGGGCAAAACTCCTATCTGTCCCTACTCAACATCATGCTCAGCAGTGCTACAGCTTTTTAAAGTATGACTTCTTTCTCTGTGAGAATCTAAAACATGTGGGCGAGCCCATGCATAATGATACCTGCAAGCCTGAACCAAAAAAAAAAAAAAAAAAAAAAAAATAAAACTTGGTTCAGTTCTACAGTAAAGAAAGAAGAGGGAGATTCAGAGAACTGCTTTAACCTGCAATGACCTGGAAGAGGTCTACTTTCATAAATATGAACTAACTTCACTGTCAGTTTAATTAAGGAAACTCATTTAAATATGATGTGAAGATTCATACTCTCCAGATGTATATTAACCTTACTTATTTAATACCTGGTTATCATTAATTGCCTGCACATATTGGAATGACTCTGATTATGTTGATAATGTCAATGGAGTTTTTGGGAAGAGACATTATCAGTTGTCACTCTTTAAGGACAAAGCAGATGCCACTGTAATTAGGAGCTATACATACTGCTCCTTTTGTTTGTTTACTTCAAATCTGTTTTCTAGCTTGGAGACCACTTACAGGATAAGAACCTCTGCTGGATGTCCTCCATGTCCTGGCCCTGAGATCTTTTATTGTAAACAAACACAAATGCTCCCCTTACTGGAAATGAAATGAACAGTATTTCTCCCAGCAAGCAGTTAATCCTTGGGAAGGAACTCCTGAACAATATATACAACTTTTTACCGGCATATGCACTGTGGTCTCTAATTGAATAATGCAAGGAAGTTGCAAGTAAATTTGCATCAGATTAATATCAGCACACTTTCCTCCACCTTCTTTCTCCCCAGGAAGAGCTGCCACCAGCTCCACCAGGTACCGCCACCCTTTCCAGGCACTTGGGCATGGTCAGAGAGGTGGCAGCAGCCTGAAATGGAGACATGGGTGGTGGGCAGAGTACCTGTGAAGAGCTGTGATAACACTGCTACCCACACTTTGGGGTGTAAATGGCGAGGCAGAACTCAGTGTGACCAAGGATCAGGCCCACCAGGTGAGATGGGGTGTAGGAAACACAGGAAACTTGAGCTGAGGTTTGCTTACGTTTTCCGATGGAAGCTAACAAGACTTTTGAATCTCTTGGATTTCTAATTCCTTTTGTCTGGTTTCAGCTAAGTTCGATAAGGAAATAGAAATCTCAAATATCTCAAGTACCTACATGTCTCATGAAGACAACAAACAAGTATACCGTGTGCCCCCACCAGAAGCACAGGTTGGGGAGCTAACTCGCATTATTGGACATCAGAGAAGCCACAGGGGCTCAGGGTGCTCTCAGCAGCCTGGCTCAACCCCATGCAGCCCACATGAGATTCACTCTTACAGCTGCCCTAATTGCAGGAGAAGATTTCATCAACCTTATCACAGGTAATCCAAGCAGGTGATGCCAAGCCTGAGGAGAAAAAGACTCCAGCAGCTCCACAGCTGGATGTGGAGCTGTTCATTAAAAGTGATTACCAGGGTGCACTGGAGGAAAAATAAGGTTTCTCTGTATGCAGGCTGTGAGGTATTCCAGCTGGATGGCAGTCATGTCATTGGCTCTCTTTGAGAGAGGACACCTCTGATGCAGGGAGCACCCCTGGGTGGCCCCCAGCTGGGGCTTGGCTGCGAGGGCAAGCCCTGCGCAGGGGTGACTGCGTGGGCACAGCCTCTGCTGCGACACGGGGGCAGAGGACATCAGAGCAAACGGGGCAGTGTTTGGACTGCAGTGGTACAGATTTACTCCCAGTTTTTCTCCGATGCTTGAAAAAGATCTGCATCTGTCTCGGCATTTGCAGGGGCATTTGCAGGAGCTGGTTAATTCCCTGCCTGGCGCAGCAATCCTCTTTCCTTGAATACCAACCCTGGAAACTGTGAAGCTGACATTTCATACAGCATTTTTACAAATTCATAGAGAGATAGTAATCCCCTTATTCTGAGGGATTTAGAGCTGAGTTTGGTTTTAATACAGTACCCAGGACTATAGGTCAAGTGCCCAAAATGAAAACGTGTCCATCTCTGAGGTCACTGCGGGAAAGTTTTGTGAAACAAGTATGTGCTGAGGAGGAAAGAAGGTAAAGAAACAGAAGGGGAAGAAAATCCCATTTCAGCCCTCTGACCCTGTCTGTAGGACTTAACAATGAATGTATTCTTCACAGGAGAGCAAATGCATCATAGCTTTTTAAATGGGATTTTTTTCCAAGTGCTTTGGAGTCCATGCAGCCTCATTACAAAGAAAAGTCAAGCGTAAAAGGCATTATCTGAAGGGAAATGTCCGTGGGGAAGGAGGTTGCCAGGTGGCCTGCCCTGAGGGAAGCTGTCCTTTTCCTGGGCTCTTGGGAAAGCCAGAAGACGGTCCTTATCTCCCGATTGTCTCTCTTCTCTATTGCATACAAAACCTAAGGAGGCTAATGATGCCCAGGACTGTGATAATCCTCGAGAAACCATCGGCCCTGCATGGGAGGATGGGCTGGGGACTCAGTTAGCCTCGGCCTCCCCCAGCCACCCCCTCTTTAAACTGAAGACCCCACTGGCAAGGAATGGGGAAATCTCAAACTCTCAAACTCTGTAACATCACTGCAGCTGAACTCAGGCTCAGGGATGCCCTCTGAAACCTTGTCCCAGGAGAAAGCAAAGGGGAAAAGGATCTCAAACACTTCCCAAACCTCATGGGATGGTTGGCTGCAGGCTCTGGTTCCAGTTGCTGCACCCCAGTGTATAGAGAAGTGTGAGAGTCAAAAGTTTGACAGTGTTTTACTGGGATGTTACTGTACCAAAAAGCCAAAGAAGCTTGACAGATAAAAAAGCAAGAGGGTGGCACATAAGATGGCACAGGTTTTAATATAATACTGTGTAAATAATGACCCCTCTAAGATTTTTCAGTTGTCTGCAGTGTGCAGAAATCTCTGTCAGGGCTGAGCCCTGTCCTCATCACTCCTTCTCTCTGCGGCTGCTGGACTGAGCTGCCCTCAGGAGAGAACTGCAGCCATGTGTCACTGCTGCTTGCTGGCCTGCTGAAGTGCTTTCTGAAGCATTCTTCTGCCCTGGAGCTTGTCAGAATCACTGTTATAATTTTTCCTTCTTCCACTTCATTTGCAATATCATTTCTTGGCAGAGTCCCTGTCATTCAGGGCTGCTGATAAGCCCCACTGTCAATCATATCTCCACAAACCTCATTATTCTGCATCCACATAAGTGTCAGTTCCCTTTGCTTTCCTGGCTTTGACTGTACTGCTGTTTTCCTCCTGGTCCTCATTTGTGACTATGTTTACCCCCCCTCACATACTTATATGCAATGAATTTTCCCTGAAAATTACTTGCTGCAGCTCTTCCAGCAGTTGAATGCCACAGGTAACGGCAGCTCTACTGTAAACCAGCTGCTATTTTCTTTAGTGCTATTATCTAAATGTACTTCGAGGAAATCTAGATAATATCAGGATAAAGCTGAGCCAGTTCTGTTTCAATTTATTGCGGACTTTGATGCTTCCAGGCTCTCCCAGGAGGAGATGCAGAGAAAGTTATTTGCATGCCTGCAGATCTACCATCGCTCCAGCAACGCTGGCTTGACTCAGCCAGGGCTTGGTCATGCTCTCCATTCCCTGGTCCCTGTTCGCAGCGTAGAAACTAACTTTCCATTAAGAAACTACCCTGTTCTTCTCCTCCTTCTGATTTATCACAGGTCCAAATGGTAACAGCTGAAGGGAATGGGGTATAGTTTCCTGCTGCTGATTTGCAAGGCCCTGGTGAAAATCAGACAAGCAGCTGAGGAGGTTGTCTTTGGGTATGATTTTACAACAACCTACTCTGACTATTGCTTTGCTAGCAACCCATACAATGGGAATGTCCAGCGGGTCTGGCAAGGTCCATAACCTTCTGTACCAACACCTCACTGCAATGCTGTCTCATAGCTGATCTAAGTCCTCAGAATAGGCCTAGCTCCTCGTCAGTGTAAACACCTTCAAATACAAAACTACAGTTTTGAGTGTATTTGGCTTTTCCTGTTCACCATGCAGCAACATTCAGTGACTCAGGAACTGAAATCGTGGTCCTTGGAAGAGCTGTGAAGCACGTTCAGCCCTTGCTTTGGCTCGTGTGAAGAAAATATACACAGCCATGCTCCCTCTTCCCACCAAGAATATGTTCCTGAGAAGTGTGAATGCTAGCCATGCAATGGATAGCAAAGCAGTATTTCACATCAGCATTAATGAGCAGATCACTGTTTGAAATCATCTTGCCTGCTTTGTCTGAGAGACTGAGTGCCCAAGCATTATCCTCCATTTCTGTCCTTCATTCTGGATTGACTTGGCTGATCTTGATTCATCTGAGGAAGGTGATGCTGAATGTGGTTGATCAGAAAGAGGCATAAAAAATGCTCACAGTAAAAGATGTGTGATGGGTGTTCATCATGGATAAAACAGCCAAGACAGTGGACTGTGCCCCCCGTAGGTAATAATCTGGACAATCCTGTTCCTTCCTCTTCATCCTTTACATCATTTTACAGTGTTCTTGTGTATGTAAGCTGTACTCCTTAACTCCCTGACACCTCCTCCTCTGTTTCATTAATTCTAAGGGAAAAACAGCTTCACTATCCAGTGAATTCTGTCACTTTACCAGTGAGCTTGAACGCCTGATGTAAAATTTCTGAGAGCATTCTTGCTGCTGCTTTTTAATAGTCATATCTTCCTCCTCCTCTCCCTCCTCCTCAGATGAATCCAGAGTCAATCAAGGTGAAGGATAGAGAACACAGTAGTGAGGATGGCTGATCGAGCGGGGGCTTGAACCATCAGTGGTGGATCTCCAAAGTGATGGATAGGGATGTGACGGCAAAGGGATGTATCTGGGCTGCTGGAGGAGAGCTGGGTGCATGCATATCCCTAACTTAGCTGTAAAATGCTGTTAAATTTAGGTCCAGGTCCTTCTTCCTGCCCATGGTTTCTGAACAGCTGCGTATCCTGCTTTCTGCACAGGTAGTTCCCTTCTCCCTCGACTGATCTTACAATACAACCCCGCTACATGTCCTTTCTTTCTACCTTTTGTTTCTGTGTGTTCCTGGGCAGCTGGAGAGGCACTGTGGATGGTGTGCAATATTACCTTATGCAAGGGCCATTGCACCCCACAGTCTGCAACCCCTTCTGCTGCTTCTGCTCCCTTCTATGTGGAAGCGCAACCATTCCTTACATTACACAGGGACTGTTTCTCTCAAACAATTTTCTTGAAATTTTAGAAATTGTATCTTAGTTCCCTAAGCCAGCCTGCAGCGTGGGCTGCAAGTTTTAACACTCAGGCTGTGGTTTCACAACTGATTTTAGGTGGAGCAGAGGCTCCCACCGGCTTCCTTCCTCTCACCTGCTCCTTCCCACCCAGTTCCTTGAGCAGCCCTTGAGCCGTGCATGCAGGGAGGAAGGGGAGCTGGCCTGGCTGTTGGGTAGGGAAGGTTTTCAGGGCAACAAGCTGCCTTTTGGTGAGCAGAGCTGCATGACAACCCCTGCGTGAATCTAAACGACTCTGCCAAAAGTTGAGGTCCTTCTCCTCTTTGCCCCATGTCCTTCTTTCCTTCTTTCCCATTCCTGCTTTCTCCACCCCACCCCATGTACCTATGCTGGCAGTCACTGAGACCCTTCCTCAGTTTATCAGTTCAGTTTATCAACCTGGAAGAAAAAGAACCCTCCCCAAAAAAAACACTGACTGTGATGCCAGGACAGCCCTCAGCTGACTCAGCTGCTGTCTCCAAGGGTCTTGCCTCCTGCCCTCCATCCCCAGTGGTATGTTGCAGCCCTGTTACTGATGCAGCTCAATATGATAACCCAGGAGAAGGTGAATCACTTGGCTTTTGTTGCTGTGCTATTTTTTTTGCAAAGCTGGGGTGGCTCAGCGCAGCTTCAACAAGTGCTGGAACCTCTACAAGATGAGCAGGACTGCAGTCCTGTTGTGCAATGATGGCCAGAGAGGTTTGACTGGGGTTGGTGAAATGAATAATCTTGGGCACAGGTTAGACTAGCAGCAGGGCCAGGGCAAGCAAGGGAGGAGGGTGGCTGGCTGGCGTTGTAGGTGTGGGGAAGGGAGAGGAAAGGACTGGAGAATCAGACCTGCCTACCCCACTCATGGTCCACAAGGTACAACTTGGGCACAGTATGTCACTCACCTGATAACAGCAGCCTGATCTGTGCAAGCAGCCACTTAAGGGCACTTCAAGGTTGTCACTGGAGCTTCTCCTTTTCCTGTTCTGAGTTCTACCAGTCTCTAAATCCCACCTCCTGGCTAAGGAGTTGGAGGGATGTGGTTCTCCTGGGATGTGACCATCCTGTTGTCTTAGACACTGCTATCTGAATAGGAATTGTTCAGATGTAAGGGCTCCCTGTTTTCTGTGGCTCAAAAGGCACTAGATACAGGCCTGCAAACAGACTGCTGGCTACGTGTAGGCAGTTGCATATATATATATGCTTGCATATATATATATGCATGCATATATATATATGCATGCATATATGTATGCAACTGCATAAATTCATGAGAATTCATAAAATACGGAGAGTCACATTGCTCAGGCTATCACAACAGCTGATTTTTCCTCAACTGTAATGTTTCCTCAATACAAACAGGAAAAGAAAAATGAAAGAACTGTATGAAAGTTACTTAAATTGTGCAATTTTTTCTCATGATGATTAGAAATTATGCACATGAAAAGTCCCCTTCACCCAAACAAATGTGCTCAATTATATCTATTCAGATAGGAAGTCGATGTGTTGAGAAAGCTGCCATCTTTATTTGACCACAATTACTCTTCTTCATGGTTTGGATTCCTCAGGTCTCATGGGACAGATTTCTTCCATGGTGTCTTTCACAAGAGCTCCCATCAAAGTGCTTTATCATCTGTCTGCACTGTTCCACTGCTGTTATCAAGCAGTAGCACAGCTCAGAGAGGCAACTATTGTGATCCCAGAAGACTTTGAATTTATGGCTTAAAATAATCCAAATCATTGGAAAAGACTTCAAATAGTCATCCTCGCCACTTGGTTGTACTCTACTCAAAAATGAGCAGGTTATTCCTGTTAGTGTGCCTAATGCAAGATGTTCTTGCAGGATTTTCAGTCACTAGTAATTTGAGTGCACAAGATAGTCCTCATAATTTGAATGAAAGAGTAATCTACTTCATAGATTAAGTTGATATTTTTCCGGCAAGACTCTTTGCTTTACATGATAGATCTGCCCTGGCAGAATGTGTCTTTTATTTCTTATTAAATTAGCCAGCCAACATTCACAGATGAAAGAATAAATCGGTTTAACTATGGTTTATACAAGCTTCACTACAACTTTAGCACAGGTTTATTTGGGTGGTTGTGACAAGCCAGTCTCTCCCCTGATAAGAAGAGCAGCAGTCACAGTCAAAGCCAGATCCTTGGTGTTTATTAAGGCACAAGAATTGCCCCACTTTAATGACACTGATAACAGTTTAAGTGACACAGTCAACCCTCCTGTTGATGCCATAGAAAAGAGCTGATGTTGTTACAGCTATTAAGACCAGAAGATAGCCAAGTCAGTATCAGACAGCTTCATTCTGGGACAGGTATGTCAGCATTTGAGTTTTAGCTGGTAACTGAGGTTTAAGATGGCACTTAAATAACAATAGCTGATAGGGCTACAGTAATGAAATTGAAAGCAAAGCAAAACAAAACAAAAGAACAAACCAGCAAACCCCCATACTTTCAGCTGCAATCGTTTTGCTGATACTTGTGTGTGGGCCAGACCTGGAAGGCTAAGGAAAGTTTCCGTTTGGAGACAGTAGCCTAAGGAACTTACCCAGCCAGAGCTGGGCACTGTGCTGCAGGCAGGCTGCCAGCTCTGGGCATCTGCATGTCTGTGCCCGCAGGCAGCAACCCCGAGCCCTTCTCCCTGCCTGCAGCAGGCTCTGCCTGTCACCCACCCACTGACCTACCAGGGGCAGCCCGGCAGCACTCAGCTTTTCTGTGTGCCCTCAGCAGCACTTGTGCTCCCGGCCATGCAGCCCTGGAGCTGCTCTGTGGACTCTCCCTCATGCAGATCCAAGCTGCATACTCCCTGGTACAAAAACCTTTAAAGAATTTTCCAGAGCTAATAATAGCCTCAATACGATGTTGCAGCTTTATCTAAGCATGTGTGTGTGTGTGGGGGTGGGCTTGGTATTTCCCCGCTCTGACTTTCATTGTTTCCAGGTAATCTGCAGAGCTGAAGACTGTGCCTCTTGCTTATTTCCTCGGGCAAATAAGCCTTGTGCAGCCTTCTGGCATCACCAGCTTTATATTTACCACTAAATAAACAGAGCCAGGAACTGCTTTCTGATCCTGAGGCCAAGTAACACAGACTGGCTATATCCACGCTGCATAGTGCTTGATCCTGGTCTCCCATCTGGTACCCCTGTGGTGCTAGGACGTTGGTATTAATGTGTAGGTGTTTCTCTTCCCCCCCTCTTATTTTTTTTTAAATTTATGCTGTCTGAACTAATGTAATATCTGGGCTGCAGCCCACAAGAATGGTGGTTTATTGCATGAAACAGCATTTGTATTGCATGAATTGAGGTGGGGCAGGAGGGAAGTTGGTGGCTGCAAAGCCTCCTGAGAGAGTTGGAAGACTGAAGGGTGAAGACAGTAGGAAGCAGTGCCGTCCCATCTCTGCTTCTTCTTGAGAACAGTCCCACCGCGTGCCACCTCCTAGGCTGTGCCTGTCTTGCCAGGACAGACTGCGTGGCACCGGCCAAGACTGTGCCCCTGGCACGCATTAAAAATTAAACAGTGTGGATGATCTGCAGTCCAGCTTTGTCCCTTGTGATCAATGCAAACACAGCCATAGAGATGTCCTGGTGCTTTTTTAAACACAAGGGATGAAGCCCGGATGCACAGCAATGAGTGTCAACCATCCATTCCCATATGACAGAGAGGGAAGGCTCTGAGGGCTGTGCTGGTCACCCACAGCCAAGTGGGTTCCCCAGTTCCATCAGGTCTGCTCCCAGGCAGGCTGTCCCTGCTCTGGGCCACAGGTTCCTCACTGCCTTCTATTTCCAGGTCTATGTGTGAGGCTATTCTGCCACCTCTCTGTAGCTGCAGCAGCATGTTCCTAAACACATCAACAAAGTGGTTTTGGCTTGCACCTGGGCTTTATCCTGCTCTGCCTACGTTTATAAAAGCCACCCACTGCTTCAGTTTCTCCTAATTGTCTTTTCACAGCATAAGCAACAATTTTTTGTTACCCCTTCTGTTTGATGGAGTCATGTAAGAAATCTTTCACTGTATATTTGATGGGCTACAGATCTCTCTTCCAAATATTGAAGAAAAACAAGTTTATGTGATTTATCTACAGCAGATAACTTCGCTTCTGCACAGAATCTAAAAATAAAGCAGAGCCCGCATTCTGCAGCTAAGTAGCTTTTAATTAGGTGTGATAATAGCATGAATTATCTTTTAGAGTGCAATAGCTCCGTGATCAGAAGTCAAGTGCTGGGAGTGATAATTGTTCACAAAAATGTTCTATTGAGGGAAGAAACTCAATGATGGCACATATTTTGGTTTTTTCACATAATAGGTCTTGGCAGGCCAATTAATATTTTGCAAGAATTTGGGTTTTCTCAGTTACTGTCCTTGTTTTAATCCAGCTAGTGGGACTTTTCAAGTACTAACATAAAAAAAGAGCAGTGAAAGCCTGTAAATCCCCATCATCAACGGTTTCACAGTGATGCCTTTGGACAAGACAGATGACACTGCTACTTTCTGAAAATTAATGGCTGAAGTGCTGGTTGGTTTTGTTCACTTCCTCAGGATCCCCTCCTCTTATTCTAACCATAGATAAGTTCAGGATTTGAATATAAATAATATTCCGAATTGTGAACCAAGATGCAGCCACATCTCCTGCACTGCTGGTTCTGCTGGGGGCTGGAAAGCTCTGGCAGAGCGGGCGGCGGGGTTCGTGCCATAAAGCACCATAGCTAAACCTGCCAGTCCCTGTCTCATCAGGGTCCTCCTTTGTGCCAGGCGGGGGGATGCTTTTAGCGACTTCACCAGCCACGACGCTTTATCTTCATTTTCTTTGTAACTCAAGCGTAGCATTTAGTCTAGTGTGGCGGTACTGCTGGGGGTGGGGACACAGCTTTTTTCAGCAGGGAAGACAAACCTTAAAGGAAGGTCCTTTAAGGATAAGAGACTCCCTTATGGTGCCACGGGAACGGTACTTGGCACTTCAGACTGCAGACAGATGCGAGCACAGTGTGTTTGAGCACAGGCAGAAATAAGGAAGTTACTGCGTGCCTGGGGAATAAGGATATATCCTGTGACAGTGACTGCCCTGCTGTGTGAGACTGGAACACCGGCCTGATCAGACAGGCACTGGGTAAGAGAAGTCTTTACGCAATGCTATACGGGATTCCATCTGCCCAAGGGCTGGGCTGGGGCTGGGACGCAGACCATGGACATTTCTGCCCAGGTCTCCCCAGCCTCCCAGGCACTTGCTGTCTGTGTGTTGTTCTTGAGCTCCTGGCTCTTCTGCTGCTGCCTCCAGGCATCGTTGCAGGGGCTCCCAGGAAGGAGGATGCCATGTGGCATCTGGCTGGCCTCGTGACCTGGGAACCCCTTCACTGCCTCCTCCTGAACAGACCTTCATGCATTTGCCCAGAGGACTTCATAAAAATTAATTGAGTTGCCCGGCATTAGACACAGATCATAAAACTCCCATCTGATCTCGTGCCTGCTGCTGGTTTTAAGAGCTGATTGAAACAATGAGCACCGGCTCCTCGGGAACATGACAATAGGCACAGACAGCTGTCATGCAGGCGGTACGTGTAGGTAAGGCTTTAGGCGTACAATAAAGAGCCTCGGCCCGTAGCACAAAGCTTGCTTCCAACGGGAGTAAATCCCCTGGGCAAGAGGTGAAGCACAGCGAGAGTGATGGACATAACGTTTGAGATACAAGTTTTGCCAAAAAGCAAATGTGTGTGCCTGCCTGTTTATTTATTTTCTTGCTTATTCTAAAGTGAAAGAGAAATTAACTCCAGAGCAAGGGAGAACCAGAGAGCGGCCAGGCGAGGAATGGAAAGCCTTGCCACCACCAAGTCCCGCTTCTGTCTGATGTCATCTGAGGCACCATTACACCTTTCCCAGCAGACGCTGACCCGTATCTCTCGTCCCAGGAAAATCTCCGTTCAAGGATCTGCTGTAAGACACCAGTTTGCTTACTGGGGTTGATCTGCACACATAATCCCGGCAATTCCCCGGAAAATCGGGCAGAGATGGACGCGTCCCACAAACACGATCACAACAACTTTCTGTATTATGTGTACCGCCACCTCTGTCGTGATGCGCGTGTCTTCCCCGGCAGGTCCCTTTTGGGGCATGGGGCTGGGGGTGCCTCGCGGTCCCGCGGGGGCCGAGCGGGGGCGGGGGGCCCCTCCCGGGGCGGCGGCGCAGGGCGCGGCGCGGTCCCGCAGGGGGCGCTGCGGCCCGGCTCGGGGCGGCGGCGGCGGCAGCGGCGGGCGCGGGCGGCGGCGGGCACTGCTGGGCGGCTGCGCCCCGCCGCTATATAAACACGGCCCGCGCCCCACCGCCGCTCCGTCCTGCCGGCGGGAGAAGGCGGTGGCAGCGGCAACGGCAGCACCGGCACCGGCGCGGAGGCAGGTGAGCGCCGCGCATCCTGGCCGCCCGCGTATCTCCTGTCCCGGCGTGAGCTCCGCTCTACTCCGCGTGGCGGAAGGGGCGGGGGTGCCCCCTCCATGCTCCGCATCGCCCCCGCGACTTGGCGGCCGCAGCGCCGCCGCTCCGGGGCTGGCGGGTGTCCCGGGGGGCCGCGCTCCGCTCCCCCTGCCCGGGCGGTCCGCGCATCCCGCGGGGTCCCGGCTGCGCCCCCAGAACGCCGTGGCCGGGATGTCGGGACACGGGCAAAAAGCGCTCCGAGGTGGGGAGTGGCTCCTGCGAGGGGGGAAACGCGGTTCCCGGGGACGCGGCAGGTCTATCGGCTGCCCCTCACCGCTACCTGTGGTCAAGGCAGGTGTTTGGGTGGTGAGAGAGTGAAGTGAGCCCAGTTTATTAAGATGGAAAATATGTGTTATCAAATCTATTCAGCCAAAAGTTTTGAGGATGCTCATAAGTGGACTGGCTGGAGTGGGCATTGCTCTCTGTGCAGCATCTGGGCAAAGGCAGGAATTGCCTGGTCTGTGCCAGCAGCGTGTAATGGTGTGACAGTGACACGGGGAGCAGGGTCCCGGAGCGGGCTGGGGACCGCCGGCCGGGGCCAAGCGCTCAGCACGGGCGAGTAGAAAGTTCAGGGCCAGAGCTGAGATACAGCAGCCTGCCGGCTCATGGAGATAAAGCTGTGGCTACTCTCTGAGCCTTCCATGGAGTTAAACAGCTTCTCATTATTTTAAGAACGATGGCAAATAAAGCAGCTACTGTGAATTATCACTTGGTGTTTTGGTATGAAAGGAAAGATAACAAATCTGTGGAGTGTAGGGCAGTGTGTCCAGGTCTCCCTGCTCAGGTAAAACATTGCTGCTTGAAGAGCTCTTCATCTAGGTCTGTTGTTTCCAACTCTGTGTAGGTAAGTCTGGGTACCTTTCCCCTCTGCTTGCTTCATCTCCCTTTCTCTTTTTGCCTCTGCTTCTTTCTCCCTGGTCCCTGTCCCTGTGTCCCAAAGGTAGCAGCAGTACAGAGGGGGCTTGTGCCCTCTGCTGCAGCTGTCTCACTAGCCTGCGCTCCCGAGGGCATCTCTGTTAGGGAGCAGTGATCCTTGATCACTCTAAACATGAGAAGAGCAAGCCAGCAGAAGCCTTGACATTTATCATTGCACTAAAAATATCGAAGATAAAAAATTTAAGAAATACTTCTCAGTGGGTCAAGCATTAGAAACGTTTACTGATATTGAAGGCATAGATGGCAAAATAATTAAATGTCAAGTGTTTGCATACAGGTTAACTTTGCAATGGATGACTGCATTAAGGAGGTACTTGGCAGCAATTGAGCTGGGTATAATGTGATGCCTAATGCCTTGTTTTGGTTTGTGTGATTTCAAATAGTAATTGGTTTATGCTCTCTACCTTCAGTGTGGTGACTGTGGGTTTTTTATTTCTCATCCCCCAATTTCAAGCAGGGATGTGGGCTTTTCTGTATCTCCTGCTGCATAAACTCTTTACCAATCTGCCCTTTTCCAATGCAATTAAATATGCCTGGCTACTTGTCTCCTATCTCTGCAGTCTGTTGTGGAGAGCAGTACAGCCTGTGCTGCAGGAGGGCGGTAGCAGTGAGCTACGTGTATGCAAATGAGGCTTAACTTCTTATTCTGCTTTATATAGCATCACCTAAATTTCGGCAGAATAAAGTTGTATTTTAATGTACAAAAGGAGGATTCTCTAAGTGATCCTTTGAGCAATGCACTGTGTGTTTGGAAATCACTACCTGACATACAGGGGGTGTGTGTGAGAAAGTCTTTGCAGGACTGTGTCTGTGTGGTTTATTTGAAGTAGCTTTTGATACAGTACCACATCTTTCCTTATGCTTCTGTCTTTAAGGACAGAGGTAGGTATTTAGCTACTGATCTAACAAATGCCAGTTGTAGGTTTGGGTCAGATAAATAGTTTTTAATTTCTTTACAGCAAAGCTTCTTCTATGATAAAGTTTTCTAGGGTGTTGTCTGTTGTTTTAGTGATAGTGACTGTAACAAACAAGAGAGCAGCTTAAATTCCTTGAGTATGTATTTCTATGCAAAATGCACTTACGGTATAGTAAGCAGTGCTAGATATTTAGGAAGGTAGTGGGGAGAGGAGAGCTAGCAGCACATCCACTGCATAAAGTGCAGTTCTCCATGTCTGTAAAGCACAACAGCACATCAGAGGCTGTGTAGGAACTAGTCCTCCCTCATCATAAGTTAGGGAAAACAAGACTTGCGGCTTCCAGTATGCATTCTCTGTTTCCTAAATCCGTGCACTAGAAATCAGTGGACAAGGAATTGCAGCCAGAATCACAAGCTCCGCTGAAATGTGCACTCTCTGGAGAATCATACAATGGTAGGTAAAGTGAAGCACGGTGTGGTAAGGACTCATACACAGTGGTTGGTTTAATATTTGATTGAATGCTCTGGAGGAGAAAAAGATCTAGGCATGATAATGGACATCTCAATAAAGATATTTGCTGAAATGCCAGCAACAAGCAGTGCAAGAGGTTCTCTTACCTTCCAGCCCTGGCTGAATGCTGAGGTTTGCTAAAAAAGATTACTGAGGCACAGCTGATTTAGCAAATGCTTTTGCTACACAAGTGTTGCACTTTATCATGCAGTTATTTATAATTATTCTGGCCTGTTTTAAATGCAACTTTTACTGTATGCTCTTGCAGTCAGTTTTGTTAAAGAAGTTTTAAGTAGCTGAAAGCGGGGAAAAAAGGTAGCAAAGAGCAGCAAGTGCATGATGGCTTGTCTAGTACCTGAGCTTGCTATTGCGAACTGAGAGCCATTTCACAGAGGTTTTCTTGGGGGTAATTTTGATGGATTTTTGTATAACTTTTTCTGGCACTATCCTAATACAAATAGCATCCTCATGAGCCTGGGAACACTGTCACTTTTTGTTGCTGGGGCTGCATTTGATGCTTTACTCTCCAAAAACTTTGTGTATTCTGTCCATTGCCACTATATGGCATCATCTTGCTATTCTGGATTTTCCAGTGGGGAACTGGGAAGAGGGTAAGGTCCAACACTTCACCCAGGATCACCAGAAAGGTCTTCAGAGTACAGCCAAATGCTGTAACCACCTGACTGTCCCATGTCATTGATTTAATGAGAAAGACCTTCTTAGTCAGTGTTTGTAGGGTGAGAAGCAAGAGGGAAAATAATTAGCTGTTACAAATTGCTGTAACCAAGTGATTTATACCAATAAAAGCTCTGTCCCATGTTACTCGGTTATGATACGTACCCAGGTTAGTATTTTGCAGCCAAAAGGCATGTCTGTAAAGCATTCAAAACATCTGAAAAGTAGGTCTTCAGTACCAGAAAGGGCTGTTTAAGGTGACTACTTAGTCTTTTAGCAATTTCTTTAAGGAATTCTATCTTCTTTTTATGTGGCTACAAGACTGGCAGTTGGGTAAATGGGTTCAAAGCTCCTGAGATAGTGAATCTTCGTGTTTCAGGGCAGGAACTGTTTCTGCTCAAGAAGGTATTGCTGCTTTTGTTATGTAGCGTAGCACAGCATGTAGAGCTGCACAGAAAGTGATGTCCATGGTGCGCTGGCTGGAAGGTGAGGAAATCCAAGTTTTGTTGCCATATGATTGCCAGAAAGTTGGTTTAAGACTGTGCCTTAGCTTCCTCTCCAGAAACTGGGTGGACCGTGCTGGCCCACTCTTGCAGGGTGTTTGGGGACTGTGGATGGAGAAGTCCTTTTTGTTCTAGCAGAGGCATCCACATCAAAGGTCTCTGCAAATGACTTAATCCTCAGAGGCATCTGGTGTAGCAGCAGTTCCTGGGCTTTTGCTGTTAGTGACATCACTTGCAGATCAGTGATTTTATGCAATCCTCAAAACTAGCAAAAGCATCAGCTGAAATTGCTTGGATTCCCCTCTCACCCTTTAATCATGACTCTTAATTTAGATGATTGTGTAATACAGGTTGCTGTTCCTTATATGAGCCTGAGGGCTATTCTGCCCAGAGATAAAATTCTTTGAGACAGCTATTGCCGGAGATGCAGCGTTGGAAGAAAGGCATAACTTGCTCTTTGCACAGCTGTGAGTTTCACTTCGTGGGCATAATCACCAAACACTTGCAGAACGAATTTTCCTTTGAAATCATAGTCAAAAAGTAAACAAGCGTCTAAAACACATGCTGGGCTAATGAGTTTCTCTAAGTTCTACTTTTTGAATTTTAACTATTTGATGACTTATCCTAAATGAGTTGGCTTCCATGTTTATTATCCCCACAGAGTGCTCTATGTTATGACAAAATGCTAAGGCTGCCAAAGACCCAGCCTGGCAGGCAAGGATAGCTTGAAGAACAGAGATGCTCCAATAGTGCTTTTGCCCTCTGGCATGTGTTGTCTTTGCCAAGTTTTTCATGGGGCATGTGGAACAACAACCCTTCAAGCTACCTGAGATTTTTTCAGTCCAAAGCAGTCCTCATAATAAATCTCAAGTTTTTATAATGCCAGAAAAATTCAGAGGGACAGGATGACTTCCAAGTAATGTATTTCTGCACTACAGAGCACATTAGTGTCACTGAACTAGATTTAGATTTGTGATGGGTGGGAAAAAAAATAAAACTTTGTATTAAGCATTTTCAAGCACAATGCAATTTGTTCATGCCAGAATGCTGGGAAGAATCATGGTGTGCTATGCACAGGGAAAGCTGGCAGGATGCTGGTCACAGATAAGACATTCAGAAGTAAATAGCACTTGAGTGTGCTCGGCAGAGCCATGCTCTCAGGATCTGGTCTACCAGACCATTGGGATTTTAGGTTCTTGCTGTTATGATGAAAGGTTGTTTAGCTGTTGGTGCAATATAACAGTGAGGCTTTAAAATGGGAAAAGCCATAGAAAAAAATATCTGGAAACAATCTGTATGAGCCTTGGTGAAATCAAACTGCTGCATTAAACAAGACTAGAAATGTTGTGGAGATCAGGAGCAAGGGCTTAGGACAGGGTTGCCATATCATGGTCACAATCTGGAAATGTTGTTCGGAGTTTAATGCTGTGAGGATCAAAACAATATTTAGCATGGGCACTAAAATTGGTCTGTTTCTTCAATGTGTTAAAAGGTTGAGAGGGTAGGAGAATAGATAGGAAATCAGATCTACAGGAAAGAAGTGCTTTTGTATCTTTTTTAGATCTTAAACTAAGAAAACGTTAAAAGAGCACTTAAAGAATGGAAAACTTTCTTTAAACATAAGCTGTAAGCTGGAAATGATTGAGTAAGCTTCTAAAACAAAACCACGTTGTGCGAAGTGCTAATCTTGAGAGAACAAGAGCTTGATCAAAATACTGACTAGGACTTCCTGAAACATCTGCATCTACCCCTCCTTGATATTGCTGGAGCATACCCCAAATATGAGTTAAGTGGCCTACAGAAACAGTGGATTTTCTTGTTAATATGCACATTTTCTTAATTAACATATGTATGCATAGATGTATCATGTAAAATTGTGTGCATTACTGTCAGCATTATTTACAGTAGTAATTTAGAAAGACAAGGAACTCTGGACACTGCCAAATAAGCTTGAGTTTTTTGTTGATTAAAGCCCAAGTGTCAGAGTGGCTCACAGCCGCAATCCAACCCACGCAGCAAAGTTCAGGGCCAGGTCCACAGCCTTTATTCCTGTGAGTAATCCTTTAAAGTCAATAGAGCCGGCAGGATACTGATGATGAAGAAATGAAAGCCCTCAGACTCAGCTCAGAAGATACAAATTTGTCGTCTACCAAGGACCCGGTGGGAAGGTGGACAGAGGTGCTTTATTTCACCTTTCTGGATCTCAAGGCCTCAGGTGAAGCGAGAGCTGAGTCACTGTCCCTATAAGCTACAGCAGCTTTAAGGTTAAACTGATTAGAGTGGAAAAAATAAGTCTGACAGATCCACAATACTCATTTTTAGTTGCTCAGCACTTGAAAAAAATCAAATAATGGAAAAGCTGCCCTGTTTGGTTGTTCCCATTACATAATAGCAATGTCTTTGGGATTTGAGAGAAGGCACGAGCAGCATGTCCCTTACATAACAGATCTAAGTTGCTCTAATCTGTGCTGTGCTGTCACTGACCCTGGGCAGACAGGAATAGCCTGGGAGCGGTGCTGAGCTCCCTGGGCTCTCCGCTGGGGCTGCAGGGTAGCTGTGGAGCAGAAGTCCTTTGCTCTGAGGGGCTTTCTGCCAACCATGCTTGCTGGGTTTGCCATCTTTTTCTGCTAATAGAGGGCAAATAGGGGCTGAAGTGGAAATCCTGCCCTTAAAAAGTCCTGTCTTGCTCTTTATGGGCAGAGCTGATCTTTTCCCACTTGCCTTTTTTTTTTCCTGAAACATCAGCCTTTACCCCCACTGCCAGCTGCAAACTTTTCTCCTGTGCTTGTATAAAAAAAAAATGAACTAAAGGCCAGGTCAGACCTTTGGAGCGGGTCCTGCTGAGCCTTCCTTCTGTCTTGTGGGACAGTGCTATGGCCTAACGTCTGGTGGGATGTGCTGGCCTTTTCATTGTGGATGCTTTGAGGAAAGAGCTGCAGCCTTCAGGTATCATCCTGAATTCAGGGGCCTCCTGTGTCCCCCAGCTTTTAGGTGCTGGGGGCCTTGTTGCTGCCCTGTGATTTCATGTGCTGGGTGTGGAGGTGGTGGACCAGCATGGGGGCTTGTGGGGCAGGAAGAATGCTGCTGGGAGAAGTCAGCTCCATGTGCTTGGGGCTTGGCTGTCTATGCAGCCAGCCTGACCCTTCACTCGAGCCTGTTGTGCTGATGGGTTCTCTTGATTAAAGTGGATTAAACAGTGTTGAAGAGCTTCTTAGCCCTGCCCAAGGGTGGTGTGTGCCTTGCAGGCTATAGCTCCTTCTCCATGGGAGAGCACCACTCTGCCCCGACAGTCTTGTCTGTCTCCAGTGTAATTAGGAGCATTTGAAGAATGATAACATGAAAAAACCAACCTTGTGGGATTGTTTGGGGGAAGAATTGAGGTAGCTGTGCACAAAGAGATCTATCTAATTAAAACTGCAGGGGAATGGAGATGGTGGCTAATGAGCCTGAACATACAACTTAATCTGAGTTATTTGAAAAGAAGCAACCTGCCTTGCTAGGGAATGGAAGGTTGGGGATACATAGAAGGTACCTGGAATTTCGTATTAAAATATAAATGTCATAGTAATTAGTGCATGTTTTGCTGTGAGTTACTTTGGATTTGAGATTTTACCACATTTATGTGAAATTTCTGATAAATGGTGATCATCAGTTGCAGGTGAATAAAACATTAAGAGACTGTTTGATTAAATCTCTTACCTAAAAATCCCATTTATATCTTCCATCTTCTAATATTTTCTAAGCTTTCAATCTAACTGTTTTCCACTTTACCACAAGGAAAAAAAGAGCATCGTATGGCTTCCCTCTTCCCTCAACTGTCCTTCCCCATTCTTTCTCTGACTCTTTTCCTCTGTCATACTTTCAGGTCTCTTCTGATTTCCACCTACTCTGCTTGTTCCATACTCACATCCCTCTTGGTCTTCCTCGCAGTCATACCTCTTAACTTTTCAGTCTAATATCTCATGGCTCTTTCCCATTGTAAAACAAAGAAATACGCATCACTGACATAATATTAAAACCAAAACCTTTTTTAACTTTTTTGTCATCTTATCTGGTCAGTCATACTTGGGACATCCTCTTCTGGTTTCATCTTTGATTCCCAGCAGTTTGATTTTGGCCCCTTTTACCACTGCTAAAACCAGATCTCATGGCCTCTTATCAAATCTTGGGACTGGCTTTCTTTCCTTCTCTGCCTTGACCTGTTGTCTTTTGCTATAACCCACATTCGCTGATTCACAAGGTTTTTTTCTTGTGATTGTAAGCTTTTCTTGACTTCTGGGAGAGGCTTCTTCTATGTGTTTTCTGGCTGATCTTCCTCACCCTTTCTTGTTTCTCCTTTCCTTCCATACTTTTTCTGGGTGATCTCATCACAAGCAAATTCAGCTAAATTTCCCTGAATAGCAATACATTGCCCTTATCCCATCAAAGTGGGGCATAGGGGCAAGGCATCTCATAGCAGAGAGTCCCTTAAAAACAATGATCTCTGTAAATACGTTAAAACCTGACTAGGTTTAATCTGTGCTTCCTCTTCAGTTTGAGTACCTAAATCTGACTTGAGAGTGTTAACTTACTCTAAAGATACTCCAGAGGAGGAGGAACAGAAAATGTGGAGGTTTTGTTTCACAAAGTTTTTGTATCCTCTTCCCCTTTTAAGAGCGGGTGCATTGTTTCATTTCAGTCCTAACGTGGGCCAGCTTATCTGTGAGCTAATGCCAGGAAACATGGAGAGGATCATAATCAGAATAGCAGGATGTTTAATCTTGAGCACTGTTTACCAAAGATATGATGGTGTATGCCCTTGTTACCTACTCTAATGAGTCTATTTGGGTTTTTTTAAAGGTTTCCACACTGGGACTGTCTTCTAGGGCAATTTATCACCAATGGAAGTAAAATTTGTTTTTCCAGCATTCTGGGTAAGCTTGTTTTATGTATTATTTATATATGATTTGATCTTTTAAATGTATTTGCCACCAAAAAATTCTTGCAAATAGTCTAGCACTAATAAAAATCAAAGACTATCCAATGAAAAAAACTCCCTCTAACAATTGTATAAACATTAGAGATAAAGGTGACTTCAAAGCAGATAATGAGAGGGTCTTACTGAAGGAATTATCAAATAAAAATAGACCTTTGCTTTCCTAATGTTTTTTAAATTTCTGTCTGGTAGGTATAGCATATACTGGAAATATGAATATCTAAACCAATGTACTATATATCTAAACTAAATCCTGTTACTTTTTGAGATAATCTGACAATATTTGAAGTTAGTCTTTCATGCTTGTGAGGGCAAAACTTTGGCTGGGAGATGACAGTGGCATGGATCCTGGTAAAGGTTTGTTGTAGTGGCATGAGGTTGTTTTCAGTTGTGAGCAATAACAATGCTTGCTGAATCCTCTGGGAGGTCAGCAATGATGTTTTACCTGGAAAAAAATGAGAGCTATGCTGGCAAGTTGTGGGGCAGTATTTGCCACCTGGCTGGGGACATTGACTCTTTGATGGCCCACGAGTAGCAAGCTGACCATGGTCCTGAAGCCTCAAGTGACACAACAAGCAGATAGGACAGTGTCGGCTCTGGAGGGAGGCTGTCTGTATGGGGGACTGCCAAACCCTGGAGGGGGTGAGGGAGGCTTCGTGCTGCCTCTTCCCAGCCTAGCCTCAAGCAGGCTGGCTAGGTGCTTCGCTGGCTGGCCCAGCCGGGGTAACCTCAGACGGACAAAATAAAACCAGAGTTCTAAAGTTGCGTTTTCTGCGATGACCGGATCACAAGGGGACAAAGTCTCCTTTTGTGGTCTTATACTGTCCCCAGTTTTATGGCAGGCTCACATTTGTTATCCCTGTGCATCATTAGGGTGTGACAGCTTGTTATGTCCTGCTGGCTGAGTAATGATGGGGAGGAACAAGAACAACTGTCTGTGTAGCCCAGCATATGCCTCCCTGAGTATGCATATCCTGGGGCCAGGTCTGATCCTGTCCCTCAAGTGATAAAACACAGCCTGGCTGGAGAAGTTGTTGCTCTTTCCTTTAGGAAGAGTTGGACCTCGTCTGACCTGGAGTCAGAAAGGTCTGGCAAGAGCAGCCAGCAATGGGAGAGGGTCAGGACCCCAGCAAAGCCTAGGGGGATGGCTCTTGCATGCAGCACAGTACATGGTGAGCAGGCACCCAAGGGGTGACATTTCTGTGGTAACCAGACTGAAGGCAGAAAGCAGATGGGAGCAAAAAGGAAAGCAGACCCAAGTCATTGTCAAGGACATTTCTACTATCCCAGTCCTCAATGAAGGAAATCCTATACTGTGTCTGTCTCGCTCTCCAACCCAGCCTTCAGGGCTAATAAGGACTGGAAGGACTCAGAAAGGTGAAGCAGACATCATCATGGTATGACCCCTGGCTTTCAGGGGAGTCTTCATACACAAAAGGTGCCTTTGAGGACAATGCTGTGTGATAGGAACTATATGCTCACATGAGCTTGGGCAGGAATATCCCATCACTTAACCAAGTCAAAAGCTGTTTCTCTGGCAACAGTTATGCTCAGTCACAGATGATGCTATTTTGGCTGTGAAATGGGTAATTGAACTGGTGTGTCTTCTCAGTGACACGTGTATCCTGGTTATAATCCTGCAGCAGTCAGGTGGCTGAACACCAAATGAGGGAAATCCTGTGTTTATGGGCTTACAAGTGGCATGTGATGCTCCAGCACTCTGGCCCACATTTAAGAAGGGAAAGCATAATGCAATGTATATTTTCCGTCTGAGAACATTTGGTCAACTGCCCTGAGTGATGTGAAGGGTGTGTAAAACATGCCTTCTATGCGTTTCAAATATACAGATGACTTCTAGTTTAAAAGCAGTTGTAACTGCTTCTGCCTTCTCATTGCTGGGTTTGTAAGTCTTGTAACTCAGCCAGTGAGGCTAAAGCTCTATGACTCTTGTATCAGGAAGAGCTGATGTTTGAACCCTCAGAGTGTTAAAGTGTACAGTTCTCCCACTGCCATTAACTGGACAAGGTCAAAGGCTGGACCCTGCAGTTGGAACTTGGCTACGAGCTGGAAGAGCACAAGCTGAAGTGAGATACAGACAATCCTGCTGAGTATTCTTAATTTTCTATATATGCCTGTGGACTTCCCAGTTCGGTTGAGGACTCTTTAGTAAAAAAATAAAAGGAAATGTACAATGTTTCAGTATTCTCTAATTGCATCTAAATGAGGTAAGATAAAAAAACCAGAGGAGGTAATGTCTTAGTAGTTTTCTCAAAAAGGTCACATTAAAGCCTTCCCTTCCATAAGGTGTTAACAAGTATTGAGTCCTTGTTTCACTAACATGTCCTCTTCCCTTCCGAGCTGACATGTCAATGGTATTCAAACTAAAGCCTGTGAGAAGCAGCTTGAAGTTTTAGATTCCTTATGGCTAGAAAGATTGGAAATCAAAGGAGGCCATCAGCTTGACAAGCGGTCTGGGAATCTTTGAAATGAATTTGCTCTGTGGTGAGTGTTAGGGATGTTCAGTTTCTGAAGGGGAAAATTGTGCCAGAAGTAGATGTCAAATAAAGCAAGAAACATAGGAGGCGGTTTTGCAATTTGCTTGCTGCAAACCTGAGAGAATAAAGTTTCCTGGCCCATCCCAGAGTTGTCTATAAAAATGGCATTTTCAAACCCCTGTGCTTTCTTTCTAATAGATAGGACCAAATTACGTGTGTTTGGTGGAGATAATGTGACTTTCATCTCTAGCACTGATCTTAGAGCACTGTGTGGGAAGACAATGGGTACACAAGAGCCTAACACTGTTTAAGAGAGGTTGTGTGAAGTTAGTGTGTTAGTCACATCTGTACTGACGGGAGGCTTCTGACATGCCATGGAAATACAGTTCTCATAGCATTACTTTAAAAATAATTTCCTAAGGAATAGGTTGAAGTGGTCTACATGGGAAGTTGTGGATCAAGAGTTGGATACCGTACCTTGGTAATTATGCGAGAGCTAGTGAGATGTTTCAAAGTGGGATAGACTTTTGCTGCTTTCAGCTAAAAATCAGAAATTCAGGGAAGCGACTTGATAATATTTTAACAGTCATCCAGTAATTTAACACTGGATTAAAGTTGAAATCCCATAGAAATACTCAAGACATTTTATACTGTATCAGATGGATTAAGCATGATTCAGTTATTGCATTAAATTCCAGAAGGATTAATAATGTCTGGGTCATTGTTTCCTAGGCTTATAAATTTAAAGACCAGAGGGACCACATGAATATCTGTTCTTACTGCCTGTGCAGTGCAGGTCAGGGAAATGCAGGATATATCAGACCAAGGTACTGATTTAAAGAGTACCAGTAATAATGAATCTATCATGTCACAGGTAAATTGTTTCAGTAAATAATGAGCCTTGCTTTCAAAGGCAATCTGTAGTTCTTTTTGGCTTCCAAATGTTGTGTTTCATTTTTTCCTCCTGGACTGACAAGGAATCTGTTATCTGGATGCTGATTCTCTGTTTTAGTTACCAAGCTAGGCAGCCACTTTTGAAATTCATTTATTGTGAGCAGTGTTTATGTAGTATGGTGCATCTTTAAGTTCAGGATTTTATGTCTAGTATGACTTTAAATCATTGCATAGTGTGAAATTAGGACTAGAAATATGTCCTGTCAGCACACTACCATTATCAAATGATGTAACTGCATACAAATGATCAGATTTACATGACCAGGCCTAGCTTTCCATACAGCTGTGTTGATTGGTGTTAATTATGCTACTGTTTTTCAACGCCTTATTGATTGTGTCCCATGATAACCTTTCCCTGCTGTTGCTTACTGCTGATGTCAGTCTAACTGTTTGATAGGTTATCCCACTTAACCCTTTTAAATACTGCTTTGATATTAACTCTTCCCAGTCACCAGGAACTGCTAGTGTTCCTGTGTTTGTTAAAAGAAGTCATTGGATCAAGTTTTTGGTTCATCTGCCCTCTACTCTTGAATTCAGGATTTTAAAGGAGGAGCTATTTAAAGCTCTCTCCAGTACCGATGGCACAGGAGGTATGTCATTATCACCATAGAATCTGAATATAGCATCTTGCATCTTTGAGTGCAAAGTAGAACTAGTTGTCAAATACATGTCTTTCTGAATTGTTTGATAATTTCTGTCTGGAATGACCAGTTATTGAAGTAATTGCTTGGCATTCACTTATTCTTGCTCCATTTAGGGAGTAGCTCCTATTGTCATAAACCTCATCACAGCTTTTTAATGCTGTTTTTTGCTTCCATCACTCGCTTGCATTTCTGCAGTATTAATTTGTATTCATTGCTATTACTGTCTTTTTCCCCATCTGTTATGTACTGTGCGTTTGTTTTGCAGGTTTCTCTGCTGCTGGTGTCACTCTCCTTACCCAGGATTCTTCAACCAAAAAAGCTTCCCTTCATGGCTGTAGCACAGTGATTTTTTTTTTTTTTGGCATTTAGTAAAGCATCCCTTAGCAGGTGCTTTTTATTTCTTTTGTGTGACTATTTTCCTCTCCTCAGTTTTGCTCACGGTTGTTTTTAGTTTTGAGAAACTGTCTTTCTAAAATATCCAAATGAGTAAATTAGATATTGTTTAAGGTTTACATATTGTTTTCTAACTGCAAAAGAAATTAGAGCATTGCCCTTTGCCTGTTGTGAATCATAATTTTCTAGTTAAATTGTTCACTTGTTACATTGGACTCCTACTGGATACATCAGCTAGACCTGATTTCACTACTCTCTTGTATTAAGCCATGAATAGAACTTGCAGACTTTTCTGAAGTCTTACTAGTCAAGTGGTTCTTCCAGAACAGATTCTCTGCTAGAATAAAATTCAATGTGACAATATTTTTCATAACTTCAAGGATATATACTTGAGGAGTGCCTCATTATGTTCCCTTACCTAATGTGATGGATTTCTAGCAGACCTCAGCCTCTGTCTCAGTTTGTCATTTGCCAATATTCCAGATTATTCTTTTCTTTGCACATGCACTGTGTATGGCTTTATCTTCTGCCCACCGTGTTTCTCTATGTGCAGTACTTTTTAGTGTTGATTTTTATTATGTGCTTTTTTTGTCTGTTACCTTCTTAACCTTTAATAGAATTGACCTTCCTTTTGAAAAAGGCAATTCTAATTTCTATTGAAATTGAGCGCAGTCATTGCTGTTGTAAGCAAGCTTTCAGGGGAATGAATTCTTTGCCCTTTTTAAAAAGAAGCTGTTCAAATATCAGCAGTATGGTGAGAGCATTGCTTTCTATTTCTAGCTCTGCAATACACAAGTCACAAGTTTTTTTGACGATTTGTGTTGACACGGTGAGGGTCTTATTTGCTGGTCAGATCTCTACAGCTGGCAGCTCTGTGTCCCCATGGCCTTTTGCAAGCCCGTGGTTGCTGCTAGGCTGCTGTGCAGATAAGGTAAACTTCATGAGATGGAGTTCATGCTGAAGTTGGCTTTGGGGCTGTCTCTGGACAGCAGTGGAGGCAGAGGGAAAGGACAGTAGCTGAGGTCAAAAGCAGGTATACTTTCTCTTCTCTCGTGCTTTGTGAAAGTCTTAGAAGCATAGTCTTAAGAAATGGCTGCTACTGAGACAACTGGGTAAATTTTTGGTAGTGAAGCAGCATGCACCTGGAAATTAACTTCTCACTATTTGAAGAAAGTGACTTGTCAACATGTGGTCTTACTCTGTCACCGGAACTGACTCTCATGTTTAGCCTTGATGAGGGTTTGTAAGAAGTTGTATGGGCAGAAGATGGTTCGCATGAGGTGGTCACATTCAAATGCCCAAGAAAGATCCACATTATTCAGTGTTATACTGTGCTTAGTAGCATTTTGGCAGCTAAGAGTAAAGAACCTGCAGAATGATTTACTGGATGTACTCACGTGGATTATGGAAGTCTTACTTGGCACTGGTGAGGTTATACCTTGAATACTGTGTTCAGTTTTGGGTCCCTCACTACAAGAAGGTCATTGAGGTGCTGAAGCGTGTCCAGAGAAGAGCAATGAAGCTTATGAAGGGTCTAGAGCATGAGTCTCATGAGGAGCGTCTGATGGACCTGGGGTTGTTTAGCCTGGAGAAGAGGAGGCTGAGAGGAGACCTTATTGCTCTCTGCAACAACGTCAAAGAAGGCTGTAGCGAGGTGTATGTCAAACTCTAAGTGATAGTGCAAAAGGAAGCAGCCTCAAGTTGCACCAGGGAAGGTTTAGATTGGATAGTAGGGAAAATTTCTTCAACAAAAGGGTTGTCAGCTGTTGGAACAGGCTGCCCAGGGAAGAAGTTGAGTCACAGTCTCTGGAGGTATTTAAAATACGTGTAGTTGTGATGCTTAGTGACATGGTTTAGTGGTGGCCTTGGCAGTGCAGGGTTAACGGTTGGACTTGACCTTAAGGGTTTTTTTTTTTCAACCTAAATGATTCTGTGACTAAGTGACTAGTTTCCCATCTCTAACAACAGCTACTGAATTGTTTTTAAGGAGCAGCATCAGGAATCGGCTTGTAAATGCTTTTGGACAAGAACACTGTTTTCATCCAGCATTGCGTAGGTTAGTGTGAGGAATGCTACTCCAAGCATCCTTTCAGTACAAAAGAATAGTCAAATAAAATGAAGGATATAAACAACAGCTAAGAAATGATCCATATTCAATGCCAGAACAGCAACAACTTCATAAGCTCCTGGTTTAGCTTGCTTAAAGTTACTTTCAAAGAATCTTCTGATATGTTAATTACATTATTCATACTGTTTTTCTGAATTTCAAAACAAAGCATGACCTTGATTTCAAAGTAAAGTGCATGAAAGCATGCTGTGCTTATTTTTCATAATTAATCATGTATAAGCCAATTTTATGGCAAAACAGATAAATGAGATGTCAGAATATTTGTTTGCAAATACTTTGCTTCAAGATATTAGTGCAGTTTCGGTCTTAGCTTTAACAAAATCCAGTATTTATTTCAGTTTCACTGTAAGATGAAAGCACAGCATGCAATACCTACTGCAGTTAAGTTCTAAATGGATATGTCATAACAGGAATATACGTTTTGTTACTGTAATGTGTCTGCTAAAACATACAAAAATCTTCCTTCCTTTTGTACTGGCCTGAGGGAGTGATGCTTGTCCCCAGCATCCCTGTCAATCACATATGTACAGCTCTGCTTGAGATGCTAACTTGCTAAGCATCATCAGCAATTTCAGGGCTGCAGTGGAGCAAATATCAAAAGGCTCATTCAAAGGTGGCTGCTGCTCAAACCAAGAAATGCCAGTAACCTCTGTCTGAATGCCAGGGGTTTCTTGAGCCTGCCTTGGAGGCTGAAGCCAGTGCTTTTCCAGATGACTCAGAAGATGGGCTTTTCCTCCCTTCAGAAGAGAAGACAAGCTTATATAACTGTATTTGCATCTCCAAAGGAGAGTACACCCGTTGATGCTGGCCCTTGTTTGGCACCGCAACAAAGCGTGCGGTGAGATAAGATAGGCTTGGGGCTAGTGCAGCCTCCTACCTATCCTCACCCCAGGGAGAGGTGAGTGCCATGGCAAGTCCCACCCCTCCCATGGAGCTGTTTCCAGGGTGGGCAGATGGAGACGCAGGCCTTTGACGTGATGCTCTTGCAGACAGGCTTTGCTGCGCTGCGGGGATGCTGTGGGGTGAGCTCAGGGGTGCAGGAGAGCCACTGCCAGCAGGGGAGAGTTTGTATATCCAGTGGGGCTCAAGCTCCCTCTCAGCTGAGGCTTCTGTTACAGGAACTTCTGTCAGGACAACCAGAAAGCCACACAGAAACTAAATGGACAGAGCCATTTGATGAATAACGAACGCTCATGAACATCATATATGGGCGATTTTTGCATAATGAAGTTAACAGCTGATGATGTGTGTATTGTAAGTGCTTTTTAAAATAGGATTTACTGAATTCTACTGTAAAGTGTCACAGGGCAATATTTTATAGCTCACTTCAGTTGTTCCTCTACCGCTAACAAGTCCTGATATTTAATATCTGTTACGTATGCAGTATAACAGATTTCAGCATTAGGCTGCATTCAGTGCATAAGCTAGTATTAGTTTGAGTCTTAACAGCCCTTCCTCCTAAGCTGCCAAGTGGTAGACTATATAGCTCCAGTGGGGGAAAACAATTTAAACTTTCTCGGTGAACCAGTTTTGGGAAGAGTTTTTCTCAAATGCAGTTTCATACTGGAACAGTGTGATTAAAAGCCTATGGGGGAATGAAGGATGCGGATGGTTTTAAGGAAGATCAAGGGACTGAATGCAATTTTTTCTTCAAATGATAATTAAAGAAACAGCATCTTCATTAGCATAATACACTAAATGATAAAAAGAATTGGACAGATGCCTAATCTTGAAATGCTTCTTAATTTACAAGTACACATTTTAAAAAGAAAGCGATTGAGGTCTGTTCTTTCTAGCTGTCTGCCTGAATCATCAAAACTGCTGCTTATATAACTTATACTGTTCTCAAAGAGGAAAAAATACACAAAGTTGTCATGTACTCCATGACACCACCCATAAAATATCTATTGCACATGTATAGACACTGGAGCATCTACAATACTTCAGGTCTTCTGAGACTGGATGCCTACCAGATAAAATTAAACATTTAAGCAGATATTCTCAACAGGGCCCATTTGTGGCCCCAAAGGAGTCCAAAGGCAGCTACCATGAAAATGAAACCGTCATTTTCTCTTGATTCTTGACTAATTGTCTAGAAGGTGACCACTCCGAGTTTCTTGTGGTCAAATGTTGAGCCACAGAGAAACGTATTTGAGAGTCCCATCAAGTTTGTTAGCAAAAATTCACAAATTCTTCTCAAAGGGTAAAAATGACTTTTTGATTTTAATGAAATTGAATCAAATACGGCAAGGAGAAATAGGTAGCATTCACATTGATGCCTCCATGATTTACCTGTATTCTGTTCCTGTCTGATATAAGCTGCAATGGTGCAGTTCCTCTGTTTCTCTTTAAATATCATCCTATTTCTGTTCTTTTACCATCACATCTATAGGCTCCCAGTGGTTCTTGAAGTGAACAAAAATCCTGTGAAGTCTCAGAATTATGTTGCCACCTGCAAATGTGGATAGGGTCATCAAACTGTCTACAGTGCTGAATGAGAGCTGGGTTTGTGGAAGGGAGCAACTTGCTTGTACCCTGCTCTATGCTGGGAGTTGTTCTGTACTGCCCGGCACTCAGATGGGTTGTACAGTGCCCTGTACAACATAACTATTACTCTATGTGTACTTTTTCCATTTGAAGCTTGTGAAATATGGTGAGTACCAGAGTACTTTTTATAGCGTGCAACGGGGTATGTGCTGTGGACACACAGGGTCAGCAAGGTGTGCTGGGAGTGCAAAAACCTGTTGGAATAGTGATGGGAAACTGTATTGGTGAGTGTGTGGAAGCCAGACCTGATTTGGTCTTGTCCATGATGCTACTGAGAGTGGTCCCTGGTGTGAATGGTCCCCCAGACCACACTGGGGTATTGCCAGGCAGTTTAAAAAGGACTGAATTAAATGACAGCCTTTCTTTGTCTGGTAGTGTTAGAGTGTGCATCTCGAAGACTGGAGTGGGAATTGCAGTTTTTTAGGAGTGAAAATGATTTCTCAGGGGAACTGACTTTTGAGCTGTCTTACAGCCCCAGTGCAAGGTAGAGACTGGCTGCAAATGGATGTCAGCTTTTCTAGCTGGAGGTAAAACCCATATTCTCAAATCCTAAAGCTTCTCTTCAGATGGTGAGCTAGTAACTACCTCTCCCTGAAGAGGCTGTGGCAGCCAGAGAGCCAAGAGGTAGGCTGGAGTAGGCAGTCCTTACCAAAGTAGTATCCTTCCCCTTCAAACTTTGCATATTTTGATAAGTACAAATCCCAATTTAATGTTAGATAACAAAAAATCTTAAGTTAGTGAGTAACTTGGCAAGGACAGCTTTCATCCCTCTGCTAGGTGACTGCTACTGGTGATAGTGTTAACTCTGTTGCAGCCTGGGTTTATGTTTAGTGCTAAGTCTGTTGAAAAACTAGGTGGGTGATTTAATGCTTTAGAGTAAATATTAATACTAATCAGAAGAAGTTATGTCAGGTAACTCATTCAGTTTCTGTCTTAACCTCTGATGTAACTTGGAGTCAAATACCCACCTGTTTGATTTTTCTAGTGTCTTAACACAGCAAGCTGAACCTGATCCCTTTATATCCTGCTAATCTTTCAAATATACTGAAGTAGTAACCATGGAGCTGGAGAATTCTGATATATTAAAGGCAGCACTATTGATCTTGATAAGAGTTCAAAGCCCTCTGTGGAAATGCATGTAATAGTTCTGGAGAATTAACAAATTGAATGGTGCATGCTGGGGTGTGCATTTTCAAGGCAGTGCTGTATCTCATTCATACCTGTAGTTGCCACAAGTCAGTTACTAAGACATGAACATCCTTACTGTTAGCTGGTCTGAATGCTGTTCAAAATCCAGCATTGCAGTCTGTAGGACTCTGCAGGCTTTCTCAGGGTTTTATGTGTGCATCTGTGTTCTCTGCATACTGTGCATGTGGCTGCTTAGGGGGTCACCGGGTACAGAATGGAGGGTGACCCTTCCTCATCCAGTTCAAAGACTTTGGGATCCACTGGGGTGCTTTGCTGGCATTGCATCTGGGTTTATCTGATGAGAAAGATGGGGACAGGACAGCATGGGGTGTGTTGCTCCACTAGGGTGGGAGAGGGTCTGGGGACTCAGTTATTCCCAAAACTTTCAACTAGTCCGTGTTTGTGGAAAGTTTGCTACAGCTTGTGCATGCTATAAGGACTAAGTCTGAAACCGTATTTCTCACTTTCTGTTATTCTAGGAGATTTTATTGATACTCATTGCAGCCCTGCTAATTTTTCTTGCTGGTCTCCTGGTATTTTTTAAGCCTGATTTGCATACATGTAATCTATATGTGTATAAGCTTTTTCTAATCCCTGCAGTCTGAGTGGAAAAAAGCTAGAAAAATTAATGCCACTGCCCTCAAAAGCTAAACTAATGACCAACAATTAAATGTATTGTAATTTCTTTTTAATGATGAGATTTTGGAGGAATGACACAATTTAATTGCAGGGTTTTTCAGTGTTGAATTTGTTCTACTCATATTTGTTTTAATGACTCTTACAGGTAAATAAATGTAGGCTTAGTTGTTTTTCCTGCTGAAAGTAAATAGGATTGTAACCTGGCATTTCTATTTTTCTATCATTCACCTAATTCCTGTCAGATCTCCTCTGTTTACATTTGAGCTGCAGTTACGAATTTGTCTGTGTTCCTCTGTTGGGACCATCACTACAGTAGCTGGGAAGTTTTCCAGAAACATCAGCAATGATCTTCTTTTTTCACTCTTAAGGGGAGGGTTTTAATTTTTTTCTGCAATGTCTTCGCTCTTATTGCATCACTGAATACTGGCATACAACCCTTTGTATTAATTTTGATGTTCTGAAAAAACTTGCCAGAACTTTACTGGAAGCCTTTTGTCCACCCAAATATTACTCCAGGTATGAAGAGTTATGTATAAAGGGTCCTCTGAAGGAGATCTTCAGGCTGCTTCTTGCTTAAGTGAATTTAACTCTTTAGGAAGAAGAGGTTTTTTCTGATGTAATAAACCATTCAAAAAATATAAAAATAGGAAGCTCAGAGCCTGTCCTCTATTTTCTGATCTGCAAGAGCATTCTTCTGTCTGCCCTTGATGCTGCTTAAAAATTGGATCCTGTAAATTTCAGGGGCTTATTAATTTGACTTACATTATAAAGCTGTTTCTATGATGTCAAAACTATGCTTTGCATGCTGGTTCCATTAAAAAGTAGAAGAAAAGTAAACATTTGTGCCACTTCTGTATATGAGAAAAGATCAAGAATATACCAGAAGAGTTTCTTTAAAAATAAATAAATGAAAATCTTTCTCCTAAATCCTCCTGAAGAATATATTTGTTACTCAGGGATTTTCTGAACAGAGGAAACCTGAGTATAGATATATAGCTGGCTTTAGACTATATATTCCTCAGTTTTCACTCAGGTTAATATAAATATTTCATATATTTAGGGGTCTATGCTACCTCTAGATTAGAATAGAATATAGGAAACTGTGAACCTGCCACAGTTTTTAAAGATACCTACATTTTTGCTGTGAATACATGTTCCACTCTTAATAAATTTCAAAGACTTTGCTAATATTTCCTGGGTGATTGGCTTGGCATCTGCTAGTTTAATTCCCATGTAATAGGGTATAAATTAGAACTCTGGGGACTACTGACAATGTTCAGTGAGGATGAAACTTTGAAGGATATGAAAGAGATTGCTTAGCTCATACTGCAAGTGGTGATGGAGAGGTAGAAAAAAGTTTGGGGTAGTAGATGAAGGAGCTTGAGCTCTCTTCCTATACCAAACTCAACCCCAAATGTGAAGAATTTTTGTACAAAATTTTTTCCTGCATCATATAAATGGTTGAGAATAAACTTTCTGTAATGAGTGGAGATAGGTGTGGACTGTCACTACCTTCTGCACCCCGTAAGTCAGCAACCAGGTTTTTAAGTCTCTTTCCTGGTCTCCCTCAATTTATGCATTCCCTCAACCTCCCCTGTAAATTTCTGGCCTAACTTCTGTACACTTCTTGGTTGTCTTATTATGAGTAAAAATCTTCTGGATATGTTGGTTTTTTAATTCTGCATCTTCTTTCACCTGGGCAAAAGGGAAGACTATGGTGAGGGTTAGGAAATGTCATGTTGCCAAAAGGCTTGTGTCCTAATTAAAAGAGAATAGGACACAAACTCTAATGGACCATGTACAGATTCATACTGAGATGCTTTGAAAATAATGTTTGGTTCAGTTAGAAGAAAATTTCAGCGTTGCTCAATTGACCTGAAATTGTTAGGTGGTACCATAGCCATGCAAGTCTGGAGACGGAAACGTGCAAAAGGGAGAAGGGAAACTTACCTATTGATAAAGAAAGAAGAAAGGAAGGAGGAGACAGCGTTCAGAAAAATGGCTGCTGTTTTTTTACCACTCCTGAGGGGTGTCTTCAAACTTTGTCACACCTGGCACATTTTCTTCCTCAACTTTTTTCAGCTTTTTTTTTTCTTGAAAAAAATTAAATGTCCCCAGATTTATATTCCTGCTGTTGACACTGCACTTCACATGAAAAACATTTTGTTCTGAAAAGTGCTGATGTTTTTGCCCAGCCAGAGCTTATAAATCCATTCTCTGTTCCCCATGCCTGGGTGGGTGATTTTCTTTTTTGTTCTTGACTGGAACTGACCTGGTTTTACCACCTTTCACAGCTGCAGTTACCACTGCTAGGTCAGCTTTTTCCAAGACTACCTTTTTAATCCTGACCTGCCTGATCTCCTGCCGTGCCATTCTGCACCTTAGCCCATCTCTAGTTCCTCCCTGGGAATGGCTCTTCAGTATTCCAGGCATGTAGCTAAAATAGATGTTCTCCTTTTCTCTGCGCCTTTTTCTGTGCAGAGGGCACAGTTGGCTACTTGCTGCCCGCTCCCACAACAGGGAATTATGTGCACATCATCCTACTTCAAGTTCTATCACTTTCCCCATAACATCCCTTAGATATTCAGTGCCCCACTTCTGATGCAATGGCTTCCTTGTCACAGCTGTGCACACCACTCTCCCAGCTGGTCCTCCATGTTCCTCCTTCTGCACTGACCTACTCTGTTGCCTTTCCTCTGTGGCTAAGACAGTAAAAAGCGCTTATCCTCAGTCCTGAACACCCTTCACATCTTCATCTGATCCTTGGCCAGTTTGATGCCTTGCTCATCAACCACTTATCTGTGCCTCTCACAGCATGATTGTTTGTGTTACACTTCACTGCTTTTATCTCCAGGGATTGTCAACTGATGAAGCTGGTTGGGGATGCTGGTAAAGTGGTTTTGCTGTGTAATAAATTTTGTGCTTTATCAATAATGATGGATCATTCTAATCTTGTGGGTTTTTTCTAATTCTGCAGAAAATCGTTAGCAAATTTAGAAAACTTTCAGTTTTCTGGCCTTTGACACAAACCTTTCCTGGTAATAACTATTCTCATCTGAAAGATGAACCATTTATTAAGCAAACATTATGGGTTGACTTCAGCATTTTGGACTTGTCATGAATAAGTATATTGCAACAGAATATTGGTCATGAATAAGCAAGAAAGCTTCTTGGGGCTTGAATGTCTTTTCTCAATTTGCACTGAGGCAGCTCCAGCAACTCTACTATAATGTTACAGCTGAGTTATAGAGCATTCAGTTACGGACAACTGATTTACTGGGGCGGGGTCTTCTATTTGATACTGAAATGGTATATTTTAATGTGTGTCGGCTCAAGAGGGTTTTTAAAATGCAAAATGATGACATAATCACTTTAATTTTTGAGAAGTGGGGCTTGTCAAGAGGCTCATTAGCTTCACTAACCATTTGGAAGAATTTGATGACCCTTCTGGTTCTGCCAGGATTTTCTGGCTCTTGCTATCTATCTTACACATTTAGAGTTGGTTGGTTGATGTCCTGCAACAACGAGCCCTTTCCTTTAAATCCTCTGTAAAGGCTATCTTATCTCCATCAGATCATCCTGTCATCATCAGTGAGAACAGAAATGCTTCTCTAGTCTTACAGTCACTACTTCAGAGACATTTCTTTTTCCTCTCTTTTTTTCTTTTGCTCTTTCTTGTTGGCTTCAAAAGGCAGTGTGAATTGATTGGGAATGCAGTTTCACATATTTACAGCTTCCATTAAAATTTCATTTCAGTGGGTTGGGACTATTGGGTCTTCATTGGTTTATTGTATTGAGAACACAATCTGTGCCCTCAGGGCTATAAAAACCTCAAGGTTGTATGTCATAATACACCAAATTTAACTTTTTTTTTTTGTAAATGTTGTTAAAGGGGTTTGGATTTTGCCTTAAGTTGCTAGCTTACAGTACTGCAAACTGCACTGAAATAAAGGGTGCTGCTACTGTAACAATCAAACTGGCTTGTGCCATGTTCTTGGAGTAGAGGTTTTTTAGCTGCTGGAATTACAAAACCTGCCATTGCCACTTGATTTAAGGGAAGAATTAAGTGCACTAATTCTGGAAAAATTCACCTGTAAATCACTGATAGGACAAGGTCCTGAAGAAAATTCTGCAGTACATAGTGGAATTAATACTCCTGGGATCTGGTCTGATAGGTGTAAAGGTGTATTGGAGTTGGAGCTGCCCTTTGCAGAATCTATGGTTGTTGACACATGATTTGAGGACATTATAAGGAGAATCCATTTCTGAGCACCTTCTGAAGTGCACTAGAGTCGTCCTTCTGAGCTGACATGTCACCTTTACTGTAGGAGAGGACAGAGTAAGGCAGAGGTTCCTCTTTGTCTATAATTGCCTAAAACTGTAAAAAGCTGCTCTTCACTAGAGGTCTCCATTCCTAGTGCAAAAGCTGAGCCTTGCATATTGGTCTGTAAGCCCTTCCAGACACCATTTCCTTTATCCAACTCCGTAGTTAATAACAGAACAGCCCATTTTTCTTTTGTGAGAGCAATTAAGTGTATGTACTTCATCAAAGTAAGGTTTGAAGAGTTTATGCAACCTTATGTTGTTGGTGTAATAAAAGAATATGTGCTCTGTGAAATATCTTTAGAGGTCAGAAGAGATCTTTCTTCTTGCTGACAAGTTGGCTTCCCACATGTCTAGTGAAACTCAGCCATCTCTGCTGCTTCTTAACTTTTAGAGTATAAAAGTTCATCTTGAGTGGTCTCTTTTGAGAGGCCAGAGAAAATTACTTGGAATATGGAGAAGAGTGAATATGAAAACTTCTCTGGTTACATGCAATATGTGATCCTCTTATCTGATATCAGTGATAAGCAGAGTCTTGATCTGTGTATACTATGGTTGGTTTTGTAGTCAGGATATTCTGTTAGCATAGTGACTAATGCTTCCCTTTCTAACTACATGAATGTGGATTATTTACAAAGCTTCAACTCTTTGTTCTCGCTTCTAACCAATCGTTTAGCAGACTGGCTGCTGGCATGGCTAGGCTCTGAAGACCGCAGGAAGATGCTGTGCTCTCTGACACACATCATTACACAGGCTCTGGCCCTGGCTGCTGGGAGTTGTGTGGAAATAGCATTAAAAATATCTGGCTCACCAAGGCTGAAAAACACAGAACTGAACCACAGGTACTGGTTAACTATTAGTGTCAGAGTGTCTTTGGGCATGATGTTAAGCCACACTAGGTGTAGTAAGTAAAATGAGATCTATTAGCAAAGTTGCAGGTCTATCATAGCTAATTTAACCTAATTGTGCAAGAGAATCCTTGGCAGCTTCAACTGTCTTAGGATGATACTTATCACTTGTTTTCATATATAATTTAATGAAACAATCTGTACAGTATGACCACAAGCGTGGTTTAAAGTTAAGTAGAAATATACAAGGCAAAGCATGAAACTGAGGTTAGCGAAAACAGACTAAGGAGAATAATTAGGTGAGAAGATTGGAAGGAGACTAAGGAGTGGGTAGGCAGAAATAAAACTTGGAGGGATAAGAAGGAAGTAAAATCCAGGAACCCAACAAAAGCTTTCAAAGGGATGGTGAAGTCTGCAGTATGTTAGAAACAAATACTGCTCAACCCAGGCTTTATCTCAATGGTGTGTATTATAGACTCAGAAGAGGAGAGCTGGAAGGCATCTTGAGACTTCATCTTTATGCTTCCCTTCCCCAGGGCAGCATCGTGTGCCCACTTTAAAATGTTGCTGACCCATTTTCCTGTGCACTGAGAAATGCTTAGCACTCATTAATTGCATGGATACTCTTTTAGACTGGCTCTGTTCAGGCATCTGGAAATATTTAATTGATATCAAGTATGACTGGAGGTTGAATCCATGTGCTGGAATAGTCCCCTCTGTACAAGTAACTTGGTAAGAATCCATGTATGTACATCAGATACCAGTATTACAATGGGAAAACTAATCCCGCAGGAGAGAAAATCTCTGACGCTGGGAGTAATTTAATCTTCAGCAACAGTATAAATGAACTGAAGTTCTTTTTGCTGAATGACATTTTGGTTTTTAGTATCCACAGAATTGACAGTGGAAGGTAGCTAGAGAGAAGGACAACAGTAATTAGAGCCTGTCTCATGATGTTTGGAAGTTTTTATTCTCACCAGAGATCTGTTATTGCTGTGATTCATAATCTTTTGCCAGGTCAATGGCCATAACTTGTGCTTGTTTCCTTACTTTCCCCATGTTTGAATTATTGGTCCTTAAAGCTGAAGCTAGAAGAAAAAGTCCAATGCTTGTAGATATGAGTTAAAGAAGATAAGTCATGTGTATAAGCTGCAGCTGTTTAGGACATACTTAGAGGGATATAAAATAAAACCTCCAGTGTAAGAGCTCATTCAGTCTTAATGGCTGGATCTGAGATCACAAAATCATAGATGAGGGAGTGTTTATTCCTTGTATACTCTCCACATTACTCTTACATCATCCTTTGAAGTATTTTGTTCATACTGCTGTTGGAGATAGGACAAGAGTCCGGATGGGCTTCATCTCTGGTCTGAGTGGGCAACTGCTATAAAACACCTTCGAGTTCCTTTATAGTGTGAAACACCACTGTGAGCATCTGAATACAGTAAGTAAGCTAATCCTAGGCAGCTTCCTCAGAAAAGCTGGAAATTAATGTGATATGGAACAGAGGAGCTCTTCTGGACCCAAAATAGCTGAAGCCATGTTTTGTGACCATCTTCCAGCTCAAGGAGGACTTTAGTCTCTAGGGCTTCAACATAGCAGAACCTACAAACACCAAAATCACTTAGGGGAAAAAAAAAAAAAATCCAACCCCCCAAAAAGGTGTTCTACAGTTGAATTGGGGATTTCTCTTCCAGACAGTTGTTATTCTGTGGATATTGATCTCAGAGGAAAACTTATTCTGAGGGTGATCTTAGCTTGTTGCATGTGTGGTCTGTGGTGCATAAACTGTATTATTTGGATGCTTTCACATTAGACAAAGTATGGTTAAATATCTAAGGCATTTTAGCTAAAGTATGGTTATTTCTGAAGCAAATCAGTGATGATATTTTTCTAGAAGCTGTGATTAAAAAGGAAAACTTAAAATGTAGACGTTTATATTGCTGACACTCAAGTTCTTGCTAGATAAAGCATTTTAGGTTTATATTTCTGGTACTGTTGCCTCTGTTCTTGGTGAGCTGCTTGGGTTCATGATGTTCCTCTTGTGTCTGATTTCATACTTAAATAGATCTTGGGAATATCTGTTTTGGTCTTGGTTAAAACAGGGTTTATATATAAACAAGGTTTGTATAGTTTGTTGTTGTGGCTGGCTTGACTGATGAGGAGTCAATGAAGACAGAGACTCTATTGGGAGACTCTCAATTTAGGGAGACCTTCTTCTGCCAGCACACTTGGTGAGTCTGTGGGTCAGATGCTGATTTTGGTGAAATCGCAGGAGAAGGGAGGTTGCTGCCTTTCACCACGACCAACCTGAGCCAACTCATCCTTCTAGCTATTTCTGTCTGTGCTTATCTATTGCATTATCCCTTTGTGCCTGTGTACCTGCCAAGCATTCAAAACAGGAAATAACTGTCACCAGTTTATTTCCTACAGAAAAACTGGAAACCTGGGTGTCCTCTCTTTTGCTGACTCAGTGTTCTTTGTGCAAGATTGAAGTTCATGCCAGTTCAGGTGGAAGAGCATTCCTTACAGCTTATTTGACAGGATAGTTTTAATGGGTGTGTATTGCTGCCTACAATGAGATCCCCAGTTAGTTATCGGAAGTGTTTATTCTTGGTGGAATAAAGAGCTTAAGGCATTTTTTTTTAACTCAGGGTGGTGGTGAGGAAAATGACAGATGTCCAAGGCAGGTTTTTAGCTGTCAGTAGTCAACAACCAAATCCTAGTAAAAGGACAAAACAGATATTTAAAGACTCTTTGCAAATAAAATAATTAATCAGTTTTGCAAAGCAAGAACAGGACAGTAAATTGTATTAAACACACACCTTAAAAATTTGACTCCAGCTCACTTTTATTTCAACGAATTTAGATGTTAAATCTCAGGGGAAGTATTATGTAGCAGGGAGGCATTACTGTGTTTGCTTTTTGAAAAGTAAATAACTCATAATATCTTAAATTCAATTAAAAGAAGCCCATCCCTTACTGTTCTTGTTTTCTTACCCATTATTTAAATCATAAACAACCCAAATTTGGCCCCTCCAGCCAGCTTTCTCCCAGTGGCTTCCCAGGCCTGTTTTGGGAGTTAGGGTCAGGAAATGTCCCCATCAGGCAGTCTGCATGCAGTCACCCATTTCAGTCCGGTCTTAAAAGGTGGCCTTATCGCTGGAAAGTTGCCTGGGCATGTTTAATTTAATGGGATGGATGTAGTCTACAAAGCTTCCTCAGGCAACTTGTCCAGCTGTGCTGGCAGCTAGTGGTCAAGACAGCGGGTCTCCTATAATTCCAATATGTGATCCTAAGTCTGTAGGTGCCTCTGCCCCAGGTCAATGTAGTCGTGATGTGGGAGGTGGAGTGGTGTGTGCGTGCATGTCTCCTTTCTGCCCACCCCCCTAAGTTAGCAGCCTCTTGTCCCCTTACTCTCAGGAATATCCTCCACCTCATGCTGAGCACATGAGCATGGCTCAGTGGGTGAACTAACGTACTGCAGGAGCAGCTCTGCAGTGGTTACAAGGAAGCAAACAGCGAGGGAATTGGGACATATATCTGAATGTGACATTTTTAGGATCAGGAGACTAATGATATGATTTAAAATGGAGTTGGGGTTGGTTTGTGATTTTACTTTTCTTCAATCTTTTTCAGTGTTTTTATAAGCAGAGAGTTTTTCATTCATGTCTTGGATCATTCTTCTCCTTCCTTTTCTCATGATGGCTCTTTCTTCCCATGCCTCTTCCCTCCTCCTGTTGTGTTCCCACATCCCTGGCTGACTGCCCCTCTCATGAATTCTGCTTTATCTCTTAATTTCACTTGTCTGTGTCCCAGTCCTCGTCTTCTGTGGTCTGTCTCTTCTCTGATGCACACTTTGTCATCCCCTCACCACCCTTTTTGCCCCCCTAGCTTGGAGGGTACTTGCCCATCTCAACTCTGTCCAAGCTGTGGGGTTTCTCAAGGTTGTCCCATTGTACTGATAGCCACAGACCTTGGTTCCTGGGGACATATACTGCACAGCATAGAGATGGTGGTGGCTAATCCTTCCTGCTCAAGCAGCTTTAAAAAGCAGGTTTTTAAATCCTTTTTTTTTTTTTTCCCCAGTGCAGGTACAGTCAGGTGATGCCGTTTTCCAATTCTAGAGGAAAATTAGACTTTATTGCCATACAGAGAAGGAAGGGGAAACAAAGTCTGGTTATAATGGTGGCAGCTGGGCAAAACTCTCACATTTAGCTATTCTGTGTTTTTGCAGCTAAGTTACATAAGTGACAGGTGACAGCTCTGTGCTTGTCTTCTTGCGGCTGGTAAGAACAGTAGGGAGAACTGTGTGAGGCTGTTCATGAGGGAGAGGCAAGGTGGCTGGCCACATACTGCAGGTCAGTGCTTCAGCAGTATTTTCTGAGCCATAATTGCTGGACTTCCCTGCTGGTGCGAGGTGATCTTCGAACAAGTGGCTTCTTGGCAGGATTCTGGGAACAGCATCAAAATGCAGGACAGGCAGCGAGCAGGTTTTGTGCTCTGAGTCAGAAGTCATCTGAAAAGATGCATTCCTCAAAGCACCTACCAGAGACAGGGGAGGGGATCTAAGCGAAAAGGATATTTCCAGCATGAGGTTCAGAGCTTCGGGAGACCTTCTTCTGCCAGCATGCTTGGTGAGTCTTCGGGTCAGCTACTGATTCTGGTGAAATCGCAGGAGAAGGGAGGTTGCTGCCTTTCACCACTACCACCCTGAGCCAGCTCATCCTTCTAGCTATTTCTGTCTGTGCTTATCTATAGCATCATCCCCTTGTGCCTGTGTACCTGCCAAGCATTCAAAACAGGCACTGCTGTGGCAGCCTCCTCCTTTCTCTCCAGCACAGAGGATAAATGACTGGATTGCTTTTTTAAATTGTGTTTCTGAATCAAGAATTTACAGTGGGAAAGCTAAGCTGGAAAAATGCTTTCAGGAGCGGATGGCCAGGTTGGTGGATCCCTGCTTGTTCTTAGCCCCTAGGGAGGTTCTGCACCGTGGCCCTTGCCAGGCTCACTCACTGCCCTGTGCATCGGTGCTCGCTTTGAAAGCAATGGTTTCCTGGAGTGAGATGTGGTCTTGGGTAACAACGGCGAAAGTTTGGATGCAAGAGAGAACACCTGGATCTGACTTGCTTGCAAGGTGACCCACAACAGAAAGCTGAGTGCTTGGGTGAGTTCACGGCAGCTGTTGTCCAGTACAGGAATCTTCTCTATTATAGACTGAGTTATGCAATGTAAAAAATACCATCAAAAGTCCTAGGATCGATATACTGTATTCTGCCCGTATGATACGTGTGGCTTTGTTTAGCTTGGGCTGTGAAGTAGGCTGCGCTCTGCATTTAGTATATCTCACCGTGGTTTGCGACTTTGTTCCCAGCTGGGAATCTTAGTGTTTGCATCTAGAGTCATGCAAATACATGCACACCTGCAAAACTTACATCCTGCTTTTGAGTGTCTGTTACAGCACTGGTTTGGGCCAGTAAATTTCACTTTGATTGGAAAATTGGAATTAAAGCATCTCTTCTGCCACTTCAGAGACACTGAAGCATAGATAATATGTGTATCTGTAACATTCGGCTTCTAATCCTTAAAATACAAGGTATGGACATAATGGGATACAGTTTCAAAGCACCTTCCCCACAGTTACTTTATTGGAGAGGTGGAAAAAGAGATTTAATAATCAGAATTTTCTTCTGTTTAATCAGATTCTAAAGAGAGAATTTGTTTTTTTCTTTTAATAATCAAACTATATTTCAGTGTGATGCTGTCAGGCCTCCCTGGATATTTTCTTCTATCCTTCCACTGACCGAAACTATTATTGTAACATTTTAAATAAGTTGTTTGCATGAGTAGGATATGCTGCAGTATATGGAGTATCTAAATATCTCAATATATTGTTTCTTTCAGTGTTTGCAAAATACCTCTGTGCTGTAGGCAACTATTGGTTTACAAAATTCAACTTTAAAACATAAATAGTTTTTAGCACTTCTGTACCAGTATACAGATATTTGTAGTTGGCTTCTGCTGAGATGGGGTATTTGGGCTGAGATTGCTTTGCCATGCTGGCTATGGTCTGGATGACACTTCTGGCCAGAAGCAGAGTCCTCAGCTTTTTGGCTTGGTTTCCTACTGGACTTATGAAGTTAAACCAGGCAGGTCCAAGGAATAGTGTGTTTTACCCCGATTCTGGAAATCATCCACCTTTACTTGGGATGAGTGAAGCAATTTTCAATATATATGTATATTAAAGGTTTTTTAAATCTGTAAATAACAAAGTCCTATTTTTCTCTCAATCCATAATTACAGGTAACTAGTCCATACGTGGCCCTTGTCATGAACTGATGAGAGAGTCCTTTACAAATGGGACCACTGCCACTGCACCTTTGCACACTTACAGTTATAACAGCACAGGAGGTTGGAGTCATTTCATCTCATTTTTACTGTTGAAAAGTTGAACTGGTCATGCAGGCTCCCACCATGTCAAAGGGAGTTCACACTCAGGAGGAGCTTTGGTCCCTTTCAGTATGTGATGTCTGTGCTGCTAAATAGCTTAAATCTCCTGCTCAGTCTTGGGTCCTGCTCCCCTGGATCAGACAGCCTGGGTTTCTCTGCTTCAAACGCTTGTCTTTTGGAGACAACTAATTATTACTCTCTGAAGCAAAAGCCTTGTTAGTTTTCAGGACAGCTGACTGAGGGGGCTGACACTGAAAGAGTGAAGTGTGATAGCACACCAGGTCTGACTCCCCAAGTTTTATGTGGTCCCCCAGTGTTGTACCAGCAGAAGGGTTACCGAAAGCACCCGTATGCCTGTGCCTTGCTCCAAGACATGCAACACACCCTTCAAAGTTAAATGCTGCTCTGGTGAGCTGCAACACAGACCTTGCATTATATCATACAACTTTGAATGGAGAAAATAATCAATTGCCACATGGCACCTTGATGTGTAGACAAACTGCTTAATGTATGGATGTGACTAGGTGTATATAGTCAGGGGTGTCTGTGTAGGTGCTTTGGGGACAAGAGACCTGTCCATGGGGTGGGTGTCTTTGGCAGGGTAGACACTGTTTCTGTCAGCCAGAGAAGTGCTTACCTGATGAGCTGGGCTGGATGCATTTCAGGCAGCTGACAGATGGAGCAGATCTCACCTGGTGTGACTTGCATAAGGGCACGCAGCAGATATGTGCCAAAGCTGGATGCAAAAGCCAGGCCTGTGTGTTACTCCTTAGGACAAACCACCAACCCAGGGCCCAAACCGCCCCACTTTGTTTTGCCCTTCCCTCATTTTTGCATGGTTTGTGAAATGCCTGGATTAAATGCCAGTGCCTTCATGCCCCACGTGGGTCTGGATGGGCAGTGCTTAGCGCTGTGGCTAAGGATGTGAAACCAGCCATGCCTACAGGATGAGAGGAAAAAACAAAAGAAAAATGGTTCTTTTTCTAGATTTTTGCAAGTCACAGCGAAGATCTCTGGTGCAGCAAAGGCAGCAGGTGCCTGGCAATGCCAGAATGGTCATGGTGGCCTTAACCGATCCTTTACAAGCCGCTAAACCACACAACATTTGTGAGCACTGCTGCAGTGTGCTCCTTTTGCATTCCAGTTCCTATGGAAACATGATGTAAGAATGCCTAAAATAAGTACAGTGCTTTGAAACTATTATTATTTTGATCTTTCCTCGCCCCCCCAAAATCTCCTTCATCACCCTTCTGGCTGAATTTTTAATACATTTAAAAGGTCATTGTCATCACCTGACAACTGTGTGCTACCCAGCTCACTCACGTTTCTGATGAATCCCAGGATCTGATATGGAGGGCAGTGCTCTCATCCTCCCCACTCAATGGGGTGGCCAGTTGTGGGTGTAACTGTTGAATATGTGTGTGTACACATTGAAGAAGGTTTGGCTCCAGCTCCCTTTCTTCCCCATGTAGTGAATAAGACTGGTTTTTGCCACAACAGGTGAAGGCATAAGCTTATTCCCAGCTCCTTTTAAGATCATGGCATAGTGTTAGCTGGGAGGGAGTGCTGGAGGTCACCTAGTCCAGCTGCCCATTGAAGTAGAGCGCTTTTCATTGGTGGTGCAGGAGATGGTTGTGAGCCAGATAGACATCCTGCAGATCCCCTTTGACCCATGAGTGGGTCAGTGCTGGAGCAGGCCATGGGCTGTTTGGAACAGCTCTTGCAAAGCAGATTACTTGTTCTCCCCAAAAGGATACTCACGCTGGTAACTGAAAATAGGGCTGTGTCTTTAAAGTGCTTTCCCCCCAGTGCTCCTGAAAGGTACAGGATTTTTCAAAGCAGCCACATTCCGTTTTCAAAAGCCACTTTTGATGAGGGAGCCTTAGAAGAGCTAGGGCTAAATCCAGTAAAGGGCCAAAAAGCCTTATTTAAAACTGGGTGTTAATTTTTGCCTATATTTAGGCTTTTGGCTCTTGCAGTACTGTGCCCTAGAACTCAGTGTTAGACACCAGGAGACGAGCTGGAGATACATCTTTGCATTTGAGTGGGAAGCAGACACTTAAATCCAGAAAAATGGTTCAGGAATTTTTGGGCAGTGCCAAAACCCATGACACCCCGATGTACTGAATACATATTTCCCTCTCTATCTGCATTCCCTAAGTGTTTTCTGGTCTGGGGATCTACACGCCTGCTGTTTCTGCATGGCCCTACTAGATCCCAGCAGTGGAGGTAACAACAAAAGCAGGTTTGAAATAAAAGGGAATTGACACAGGAGCAGTATTTTTCATGACTGCACATTCTAAACAATATGTATTACGAAGACTTATGATGATATGGATCCAACTGACATTATGCTTCAACATTAAACCTTGTTTCAGCCACTTGAGAATTGTGGGCATCTCTTTGATTCCTAATCCATATCACTAGGGCAAATTCTGCTCACATCTGCAGAGCCAGTGAGCAGCTTGCTGTGTAATTGTGCACCCTGCTTTACGTTGCTGCATTTCTAGTCTTTGCGTGACGTTTTACATCCTTGTGGTAAGTGTAGTAGCAACACCAGATGTGTTTTATTTTGGTGCAACACCAAAGGCCGCTAGAAGAAATATGAGTCTAATCTTAGAAGAAAACTTTATACATTGATTTCAGGGTTGCTATCCTAGTGGAGTTAAACCACCCATTAACCAAGCAGACAAATTAAAATGTAAATGCTGGTTAAAAAAAAGTATCATGAAGCTTGGCATTTACATTTCATATCTGCAAAGATCCTTCCTTACTTGAATAACAAGGCTTGGCTCCAGCGCTGAAGTGAATGCCAAGAGATGAGAATTGTGAACTGTGGAGCAGTTGCGGATTATATAGAGAAATGGCTCTGTTTTAATGTGGAAATGCAAGGCTGAGATTTTGATTACAAGGGCTCTTCTTGAACTGCTTTGGAGCTGGGCCACTGTAGATGTAACCTTTCTAAGGCAATTGGTAAGTCCATGCATATGCACAGTATGTAGTTCATTCATATTTATCCTCAGTAGCCCAGAAACGAGTGCAGTAAGACTTCAAAATATGCTGCCTTTCGACCCTTTCGTTGTAGCAGATTTCTCTCTCCCACTCCTCTTTGTTCACTTATGCATTTTATGCTGGAAAACACCCAACAGGATATCACCTGATATGCACAGATGATAACTGACAAATTAAATGCTGAATAAACAGCTACACTGATGAGAGTAAGTGGCAGCAGGAGATGCGTGTTCCTGCAAGTATGAGGGACAGGTACTCTGAAGTAGGGAATTATTTACAACTTTGCTACATCGTTAGAAATTTGTTTAGCAGTCATGGGAATTTTGGAAATACCTTCAATTTGAGAAGGGCAATACTGCAATGATTTCAAAGAATTAGTGTAGCATGTGCCATTAGATAGTGTTAAATCCTGACCGTAGTCAGGTAATTATTAAACTCTCGAGAAAAATTTACAAGCTATCTTTAAGGTAACAGACTTGTGAGAAATGTGTGTGTGTGGTTCAATAAAGGAAAAACACAGTCTATAGAAGTGATTTTTAAAGGTGACATTTGCACATGTGCAGTATTATTCATTTTGTCCATGCATTGAAATTTATTTCTTAGTCTTCTAGTGTTGCCTACCACACCAAATAAATTTTCTTGGGCCCCAGTGATGTCAGACATACTGAACATGGCATGAATGGTAATGATAGATGGCTGTACTTCAAATTGAGACATAGTGTCCGTTGGATTACCACAGAACTTTGAATTAAACTTGGTTGTAACTAATGATCTGTGAATGCAAAGATCAGTTGCATTTGAAGGTAGTACTGGACTGGGAGGTATTGCAAGCTCTGCTGAGGACAGAGTTTATAGCTGGAGAGCTAGAAATACTAGATTCCCCATCTGTAAAGACAAATGTAAGCAGACAGATCTGTAGAAAATTATCTGAAAATACATAAACAGTTGTACTAGGAAAGAGAAGTTCAAGTTGTCAGCCTGTAGTGTAGTGCCTCTTACTACGGGAAAAGGATTAATTCCTTGATGGTGCCAGAGTGATCCAGACATGGACAAACAGCACTAGTCATTCAAGACATCTGTGAAGCGAGCTGCCAAACCTTGCTTCCCTTCCGGCACGAGTGCGCCAGGCGTCCTGCTGGCACCGAGGACTCGGTGAAGGGCAGTGTCTGATCTGTCACTACGGTGAGCTGCCATATGTATCTCTGTCTGCAGTGACTCACCTCGTTCTGCATCTTATACCCATCCCTGTGTTCAGTCATTGCCTGCTGGTGGTGAACAGAGATAAAATTGGAGTGAAGTATAAGCAGAGCGGTTGGTACGTGGGGGCTGAAGCTGAAGAGAGATACAACTCTGCAACACAGGTCCTAGCCTGTTTGACGTTAGGTATCTGGGGCAGTGGGTTGAGTTGCTCTCTGCATGTGTCTGCAGTTCTCCACTGGTCGTACACCTAAGCCTGCTATAGAATTAAAATAATTGAATAAAACTGAGGGTTTAACTTTGAGATGGCTAAAGCTGACTAATATGGATGTGCCATAGGGAAGAGGGAAGAAGCTGCCAAGTTTGCTGTGTAGCCTGGGACTCTTGGAGAGTCTGGCCATTCACAAGATCTGAATTTTCTTTGAAATAGTGCCCAGAGTGCTAAAGCCTGGCATGTTTTAAGATGTGGACAACTACATTCCTTGTTTTTTAAAATGCCTTTTTTCCTTTTTTTAAACAATCTTTTTCCTTTGTGTGATGTTGCGGTGCAAAGAAAGGCCAGTGCGTACTGGAGGTATGAGCAGACGGGTACTGTCACAGAGTCCTGTTATGATAGATAGGGAGGAGACAGCAGAAAAAGAAAGGGGAATGGCCCCTCTACAGAGCCACCCTCTCTGAAACATGGGTCTCTGAAGTCATGTTAGTTAAACTGGTTAAGCAGAGGGACAGCAGTCGATACAGGTTTTGGTGTTGGAATTAATTTTTATTGATCAATACACTTTGCCTAATCAAATATCTGTATGCCTTCAATGATTAACACTTCTGTATTTAATTTATCTGTTCTTGATTAGGATCAGAATCAGGGTAGTTTATAACAATTTCCATTTTAACTTCGATTCTGCATTTCCTCAGTTACATGATAAACATTTTATTGTCTCAGAAAATAGTTTTGCTCATACCTAGTGTGTGTGTTCCTGTGAATTCTTCTCCTTTCCTAGCCGCAAAGAACATCGGTTTGCATAGAAGCCCCAGGGAAATTACATTTTAGTGCATCGTTGTGTTTGAAATTCCAGATTTATTAAAGTGAACTTACAGCTTACTCTCACTTCAAAGATACTTTTTTTTTTTAGATTAGAAGGATGGAGGGCTTAAAATATTTGCTAGCAAACAGGTCACTAACCTTGAGCATCAGGAGGTCATTGGCACTTCCCTCATTCTGTTATTTACCTATTTGTCGACCTGGAACACAACATTTCACTGCTCTCTTTATTCCACATGACTTTGGAGTTTCCCCACACTTTTTTTTATCTTATCGTACTGTAAACTGTTTGAGGTGGTGTCTGTTTCTTCTGTGTGTTTGCATAAAGCTTACAGCACTTGACTGTCTGCCTGTGAGCAACAGATAATAAGGACATATTTTGAGATGACAAGAAGGTAGCAGATCCATGTCTCAAGGGCTTAAATATAATAAGCTGAGACAAGAAAATTTTTTTGGTTGGGCCTAAGATGCCCGTCCTATTTCTAGGAAGAAACTTTCATTTCTAGTAGCAGGAGTACATTGGGCATAGTCCACAGAAATTCAGCCGGAGAGGAATTCAGTTGCCAAGAAAAACCTGTTTTGCTGAGCTCCTGTTATTCATGTTAATATAATTCATAATTTCCCATTGATCCCTTGAAAATGGTGGGTTTCTAGTATATGTGTTTAGTGTGTGTTGCTTCAGATGTCCATGGGAAGAAAATGTAGTTTTGGACTTACACTGTCTGAGCTTTGCCCCCTATGGCAGGTCCATGTCCCCAAGCTGTGGCCAGGACACCGCTTCCGGAAATCTCTCCGCATCCCTCTGCTAGGTGGCTGAGAGCCATTAGGGCCACCTCTGCATCTATATGGGAGAGGCTGTGAGGGGCCATGGTAACAATTTTTACCTTTTTTTTCCCCCTTTGCCTCTATAAAGGGCATATCATGATTTGTTGGGTTGTGCTATTTTTTTTCAGAGCCCCATGGATGCTTCTGTAAGCATTATTACTGCATTCTTGCTTATGAGAAGAAACTATGGTAGACTCCAGCTGATAAGAGTAACTTGCTTCAATCAGATCTCAGGGATTTCCTCAAATCCAGTTGATAAAGCAAAGTCCAAATTACCCTTAGATCTCCAAAGCACCCATCCACCTCTCTGATTATGCCCAGACCAAGTACTTTAAAGAGTTAAAGAATCTGAAAATGAATTCCTCTGACCTGTTTCCTTCCCCAAGATATTTCATCATAGGACAGGTTGAATGCAGACGAAAGTTTTTGTAGTTTTGATCACATGCATATTTGGATCCAACTGTTACAACTTTTTTGAGAGCTGCAAACTGGTTTTTTTTTAAAGTAAATTTAATCCCTTTGAGCATATTATTCACTTTACAGCTCTTAAATGATGCTTAAGCTCCATGTTGTGTCACTGTTTATGAAAAATAGGTTCTCTTCATTTGTTAAATCAGGAAAATCTTTTAAGCCCACTGGCTCTCATTGCAGTCAATGGGATATTTTTGCTTTGAATTCCAGCTGGAAAATGATCAGCTCACCTGCTACTGGGAAGTGTACCTTTAAATTGTCCTGCATCCTACTTCACTAATCAATGCATTCTGCACTAAGCTGTGATATTTTCATTTTCTAAGCTGTTTATTACTTCTAATACTGATTAATTAAAAGGAAAAAAAAGCACAAGGGAAACATATCATCAAAAACCATCACAGAAGCTGAATATTCAAGAAAGCGTGCAGACCGTAGAGAGGACTGGAAACATAAACAAAGAGCTACAAAAAGTCGTAATCCGGACAGCGGTATCCCCAACTCTGCATGTGCAGTGTTTTTAAATGGGTGCTGCAATACCTTTGAGTGCCTGTTTGGTACTTTTAACTACAGGACTCAGTGAAGAGTTAGACTGACATAGCAAAGCAGCACTATTAACCTGCTTTCCACTATAGGATGGGATAAATGTGGGACAGCATGTTCTCTTAAAATGATTTTTTTTTAAATACCAATTATGCAGACAAATCATGCAGTGGTGTCCTACCGTATTTCTGCAGGGAAATTAAATAATACAAAGGAAAAGGGGGAAAAAAGTAGTGTATTTTGAGGGGCTGTGAGGAAGCAAACTGAAATCTGTATATTCGTTGCTAAGAGCCAGCATTCTGTGTCTTTGGGGGAACAGCAAGCGTTAGACACTCTCTTCTTCCCTGGTGTTTCATTTTTTGTAGCAATACAAAACCACAGTAATGTGTTTCAATCTTTTGCTTCTCTTTATGGTGCCTTATGTTCTTCTCCTAGGCTTCCAGAAAAAACAGGATTCACGAACTTTGATAGAGGAACAGATAGGGTAAATTTGTGCAGGTTTTCATCTGATTTGTACCGAAATAACACTATGTACAGTGCTGAGGCAAAAACACAGGGAGAAATTAAAACTACGCAGCCCTCAGGAAGTATTAAGATTTAATAGCAAGACTGAAAACTGATGTGCTGTTCCCAGCCCCGTTGAGCTTTATGGCATGGCATTTGGATGCTATTGTAAGTGTGCTTCAAAATGAGTCTCCACTTGGTTATGCAAATTATTCTTGTATCAGGGAACCACTATGTGCTACAAAATGAAAACTGGGAGGAAAAATAATCGCTGTGGGATAATATGCAGTAAATCCACTGAAGCTGCTGGCTCTGGTGAGGTAACGTCTTGTCCCTCTACGGGTGGAACATTGCTCTATTGAATCATTACAGTTTTGCTCAGAAACATCCCACTGCTCAAATCACTATGGGAAGAACAGTAATGTCAAGTAGATATCAGGTTTTCCCAATAGCAGCATCCTGCTGGGAAATGGGGTGCACTGGTGTGATGGTCTGAAAAGCTCAGCTGCGACAGCTCTCTGTAATTGATATTCCCTTCTGATTTCTTTGCTGAATGCACAAAACTGCTTCTAACAAACAGATCTGAGAACAAAATCCTTGACTTGTCACTACTGTAACACTCTGCATGCTAAGCTGGGGTTTGTGACTAGTTTGCCTTCATCATTTCTTTCAATTGCTATTTGATATTGAGTCTCTTGTCTTGTGTTATGGTGCCAAAGCCTGATACTGAGAGCAAATGCTTCTGTTTCAATTGGTGATGTTTAATTTTTCATGATCAGTGCAGTTTAGCGCCTCCCCAGGTAGGAGGCTCCGATGCTAATTAGCAAGGAAATGTTTTCTGCCTTCACTGGACACATGTGCACTCTGCATTTCGGTTCTGTTAAACAGCTGAGCTGAGTGGGATTGGTGGTGTCTACTGCTGGCTGCACCGAGCAGCCTTTTACTGCTATTCCTGCTTGAAGAAAACACTGCTCAGTTTTATCTCCTAGCCCACAGAGCTACAAAAGAAAGGTTTTGTTTTTTTTTTATGTGGAGGCTGTGAAGGACACGTGTAGTCCTGCTTGGAAGCTGGTAAGCATCACATCCCGGAGAGAAGGGCTGTGTTCATGTGGTGTGAACAAAGGGCAGGCTGGGTTTGATTCTTGTGTGTAGTCTTTAGTGACGAGGAGTTTGGTCCTTATAATATCACTTGGCAATTTGCTATAGACCTACCACAAAAAAAAAAAATCTCAGACTTTCTATGATGTATTTAAAGTTTTGGATTTTTTTTGTTTTGTTTTTGCTATAAAGTGTAAAATGATTGCCACTTAAGATTTATTTCCTATGACCGTGTTTGATTGAAAAGAATGGTTAGGTTTGTCTTACTCGCTTTTTTTGGCAAGTTTATGTCAAGGCACTTGGATAGCACAGCAGTTATTACATCCCACTTAAAAGGCCATTATATGCAGTATTCTGGGCATTGCTTACAGGGGGTTGTTTTGAATGTACACTTACTCTTTGCATAATTTCCTAAGCTGTTGTTAATCCTCACCATTCGTTTTTGAAAAAGTCACACAAATTTCTGTTATTCTTTTTGATCCTGTATTGTTCGAGAGGAGGATTTTCAGCAGCAGTGGTTTTTCAGTCTACTGCACACAGAGAGTAGAGCATTAATAAAGAAATGTAAGTGGAGGAATTAGAAATATCGAACCATAATTATTTTTTGTGTGTCTGTGCTGAAGGGAAGTGGCTGAAATGTATTAACACAGTAAAACCTCCCCTGGGATAAAGCAGAAAGAAAAGTTGTATGTTAACGTGGACTATACCCTTTAATACCATTGTCAGAAGAGGCTGTTGTAGAGCTTGGACCTGTCTGGCCTGCTCTGGTGCTTTACTCTGTAGGAAATTCCTGCTTCAGAGGAGGGGGCTCAGCAAATGGAAGCAGCCCTGCAGAAACTGAGCATATATCTTGCTTTCCAGCGTGTGCAGCCAGTTGCTCCCGTGCCCTTATTTCCCCAGCCAGAGCTGGGGTGGGTCCATTGCCGGTGGTGACTCCTGGTGGCCTTGGTGCCCTGAGGCATGGAGTGTAGGTTTGAGTTTCCAGAGGGCTGTTGACATGTCCTGCTCCACAGGAAAGCAAGATGATGATCTTTGGGAATGACCTGGCTGGGCTGGATGAGCCCCATGATGATGCTTTGATGAGGAACGGTATGCAGGGCTCCTTTCCTCCATGTGCTTCGTGGCGGACAGTCTGCAGGGCAGGTCCCATGAAAATATTAAGGTGTACGTGCCTTTCCATAGAGGGTCTAAGGTTTTTAGAGCTGCTGTGATTAAGAGATTCTTAGTCTAGACAGAAGTTTAACCTCAGGGCTCGAGTCTAGGACTGGGATTGCTCACAGCAGAGATCCCTAAAACCATAGCAGATCATAAAGTTGTGCCTTGAGCACCATTAGGGATGTTAAGGTCTGAGTGAGCATAGCAAATAAAGCCCTTAGGACTTACATGAGGCCCTAAAGGACTTACCAAGCTGCCAGGTTTTTGTGTTCCCCTGACCTTATGTGGGAGGTAGGTGTATTCATGGACAGCCCAGTTTCTCAGTGCTCCAGAAAACAGGATCTTGAGTACTCGAGACAACGTTTAGCAGAAACAAGTGTTGCATACGGTGCTGTTGCCTGTGTGTGGGATGGTTAAGGCTTCTTGGATCACAGTCCTCTTGAATACTGGTGCTGAGTCCACTTAGACAGCACTTGGGTGCTGGTACGTGCTCTTCCAGGTCTTACCATGGGTTTCTAAACAAAGCGAACTGCTTTAAAAATGCCTCTTTTTTCTCCACAAAATTACCAGAAGCTCATTAAAGGTTTGCAATATTTCAGATTCTTTTGCCAGAGTGGAAAATTTGAACAAAAATTACCTTTTTGCCAAAATAAACTACAAAGATTTTATTAAAAATAATTGGAGTGGCTCAATGTATTTGATTTCTGAAGTGCTATAGATGAGTTCCTGTAGTGTGAAGTTGGGGTTTGTAACTGAGTAGTGTCAAATCAAGGTGCTGTGTGTGTATTTGAACAGGACAAAAAAAATTCCAGCTAAATGGAATGATAAATGAGAAAAGCCAGCTGATAGCTCACGTGTGTCAGTGAATGGCTAAGAACTGCCAGTTTCTTCTACCTGGGCAGTGGTAATTCGAGCAGATCTTGCAGTTTTCTACGAGTCCTGCAGGGTTTGGTGTGGTCCCTCCTGCAGCCAGACATAGGTACCAAGGTCACAACTTTCACTCATGACAGAAACCAAAAGTCTAGTCTTCATGGTGAAGAAATTGCAAATATGATTCACAGACACTCAAAGAGAGAGTGGTAAAAAGAAAAACAACTGGCCCAAAGTTTGGTATGAAAAATTAGTAAAATCTCATTTTTAAGCTAGGCTATGATATGAGCAATTTTTTATTGATAGGATGGTGAAATGCTGAAACGAGGGTTTCGGAGCTCTTGGGAGCTTTTCTCTGCAGCCATAGAGGCTAGAAACTTACTTCTTTTAAGTTAAATCTTTGATTCTTATTTAATCTCATGTCTCCTAGAGCCAAATCCTTCAGAAAAACACTAACATAAAGTTCAGCAAATTGTTGCTGCTCCTTATGGGGGTTTTTTTGACAAAGTTGGTCTTGCTTGTCCCCTTTGTGTTCAGTCAAAATTAGTAAGCTGCACTTGCCACAGCAAATCAGCAGGATTTGCTGAGCCTCCAGCTCCTTTGAGTCAATCGAGTGCTGAGTCCTTATTTTGGGCCATACCTACCTTTGCCCTGGTATGGGAGCAACAAAAATAGTTTGATATCTGTTAGGCCACTTCTAATTAGTTCAATATTTTCTATACTCAAATTGCAGGGTGGAAAGGTGGCTTTTGAATAGGCACATCTGCTTTTTGTCCTAGTCAGCTGCCAACGTTCCTTTCAGAAGACAGCAGATCAGCCCCACTGAGCTGTAAGAGCTGTGTGGCTCCTGGCCAGAGCCAGGAAGAGAAACACTTTGGTTTGTAGGAGTACATTTTACTATTGAGATGTTCTGCGAATGCCACATACTTCAGCAGAGCTAAGCAGCCTGTGTGCTAGGGAAACACTTCCAGCAATAAACTTGAGCTGAATAAATTCCTGTTTCCTGTAGCTGGGGAATATCCGTATGTCACTGATGAATTCTGCCAGCTCATGTGTTGAAGTTCTGGGTTTAATAGCGAGATTTAATTTCCAAAGAGATTTACTAAATCTGTGCTGTTATAGATGGGGAAGCATGTAAGTAAATGCAGATTAATTGATTAAGAAGAACTGAGCTCCTTGCTTGGGAGAAGACTGTCAGGGCGGGATCCTGTAATGGATGTCTGGATGTCAGGGTAAAATATTGATGATCGTTTCTGTGGTTCAGGTCACTGGACCACATCCACTGGAGTGGATGAAATTATATCTTACAGAAGGAAATTGATTTGCATTCATTCATGTTTGGGATGCACAATTAAGTAAGAGTGCTGTTTATCAGAAAATGTAACACCGTGTCTCTTTGTTGTTTACTGTAATATTTTGTGTGTTCTATTTCTACAATATTTTACCTGGGACCTCATAGAGATCTAGAAAATTGCTTTCGTAATGCACAAGAATGAGCAAACAGTGGGGAAAAAAAAAAAGAGACCCAAACAACCCTCATCTAACATCATTTAGTACCTAGTTTAAAGTGGCAAACCACCAGATATTCAGAATTAATAACACTGCACAGTTAAAGATTTGTGATTTTAGAGCCTCCTGCTGCATTACATAGTGATAAACTGGGATTTCAGTGTTAACTTGACATTCATTCCAATTTGTCAGTCTATATATATCTGTTTTTTGAGGTAAGAAAGGCAAAAAATTGAGAATCTCTTTATATGAATGCACTGAAAAGTAGTTAGGCTTGTTTCCTTTTTAAAACATTTAATACTTCATGCCTCCTGCCAGCCCAGCTGGGAGGCTGTAAGAGCGAATCTTTACAAGGGCTGACCAAGACTCTTTTGGTGTAGGCTTTTTTGTGGGGTTTTTTATTTGTGTTTGATTTTTGTTTTTTTCTCAGAAAATGCTGATGAATCAAACTCAAAACTGTTAAGTTTAGATTAATTTCTCATTTTATAGAACATTCAAAAATATTTTTATGCTGGAACAGGACAGTGTTGTGTTCTCAAAATAATCTGATTTTGTTTCTAATTTTTTGGGGGGTTAAAATAAGGTGATTATTATACCAAAAATAAAAAGCAAAATAAAGCAATATTTTAGTGGTATTAAAATATTTTATTCTACCAAATACTACAGATATTACTGTTCTTTTCTGAACATTAGGGTCATATTAATTTGCCTATGGAAAAAAAAAAAGTTCTGTCCCCAGAATTAGAAATAACAAAGACTTAGTCCATTGGGGCTCTGGTTTTGCTATTGATTTTTACACGGAAGACAGATTGGGACCACTGTGATGGGTGGCCTCATGGAGCTTGTGACAATTATCATAAATATGTGATAATGATAGGTGAATATGGAGACATACAGATGGCAGCTGGTGGTCCGTGAAAGATGCAGGAAGCCACATCCAAGACAAGGTTATTGTCCATCAATGCAGTGTGGAGTGTATCGTTAGTGTCTGATTGCTGCGTGTTGCTTCCCTGAATAATTCTTGGACTTGTTCTGCTACTGGTAATAGGGAGAGCACATGAAGACCTGTCCTACGCATGACAATTGTGACCAGTCTTGCAAGTAGAGGTTGGAGAACTTGACACAGGATCCAGTTTAATTAAAACGGTTATGTGGACTGTATTGGAAACCAAATCCCTTTCTCTTCACCAGCTGGTTCAGTTTGGTTTCCCGTGATGTCAGCACCCTTCAGCATCAGGCCTGCTGGCCTGCTTTTAAATGTGAGGGATATTTTGGGGTCAGTCATTTTCCCGTTGTACCCTGGAGAACCTCAGCTCTTCTGTTTTGCCACCAGTGGCTCATTTCAGATACAACACCTGCTATTGATTAGAATTGATTAACATTTCTGTAGTGCTTTTTCTTAATGCAGAGCTGGATGTCATTCCGCCTGATTGACAGTTGGTAATTGGCAGCCTTGAAGGGTAAAAGGTCTTGTCTTCAGTAACCAAAGAGGTGACAGTGATTGTTCTGCTAACATGCTGTGATGGTACCTAGGGGTCCAAAGAAGGGGTTTATGACAGTCTGATGCCTCTGACCTGAGGGTCTCAGAAGACCTGCAGGACAGAGGAGGGAAGTGGAGGCACATCTCTACCCTTGCAACGCTGTGTATTAGAGCAGTTTCTTGAAAAAGAATTTGTAAAGAAAATTGTGCTTTAGACATCAGTCTTCTGGCAACACTCAGAATCATTTGAATAATTGAAGGTTGTGAGCTCCTGAAACGAAGCAGTGATCTAGTGATGCAGTTAGTGATCTAGTATTGACAAGACTTACTACAACATCTTCTAGATTTCATCTTCATTTATTTCTTCATTTGCATTTCCAATCTCTACATAGACAACTCTAGCAGCAAAATAGAAGTTGTAAGGTGCATAGTAACTTACTGCTAAACAGCTATACAAAGAAATCCTTCCAATTTGACTTGAGTAAAGCAAGTGACTTCTCGTTGACTTACAACTATGAGGAAAAGGAAATGCCTTTGCTTTCCAGGAACAAGGGTATTGGCTGCTGTTGGATGGCTGCCAGCCTGGATATGCTGCTTGGCTGAGGGCAAGCTTGTGGTGGTGGTGTCGGGGATTCCTGCAGGAGCTGCGCTTTGATCTGAAGAGCCCTGACACAACAGCTGCTCTGCTGGAGAGGCCACCTCAGGCATTGGTGACAGACAGAGCTCTTGGTCATGTGTTTCCTCTCCTGCTGCACAAGAAAGAAGGGAAGGGATGGAACAGAGTGGGAGGAGGCACCTGAGGACATGCATGAAGAAAGGCCATGTTGCCTACGCTGTGTGGCACAACCCTGGGAAGACCTGGAGGCTCTGTCCCCTCACCATGCTCCTAGGTCATACAGCAAGGTGGTCACTAGGGCAACTGGAAGATAACAATTTTACTAGCTTTTGCTTCATTATGATTATTCAGTATCACTTGAAATATCTTTGGTTTTCTTCTGCTCAGTTTCTTTATCCAAAAAATATTGGAAATGTCCTGTCTTTTCTTCTGTCTTGGAATCTCTCAGAGGACTTAGATATGAATAGTTAGGGATTTTTTTCATCCCTTAACTGAAAGCCTGGAATGACCCTTAATAAGCATATATTTTCTTCTAGCTATTTATATGGTATTCATACAAAATAGATGTTAACATTGTGGCAAAACAATTTTAACCCATTTGATCAAAATTATGTCTTTTCCTCTGGCACAGGTCACTGTTATGGTTGCCATAGTTCTCTTTGTTCCCCCCCTTATCAAGAGGGCCATTCAAGTAAATAAGACAGACAAAGACTGAATTTAAAGAAATTGTGGCAGCTACTCTTTGAGGCCCTCCTTGTACATTATAAAGAAGCAAAGAGACCTGAGTACTAGATTTCATCTAGTACTCCATGTGTCTTGATTTGCCCAGGCATGTCCTCTACTGCTTTGGTGTTCAGGGCACCTCAAATGCTCACAGCTGGTTTTACATAGCCTCAGTTTTCCAAAAGGCTGTTGCCACCCCAGCTTTCAGGAGTGACTGCACACATACTGTGGGGCACAGGGGCCTGTACATCCCTCCTGGGTTTCTGAGTGGCTGTGGGGAGACCTTAATTTCAGCCCATAGTCATCAGTTCAGATTCTGTGAGTAGTCAAAATTGATCAAATGCCCATTCTTCCTGTCTGCCTCCAGAGGCTGTGAGCCGTGGCCAGGAAGGACGTGCTTACATCCCCATCCCCATCTCAGCTCTGTCTCTTTCCATGGCAGCCCCTCCATTTCAGAACAGCAGCGCTCTGCGCTGCTATTGCAGGCTTCTTGGGCAAGTCCTTAGCTGTCTCTTAACCTATCAGTCACCCAGCTGCTTGAGCTGGTAAGGATCCAACCACTGATTGTTACTTCTGAACCACTGTGCTGCATGCCTTAATATGAAAAGAAATTTTAAAAAGTATTTTGCACTTAGATAACATGTAAGTTTTACTATAGTTAGCTGATATTATTTGGCAGGCTTGGATGAATTATAGCATATTTGGCTCTTCTTCATGTAGGGTGTTGTATATTAATAACATTTGCAAATGCTATCTGCTGTCTGACTAGGCAGTAATGGAAGTGGTGTAATGAGTTTGAACTAGATGCAACCAGGGAATCATCAAATGATGCTTGTGTTAAAGGTCCTGCAAATTCATCTGGGAAGCATCTTTGCAGGGGAATGGACTAGCTGCACATTCAGTGAAATTTGCCTTGGATTTGGGGATGTGTAAAGGTCATGGTAAGATTCAAATGCATTCACATCAGTCATTCAGAATGTAGTAGTTTCCAATACCACGTATTCTGCTTAGTACTACGTTTCCCAGATAGAGGGACAATTAGCCTGAGGTGATGCCCACATTTTCTCAGAGAATCAGACCACTCATTTTGCACAGGTGTCTGTGTGTTTTGTGTGCATAATCCATCACTTCCAGAGCCAGTCAGCCAGCTATTATTCTCTGGAAAAGGCAGAAGCTGAAATCTGCTGTGGATTTATGCCATGCTGGTTCTTTTTTGTCTGACTGACTACTATCTAGGTTAATACATTATACATTCCTATGTGTTATAAATATGTCTATTAAAAAGGCTATAGGAGGCAACAACTGTAGATAAGATAGCAAAATAGTTTTCATTACACAGTTTCCTGGATTAGATGGCCAGGACTTTGTGAAACATCTGCCTTTCTGGGAAAGATATCCCAACCACGTCCAAAGATAACAACCTGATTTTAAAAGTTTTACGGATCCATTTAACAATATTTTTGAGCAAGAGGAAAGTGGAAAAGGAAATACTTGTATTTAAAGTAATGTTTTAAATGCTTCCCTGGGAAAGCAGGGATCATATGAAACTTTAAACCTGATGGACTGATTGTGCTCATAGAGGGGTTCAGTATGCTTCAGGTTGTGTCAAAGTTTTGTTAATGATCATTTGAAAACCAGCTGATATTTGTACACAGCACAAACCTCATGAGCCCTGCTGTCAATCTCCATATGAATTGGGAGTGCATGCAAAGTCAGTCAGGTTTATAATTAGCCACCTGATCCAGTGCACTGCTCCGAGCTGTCTCAGAAAGCTTTCCAAGCGTTTCAGGGAATGCAAGGTCATGGCAAACAGACCTTCCTCTTGTAGCAGCGCGGGCCCTTCTGCGCCCTCTTGGCTGGAGGGAATTGATGTCCTCAAAGTAAATAAACTCAGCTATATACAGGGAGTTCAGAGAAGCCTTTGAAGACTGGAGCCCCGTCATCTCAGTGGGGGTGTCAGAGCCCCAGATACTTTCTGTGGAAAATTCTCCAAGCAGGCGTGCTCTGTCTCCCCTGAACCTGCTGATGCTGCAGGCACTTGCACAGATCCGTGTAACCCCACTGCAGGGAAACTCTATTAAAGTTGCATAGTGGAGCACTCAAAGCCAAATACGTGTCAAGAATAAGGTTAAAGACACAGTTTTACTCCTGCCATTCCCTTCCCACCTCATATTCATTCTGTTACTTTGCAGTTGCCTTACTGCAGTGCTTTTTTTTCCTGAGTAAAGTACAGTTAGGATGGAGAAAGGGAGTGCTCAGGGAAGCAGAGACGCTGCTTGTGTGAGTAGGTGCTGTGCAAGGAGCTGTGCTGTCCCCTGGGACTGCCTGTGGGATGAATATGGAGCAGTGCCATCTCTTACTGAGCAGTGTGGTGGGGAGCTGAGTGCTCCCAGTTATTCTTAAGGAGGAGAAAACAGATGGAGCTGCTGCATTTCCCAGAGTGGGCAAGGGCAGCCAGTGTGAGAGCAGACCCTGTGCAGCTGCTGCTCTTGTGGGAACAGAGGTCGAGAGGAGGTCTGTGTGGGCAGTTGAGTGAGGACTGGCAGTGTTATCAGAAACAAAACCAAAGGCAATGTGTAGCAGCAGGGCCCAAACCAAAATGATTTATTACTGGGGATGCACAGCATATGCTGCTTTGCTCGGGGAGGTTACTCAAAATCTCCTGGTTTATGTGTTGGGATGCCCTTAGCTGTGCCAGAAGAGTTTTAGTCTGCAAGAGTCTGAGGACAAGAGGCTGCAGTGTAGTATGGGGTGGTTGCCGGTGTGGATGGCCCGCATGCCTCTTCTGAGCAGATGCAGCCTTGTCACCTCTGCCCTGTTCCCGGAGGCTGTGTGTGTGTTCTGTGCCTGGGCCAAGAGATGTGCATGTGCACACCATGATTATTCTGCGGACTATAAAGATTACTTTGCATACATCTCAGAAGCTGGCACAGAGGACTCACTGTTGGGCTCAGTGTATTACTGAGAAGAGAAAATTGTCTGGCTCCCCTCTTTCTTACAGCCACCTTCAGAGATCTCAGTGCAGAATTCCCCCAGCTGGCTTGGAGGTTGGGCGTTATTTGCTTCCTTCAGGGACGTATTTTCTTGACACTTACTTTCCTGGGGTGCTTGGTGCCTGTGAGACCTATGAGAGGGCTGGGCCTTTTCTTAGCTGCTGTCACAGATGTGCTGATGTGTGCGCACCACAGCAAGTCCCGTGGGTAGTAGAGCTGCATTAGCGGGGCACTGCGCTAATAAGGAATAAGCTACTAAGTCCCTCAGGAGATGTCAGAAGTAGCTTATGAACAGTTGACCTGAAGATCTCTGCATCACACTTGGTGTGTTTTACGCCTGCCTCCTGCCTCTTCTGTCACTTGGTGTGCTGGTTCTCCAGCTGTCTTTTTCCCAACCATTTATCATTAGGTAGCACGCTGCAGGGAGCCGTGTGTGACACGAAGACTTGCTCCAGGAACAGCAGCTAGAGTAATGCAGGTCGCCTTGGCTTTGTTTCTTCCCTTCACACAGTGTACATTCTGCCTTTTTAGGCCAAATGAGGGAATTTGCTACGGGGAAGCACCCTGGTGCAGGTGGCTGCTAACACTATTGAACTCTAAGCAGCGCCTGCTTTTTGCACTGATGCCAGCAACTGTACTGCTAAAAAAGCTAGGAAATTAAACTCTGCAAATATCTTTTCAGGGGCTGTTTCATATCGCACAGATCTCATGCCGCTATGGGATACTCAATATCAGCTCCAGTGGAGCTTGTCTGCAGCATCAGATAGACTCTGCATTTCCTTTACGAAGCCCTAGCCAGAGGAAGAGGCATTGCTTACTTTTAATGAGGCCAGTTAGCCTGAAGCAATCCACCTGGCTGCAGAAACAAATTCCGCATGACGCTACGTTTGCTTCCTCGAAATACTTGGTGTAAAGCTGAAGCATCTAGTGAGGCTATAGCCAAAAGTTAATTTCAGTCTCTGGGTGTATAAACCCCAGGGGAGCAAAAATAGATGCTTTTTGCCTTTCTTTGAAGAATTTATATCCTTGTTTTAAAAATAACATAAACTGAAGAAGGTGCAGGAAGGAACTATGGAAATAAGGGAATAAAATTCAGTGACAGGTATTGTTCACCTTGAAGAAAGCCTGAGAGGTAGTTTGACATGTATAAACTTGGCCATAAAGGGATTGCGACAGTAAAGGACTAGTGAAGAAAGGATTGTCAAGGACTAGTAGCTGAAAGCTGATACCATTGAAATTTCAACTGGAAGTACGTCACCACTTCTATGGCTCAGTAAAGGGGTTAATGAATGAAATTCAATAACTTGTGATATACAGAGGTCAGACCAGATAATTGGTTCATTCCTCTGGACTTAAGTTCTGTGAATCCAACAACTGATGTACTTTCTGCAGTTTCATCAAGGAAAAAGTATGTACTAACTAGCAGACATGGTTTCTCAATTCTGAACCAGTTTGAAAATGTTTTCTACAATCTAGAATGCAATTTCAGAGTGTTTGACATTCAGAGGCATTTTTGCTTCAATTTTTTTTTTCCCTAAAGTTGTTCTGAGATCAATTATATCTGAATTATTACTGTGTATAATTTGGCAAGTATGTGTGATTTTAAATAGATTTAAGAAAATCTTTGGAAAATAGTAAGGATATACAGTCCATTAAAAAGCTAATGTTTCTGAACTGAACTGTATTTTTATCCTTTGGGAAATTAAACAAATTACTTTGCTTTCAGACTGGTATAAATTGGGAGTAATTAAACTGAAGTCCACAGAGTGACATTTGTCAGATTGGATGTAAGCAAGTTTATATTGCAGTCCACTAACAGGAAACCTTGTAAAATGTGCTACTTGTGTGTTTTCTGGTTTCAGCTGTTTATTAACACTGCTTGAATTATTCCGGGTGTATACATTATCTGATGAAGTTGAATCTTTTTTCTGTCAGTGAAAAATTTGCAGACTGCTTCCGAATGCTGGAAATGAAGTATTTTCAGCTGCTGTGTGTTTGTAAAGTTTGCTTTGACTATCTGGATTTTGGTACCTGTGGGCCGGTAGCCAGTGAGTCATGTTCATCACGTGTTATTGTCCCAGCTTGGCTGAGGCACTGATATCTTTCAAGCAGGATGAATATACATACACAGTGAATAGAAGTCCCTTCAGGAAGTGATGGGGAGCAGGATCCTCCGTGTTGGTGCATGCAAGACCTGTAGGGTCAGCTCTGCCTCAGCACCTGCAGGTGTACGATTCCTGGACTGGACCAGGGTGTCCTGCCTGTCCTCTTTCCCCTCCATCCCCAGCAAAGCCAGCTTCACCCCTCTGGAGCACTTACCCCACAGTATTCAGCATGTAGAGTTACGATCACACTGGATCATGAGCCCTGATACCTGTCCTCTGCCCTGTGACCTGCCTGTCCTCAGCACCTGAGCTCATGCCTGGCGGTTCCTACCATGGGAAAGCAAAACACAGGAGTCTCCTTGTGAAAGGCCTTTTGACGGTGTGCGTGTATGAATATGTATGCTTATATTTATATGCACACATATGTATTCATAAGGAGTAATCAGTAAACAAAGTCTGGGGAGGGAAGGAAAAGCCTCTTCTGCATGGCTCTCCTTCATAAATCTTCCTCCTATGTGAGGTGGAGAAAAAGCGTGGGAAAAACATGCAATCATCAGTGTGTTCATAAGGAGTAAGTATTGCCTGGTGTGTTTGAAGTAGTATATTGATAAAAATGTGTTTTTAATTGTTTGAGATGGTTACACTGAAGCACTGCTCTTCCTGTTTTCCTTGCATTAGCCTCTGTCAAGCTGTTCTTAGAATAGCCTCAGACTTGGTACATCTGAATTTAGTGACTGTTAACACCAGAGATATTTAGACCCATTTGAGGGAGGAAAAAAACCAGAAACTTTTGGGAGCAGAGACAGCTTGTAAAGATAGTAGCATTGAGAAGTTTGTTAGCTGTCTGTAATAATTAAGCTTATTTCCATAGCAACATTATCAGTTCAGCTCCAGAATTTTGAGATTTTTGTGTGCCCAGTAATTAGAGCTAATATCCTAATTTTAGCAGAGATATCACATTTGTATTTGGCAAGAGTTTTGTAACTAAGCACACTGATTAGAAACTGAAATAACATTCCATATTCCTTGATTTCTCTTTCTTGGATCACTTCAGCCTGCTTAACTAGCTAAAAGCAAATCATCACAGTCTGCTTTCTCAGTACGTAAGACTAGTTTTACCTTTTGGGAGAACAGATGTGTGTGTGTGTATATATATATAAAATTTACTTACAAATATAGCTAAAACCTTGCCTATCTGTGCAATCTTTGGTAAAACACAAAGGCAGAGCCGAAGTACAGCAATTCAGAATACCCATATAGTCCTCATCTGAATTGATTCAATTTAACACAGTGGTTGGCTCTCACCCTGGTGAGGGATTTGCATAGGATACCACTGAGCTGGAGAAGGGAGGGTTATCCTGCTTGCTTACAAGCCCTTCCAGTGACGGGGTTGTGCAGCTGGGATGTGTAGGGAGGGAAGTCCCCCATCCCATTTTTCTCTCACTCCCCACCTGCTCTTTTTGGCTTTGCTGGGACTTCCCCTTAACCTGCCCAGAGGCCAACCTGCCCTTTGCAGGAGCCATTTTTCTGAGCTTCCCCATGAATAAACAGCAGATGAGATGCACAGCAAATAGGGAGAGTTTTGGCAATGTACAGGGCTATGTTTGTGAGCCCTGCAGAAGACCCTAAGTGCTGGCAGGTGGCACCTGGGTGTTGGGGAGGAAAGGTGCCTGCCCCTCATCTCCCCACTGCTGTTTCTTTAAGGATGAGGTCTGTGAGCTTTGCCAGGGCAGACCAACAGCTACATTTTAATAACAAAACAGAAGCTCTACAGGAAAGGTGTAGTACCAAACTGCCGTATTTCCACTGAATTCATTGCAGTGACTCCGATTTACATCATTTAGCCCCATGTGACCAGACTCCTCCTATTTCTTATAAGCAGCCTGGCAGTATATACTATTGCATAAATGTATACGTTTGCATTCCAAATTAAAACATTAAGTTTTCTCCTCACTGATGTTGTCTGGGAAAAGCTTTATGAAAAACCAGGTAGCCTCAGCTGGAGAACATGGGTTTATGTGGATTTGTGTTCTCTATCCCCTAATTCATCTCAGATCCTGCAGCATGCTGTGCTTGAACTCGGTTCCCAGCCTGGTGGGCAATCATCAGTCTAGGCTGTGGCTGATATGAGTCAGGTGTGCAGGGACAGCCAGTGGGCTGCTGCCTCTCAGGATGGGCAAAATACTCCTCTCTATCACCTATAGCCAACCTCTAATTTTCACAAAATCTATCAGGACTTCTGTTTCTGAGGACTTCCATCTTCTGTCCCCAGCTGTCAAATTTACTTAAAACTGGCCAACAGGTTCAAATGTTATTAAGGAAGGATTGACAAATGCGTATAAAATGTGATTGTGTAAGCCTCAGTTTCCTTAGAAGTCAATCTAAAAACCAAGTTTGCAGTGTTTTCACAATAAATCCCCATCTCTAAGCAGAGTTCATAAGGACCCATCTGCCTACTGGGTCAACCTGGTTTGGGTTTTTATTTTAAAAAAATTCTGCCCCCCCCCCCCCTTCAATTTGTTCTTTTCATTCACTCTTTAAAATAAGGCTAATGTTGGAAATTCAACACTTCTGAGTGGCACAGCAAGTTCAGCATATTCAGTGGATATATAGCGGAAAAGAGCATCAGAAGACTTGTTCCTGTTGCTAATGAGCTCTAAAGGTAAGAGAACAGTTAATGTATTCATAACAGACTTATACTCAAAGATTTGTAAATAATTTATGGCTTTCCGTGAGTGGGAAGTCAACTACCATAAAGCTTGGACCCAAATAGGAAATAATTTTGTAGCAGCAAAGGACTTTGGGTTTTGCAGATGCAGCAATTCAGCTGTAATCCCCCTGGCAGGGAAAAAAAAACATTATTTGTAGATTTACCATAGAATATCTGGGGACTTGTAATTTAGTATTTGTGGCCTCCTGGGGGTCTATCACAATCTGGCATCTACTTCCCCCTAAGGAGAATGAAACTTCTTGCAGTATGACCAGTATTTTGCTAACTTGAGTTTATCTGCAAAAATTCTATTATAAATCTAAATTAAAAGCACTGGAGAAACATACTGTTGGCGAACCCTGCCCCGCCCCTGGCGGTGATGGATTTGTGTATAAATTGGCAGACAGTACCTATTCTTAGGAAATTCTAGTGAAATAGGCAGACATACTTTGCATGTGAATCATGGTGGCCGTTAGGAATCTGGACACTGATTTCTTTCACCGTGGGTTTAAATGGCTGAACTACTGTTTAAGTATGAAAAATTCTATACAAATGCTTTTTTTGTAAGATTGCAAGTAAAAAGCACAATGACTGCTCAACAACAGGCAATGGCAAAGGGGACTGCTGCTTGTCGACTGAATCCAGGAGAATTGCCTTTGTTTCCAGTTGTGCTGTTTTTTATAAAGGTGCAAGCAATGCACTGCTGTAAGCAAGACCTGTTCCAAGGTCTGGATAGTGACCACAGCCTTTCTAGTTACAATGAAGCAGTGTTGCTTATGCTCCACAAAAATAAAATGATTGGAATCTTCATCCTTTTGCTTTGGCTCAAACTGGACAATTTTAGCTCTAAGAAGGGAATTAGAGGAAGGTCACGGTGGTGAGAGGCAGGAAGTGCTGGTTGCCTTTTCCATCATTAGTAAGCTTGTGTGAGGACACAGCAGCTCTTCAGTCAATTCACCCAAACTGTCTTCATTTGGGGAAGTTTTCCTGCCTGCTGGGAGCTGTGCTCTTGAAGGAGGCGGAGGGTTTAAAGCCTGTTGCTAACAGCTAAGCTGTGATCTCTTTCTTTAAAACTTGGGCTTTTGTATGCGTATTTTGGACACATAACTTGCTGAATATTGCGTTTATCTACAGCTCCTGTGAAACTGGAAAATGTTATTCAAACTCTTTCATTGCAGGGGAAGTTTTTTCCTTACTTTCTCACATTATTGTTCTCAGTTTTAGTAGGTGATAGAAAGGCCTTTTCTTTTTTTCTTTGGGTTTTTTATTATAATCCTTTGGGTTTTGAGGGCATTGGTTGAGTTGGAGGTACATTTTTGTGAGGTGTGACTAAATGTCCCTTGGCCCCAGGAAGGAGGGTCAGTACAGAGGACAAGGAGATCTCTTTCCACTGACCTCACATTTTTACAAGACCGCTATTTATGGGGGTGTGGTAGAATAAACAAGGGAATCCTGTGGATTTTTTTGGTTCTCTCTTCAGTGAAAAACTTTATCTCAGATGTGCCCATCGCTGCCCATAAGCGTAATTTGCAATGCTCCATTTCCAAAAGATTTTATGAACCATTTACAGGCATTTCATGATTCACACCAAACAAGTAATTGCTGTTTTTAAAATTCTGATTTCCTAGGAGACTGCAACCAAAGAACCTTTTTCCTTGCTTCTGGTGCCTCTAGTAGCAATACATAACTTGCTGAAATGAAAGAAGAGCCAGAAAAAAAATTTATAGCTTTAGCTATTACAAAAGAAGTTTGTGAAAATGTGCTATTTTACTCATGGAACATAGTATTTTTTGCCTTCATGATTTATATAAGTCACCTTGGCTATCTGACTGTGATAACTACGTATTAGGACTGACATTTAGGTACAAACTTGTGGGAATCCGGTCTGCTGCATAGAGGTCACGGGGCCCTAACACACAGGCAGGTCTTCAGCTTCTCTTTGTGTGATTCTCAACACCTCATTCAAGAAACAGAAAATCGTGGAGGGGTTTTTAAAGGTTGCAGTATGTTGTGGGATATACTGCAAGGAGTAGCAAGAACTGGAAAGCCAAACAAGTGCCCTATCATATTTTGTCTGATAAAGGGGTTTGAATGGCCTTCTGCTGCAAACAATAGGACAAGTAGAGTTTATGAGTAGTGCATAGTAATAAAGGAGAGACTGCAGTGCATAGTGTCTTCATTCTAGCCTCTCTTTAAAATTTTTTCCTTTAAACTTTATATGTAGTAAATCATAATCTATGGTGCAAAATTAAACAAGGTCTCCCCCCAAGAAAGCTTCCGACTGACTAGTGGAGAATGTGGGGATTACTTTTTTTAAATATGTTTAGGAGACCCTTCTCCCATTCTTTCTCCACTGTGACCAAGTGGACTGAGAAGTTAAGTTCAGATGGGAAAGATGAAGCATTGAGGATAGTAAATGTAACTGCTCTAAAATTAAGGAACAACTGTGAACTCTGAAAGGAATTTCTTTAGTGTGTTCATGGAAGAATAGTGACTGGCATTAACTTCTGGTGCCAGGAGCAGAATGGGGAACCCTTGGATCAAAGTGAAGAGTAGACTGTGTTAGGAGTGCTCTCACCCAGATGGAGAGATAAGCTGCTCCATAAGGCCCCAGGACAGGGGGCAACTTACACTGGTAGCCGTGGATGCATGTGAAGGCTTTGCTTTGGCTTTTTCTGCAAAATTATTGGATAAATCCTTTCATTTTGAAAGACTGTCTGCATTGCTGCAAGGGAACATAACAATAGACAGGACCAAGTCTGCTCACACATAACCACACAGCAGGCAGAAGGGTTTGCAAACATCTGCTTCCGTCTTAGAGATTTGAGGCATCAACAGTGTTGGTTGAATGCCTCTTACAAAGGGAAACTCATTGGGATCTGCTGGAAGAGTGATAGCAAGAAACCTTGATACCTACTAAAGATAGAGACATGGTCTAATAGGGAACATTTAATCTTCATAGCATGTGGGAGCTGTGTTATGGCTTAAATACTGTCCTTCTGGTTACCCAGATTAAGAGTGTGTTGTTGCTTACTGTTGCTGAGAACTTACCTGATTCTCCTTCCGTTTGGTTTCTAATATCTCATATACAACACTATCTGGCAGCATTTTCATTGCAGTTCATTGCTGTATTGCTGACTCATTGTCCAGGCTAAGGAAAGAGAAATAAATTGCAATGTTTGTTCAATGTTTTTCATCCTATGTGGCCTCTGAATGCTTGCCATGACCATGACTATGACTGACTTCAGACACCAGTGAAATATGGACACTGAGCAAATGTGTAATCTTGTAAGGTGTACTTGGCAGGGTTGAGACTGCAAGTGAAAAACACCTCATGAGTTTGAAATTCCAGGAAACCTATAGCTAGGCAGAATATTAATAACTCAGTACCTTTTGTTTATGGTAGGTGAGCATCTCACAACACTTCTGAAAAGCTAAGGAAAGCATTTTCAGACCAAAAGAATACTCATTTGTGGTTGTTTAAATGACCACACAAGATGGCTGTTCAGATATCGGCTTGACTGGTTTAGTTTTAAAAGTATGTCACAACAAAATAGATCGACTAACCTGGGAAAGATCGGCTAAAGGACAAGGATGTTTGTCTTCAGCTTATTAGAAAATTGTGTGTTCAATATTGAAAACAAATGTTACTGATAAAACTCTCGTCATTGCTGTGGTTATTACTTCAGAGGGATTACACTGATATTTATAAAATTCATAATAGAGATGGAGAAGAACATCTACTTCCCAGGTATACTTAAATGAGATATATATTGCTGTGAGATAGTTTTATAAAAAGCAGCAGTGCTTAGTAAAATCAGTTAAATCATTTAGAGGTATTAAAGTGCTGACAAGTTAATATTGATCATTCTAATTATTGAAAAAATAGCATAAAGGAAATAACTGATGCATTCCTGGATTTACAGCTAAATGTTATTTTATTAGAATGAAAAGATACATAGAAATTAGAAAGATACGTAGAAATAAACTATGCTGTATAGAAGTAATTTTCTTCTATTTTACCAACATATGGAGTTGGTCATGGGCTTTGTAGATTGCCTTTTCTCTCTGCTTGCATCAGTTGCACAGCTGGAACTTATCCCTGTTGATAGAAGCTTGCTCTTCGAGTCAATAAATGTATTTGCTTGGAAATATTTTATAAAGACAAGGACATTTACAGAAGTTCTGAAAACTTTGCCTTTTCAGACTTACATCACAATATTGTTTGGGTTAATAGTGTACCCACATTCCGGAATTCACATCTTTTCCAATAAAAATACATGAAGTCTTGTTGACAATGCAGGGAGGAAGAGTATTCTGTGAAACTATATTTCACAGGAGAAATTATAAATTGGAAGTGATAATTTTTTTTTCCAGTTTGCTATTTTGTCTACTGCCTTTTTCCTGTTTCGTTAGATAGGTGGGTTTGTAGAGGCTGACCCTGGTATGAGAAGGGGGGAGCACGGGGAACCAGAGCAACTAGTTGGCTCTGGTAGTCAGACTATGTATTCCAGATGTTTCCAGACTTCAACCATGTGCTGAAAGAGGGAGGGGAAATGAAAATAGATGAATGTTATCAGAGTTGCCATTAGGTTCAGAGGACTCATACTGAATTAATTTGAAGTCTATGCACTGATTAGTCCTCGATTTGGATGACTGGCACTGTGTTGTAAATAGCAGTAAAAACTGCTGAGCGTGTTGCCTAACCTTTCCTTTTAATGGCAGCATCAATCATTCCATGATTAACATGCTCACAGGCACTTTTTTCATCTTCTGCCATAGTATCTCTTCCAATAAAAGAGTGGATTAACAGCTGAGCACTTGAGAAAAAGAAAGGAGTCTTCTCTGAAGAAGACTGTGAAAATCCTTAGAAAAGCATAATTTATCATGTGTCACTTGGAATAAAGAAGTGCAGAGAGATACCCTCCTCATCCTGCAGAATCAATAGTTTTTAAAATATAAATGGAAATATATAACTGAGAGGATCTTTTGTCCATTGAATACCTGTAACCAAATTATATAGTAAGTTTGATTTATAAAGGCATTTTTTTCTGGATGGGGAGAGATCAGTCTAATCACATTACATATTTCTCATTTTTACAGCAAAAGTCTCATTCTTCTGGGATATCAGTCAAACACCTCCTCTCACCCATGTCTTGAGTATGAATAGTTACCTAGGAAGATTGAGGAACAGTATGTAGCAAAGGAATCCAACTGCAAATAATAGGATAAAGCCAAGAGAGAAAAAACTTTACCTGCTTACTAAAATATAACTTTCTATTTGTTTCTATCTGCAGAACACCTTCTTGAAATAGTCAGTTTACATCAGCGCTTGTACTCAGAGTAAAGAAGAGAGTATCAAATACATAGCAGTGTAAGGGGTAATCTCAGAATATTTTTAGTAATTAATCTAATACTGTTTTTTATCAGTACTGTCCTTAGAAAGGTTATACAATAGTTTCCATGGTGACTAGAGTTTTCACAGTATGTGCAAATTTTTTATCAATGCAATTCTGAGAAATAGAAAAGTTTTATTTATTTGTGCTCTCTCCAGCACACAGCACTTCATCTGGCAACAGGTGAAGTGCTATCCCAAATATTGCATCCTTTAGGGGTTTGGAGTCCCCAACATGCTGAGCTGAAAATTTCATTTTCTTTGATTTCTAAGACCCAGGACTTCATCCTGCCATAAAAAGTGCTGCATCCACGTTTGAAAATTTTTCACAGTGAGTTCAGTTTTCACAGCACTGCCCAGGCCAGAAGCTTCTGCTGAATTGCAAGCAGCAACTCAGGCAATAAAATGAATAGAAAATCTTTGCTAAGGTAGTTCAAATGTGATTTAGACTGGTGCTTGTGTGGAAAAAAAAAAACCAAACAAAACCAAAACCCTGATCTGACATTTTAATAACTATTCTGTAATTCAAAAACTTCCTTATTAACCTAGAGTGAATTGTTATTTTTTTCCCATTTTGATATCTTTTCAAGTCTTCTGATGAACAGAGAGCAAGAGTCTTCCCCAAAGAGCATCTTCAGCAGAAAACATAGTAAGTAATACAGCAGGCATGTAAGGTACACTCACTTGTAATTGGAATGAGGCATACTCAGTTTATGTACAGCTCCATGCTGTCTTGGACTTGCACTGGTGGGCCAGTAATCCATATTTCACGGCTAGCTTTCTGTGTCCTCTACTTTTTTTCAGATGTACAAACTGAACAACAGATTCCAAAATGAAAATATTTTCTAAACAGCTGCTCTAAATGTTCTTATCCCCCTTCAGTCGCCCTGGTTTTAGCTGCTTTGTGTTAGTCATTTCATAAGGAACAAGCAGACATATTGAAACTGAAACTAGGTGCCTCTTATAAACCGATTTCTAATCCCATCCTTAATTTCCCACCAGGGAAACCTAATCTTTCTGGAAGTCCATGTGCTGAATCTGTGTGGTGAATAAGGGGTTTCTGAGAACATTAGGGAAAGAGACTTGGGTAAAATGGTGAAAGTTCACCTAATTTCATAGTCTCAGTTTGGAGTCTTTGTTCTACTTCTGAAAGAGATGGACTAGATGTTCCACGTGAGATTTGCTTCACCTGTCTGTGGGGACTTCCTTTGGGCTGTGAATGTTCTGTGGGAAATAGGTCACTTGCAGAGTGACCTATAATGCAGAAAGGAAATGATTAATTAGATGCTTTTGGAACTTGACTGTAAAGTTTTGCCCTACTTTGTGACTGACGTTTTATACAAATTATTTAGAACATTTGTGTATTAATTAGAAGATGTATATATTATCATTTTTATCATCTTGACATTCCACGTTCTGAGCAATGCGAAAAGGGTGGTAACTTTGCAAATTGGCTGTGTACTAAAAGTTGGCAAGGTCACTGGAAAATTTCAGAGTTGTCGGTAGGTGTCAGAAGTTATCAGATTCTTACAGGAAAGGGATGTCCCCTATCATTGATAAAATATGGCAAAACTCCTGGTATGGGTGAGGACATGGTAGGCACCATCTCCCTGATAGGAGTAAGGGTTGTGATTTGCTGGGGTGCATCTTGTCTTCTCACTTTTGATGCCTGGCTGCTTGTTTCCAGCCATGATCCGACATGGAGACAGGTGAAGAGATGATCCCTGGCTCATCAGCAGTGACAGCAAGTGTCTATCGTCTTCTGTAGCTCAGCTACCTGTACAGAAGTACAGTTTGAGGGTGGGTATAATACAGAAGAACTGTTTAGTGTAGCTTGATGCAGCATAATCACTGTATCCCAATTGGGATACAGTGTAGATGGGTGGACAACTACAAGGTTGAAAAACTGACTGGCTTGTTGGGCACACATACTAGAACTAATAGGTCACACTCTACCTGCAGACCCGTTGTGAGCTTAAGTCCCCATGGGTCTGTGTGGGCACATATCCTGTGTAATACTTCTGTCATTGACCTGGAAAAAGATACATGATGTCTCCCAAAACTGGGAGGAACCAGGTAATATGCTGGAGGGCAGGGCTGTCATCGAGAGGGACCTGGACAGACAGGAGGAATGGGTCAAGACATGAACTTAAACGAGGACAAATGCAGACTCCACTGCTGGTGGTGGATTAAGCCTCTTCACGAGGCAGAGCACGGAGTATGAGCCAGCCAGTGTGCCCTGGCAGCAAAGATAGTCAACATCATCCTGGTCTCTGTTACAAGGAGCAAAGCCAGTAGATGGAGGGAAGGGATTATTCCCTCTATTCAGCACTTAGTAGACTGAATCTAGTTATACTGCGTCCAGTTCTGGGCCTTCCAATACAGCAAAGATGTCAACAAATTTTTGACATTTGACAGACTTCATCAGAGGCCCCTGAGATGGTGAGAGCTAGAGCACTTCCCATGTGAGGAGGGACTGATGGAACTGCATTTGTTCAACTTAATACAGATGGCTTTGCAGGGGGACCTGGCACCAGCCCCCAGTGCCTACAGGGTCATTGTGGAGACAGAGATGGGCTCTTCACAGTAGTCTGTGGCAGGTCAACAAGAGACGTTGGGCACAAGATGAAACCAGAGGTTCAGACTGGATATAGGGAGTACAGGAGATTGTCTCATGAGGGCAGTGAAGCTTGTGCAATCTTTCTGACCTTGGAGGTTTTCAAGAAAAAACTCTGAGTAACCTGGTCCTGAATTCAGTGTTGACTCTGGACTGGAGATTTCCTGAGGTCCCCTCCAGCCTGAAAGGGTTATAATTCTATGACAATGGGCCTTTAAATGAGTCAGAAGGATGCTGAAGGTGGAATCCTTGCAGAAAAGGGAAGAAGAAAGTGCTTGCCTATGTCTGCAAGAAAGCAAGATGTTTTTTACACCTGCCATCAAATTCTGTTTTTTGGTGAAATTCATATTATAGATGAGGTTTTGCACATTTAGGAGATGATTGCTTTCCGGTTTTGATAATTATTTTATAAAACAATTCTTCAAGTCATTAGCCATAAATTACAGTACTTTGTAAACAGAAGATCTGATTTCTTGTCTGACCTGACTAGTAATGAAGCATTTTGACAGTATCTGGGCTAATTCCCTGCTGTGTAAGCATGTGTAACTTCTTTGAAGTGAATGGCACTACATGCATTGTACTAGTGGCAAATTTGGCCCATTTTTTACAAAATACAACAAATAGGTTTTGTGCTCATAAATTATTTAAATGTTCAGACAAGGACTTGTTGATGAGCAATTATAAGAAAATCTTTCACCTGTCACAAGAAATGTCAGATATTGCCAAGAAAACCAAATGAATCTGATTTTCAAAGCTAAAAATGTTGAACTGAAAGGCCATCTATTAAATAGGTACAACGCTCAAATTGATGCACAGTCTGACATCAACTCTAGTGCTGTTAAAACACAAGTTATGCATCTCCTCTGAGGCCATCATCTAGATATTGGGATAGTTGAGGGAAAGCGTGGTGCGTTGCCCTGTCTTAGAAGACCTATCTTAGGACTGGTTAAATCCCATGTGGAGGTGGCTCCTGCGCTCTATTCACTGCATGGAGAGAACTAAGGTGATTAGCTTGGACTAAACACCTAAATTTCAGGTGGCTAAAATTAGCTGAGTTAAGACCTACCCATGCTACTACATTTATCTTGAGTGCCTCTTTCTGTTTTTTTTTTTTTTTTAATTTCCTGCCTCTCCACTCACCCATTTTCTATGTCTTCTGCAGTTTTTCTCTATATTCATTGTCCCATATGTACACGTTCTTTCCTTTGATTTAACCATGATCTCTGAGGCTGGAATGGCAAATAGGATTCTGTGATACTTCTGCTCCACTCTATTTGCTCTAACATTGATTTTCTTAAAGCATTTAAGTACTGAAAAGATCGATAAGGCTATATACAAGGCAGAAGCAATAATGTAAAGGTATCTTGCTATCTTACAAAGAAAGCTGATTGACAGAGTTGAACGTCATTCAGTGAAAGGGAAACCTCTGGTTTCTAGTTGAGGGCACATGATAGTGTGATTCTCTGACACCCTGCAATACACACCTGCCCATCGAGTGTAGTCACAGCCCAACAAGCTGCAAGAAGAAAGAGCAAGCTCTGGAGAAAATAAAAACTGTCACCTATAAGTTGTTGGCTATAATATTTCTCAGGCTATGGTGAATATGCAGGGTCAGTCTTTTTATATGAACAAAAGTATGAATTTCTGTTGAAATCTGAGATTTGCAGACATTTTCTGTGGAGGCTGATTTTTGTGTAAGATCCTTCTCTCCCCTCAGGAAGGAAGGACATGCTAATATTTCATTTGGTTTGTGTAACAGCCACTGAGTTTCAAGTGTTTCATCTGGAAAAATTATAGACAGAGTGTCAAATATATGGCAGCATCCTTTTTACGGATGAAACTTCATCAATTCAGGGATGAATTTCAGGTACGCTTTTCTGTGATGGATGACCAGCAAAAGGATTTTGTTTTACAGGAAGTTTATTTAATGTTCATTTTGGTCCTCATCCATAAACTTGCTTAATAGGAAATATCTTTTTAACTGTATGCAGGTTGTTAAGGAAGAGAAAGATGATACTTTGGAAAGGAAGGTGCAGGTTTTCTTACTTCTTACCTATTTTTCAAATGTTATCAGCCAAAGGCAATTAGAAAATAAAAAGGTTTGCAAAGTGTATAACGGAACTGCAGCCTCGTTTTTATGTATTGCTTCTTATCCGTGACTTGTGTGCTTGTTACAGCTTTTAAACAATCCTTAAGACGTATCACAGAGAAGTGAGTCACATTGTCTTTCATTCCTGTGTGGTTGCAGATTGCTAGCCAGAGGAGGAGGGAACCCCGTGGAGGCTACGGGGAGATTGCGTTATAGATGCATATATAGGCCTTGCAGATAGTGCATTTAGAATGGCAGGTGTCCAGAGAAAGGCTCTACGCACCGTGAGGGTTGTCTGTGGGAGACTGCAAATGCTGCGATAACGGGAGATCCCTGCAATACTGAGCACCTGAGGAGGGGAGCATCAGCAGCGGAATGGTAAGTAGCATCCAGAGCAGAGAGGGCGTGGGGAATGCCCCGGTCTCAAGAAAAAAAATCAGTTGGGGTTCAGCCCTTATTATTAGACCTTCAAAACCCCGGGTGTGGTAGCACAAGCCCCTCTGCTTTCTGGGGCTCTGGCTGACATCTGGGGAAGACCCATTCAGTTTGTGAGCTTGGACTATGGTGCCGCTCATGAAATGTGTGCCTGGGACACCAGGGTTGACTGGTGTGGAGCTTTCCCATGCCACAAAACGTCATGTCCTTCTCTTGTCCCTGGCTGCCATCACAGGGCTGTAGCAGGGCAGGGGAGGCAGCCCGAGGCAGGGGGATGGCCTGGCCTCCTGGCTGCAAGGTTAGGCGGCCATAGCCTCGTGGTCTCTTTCTTGTGGGCCTCAACACATGGCTGAGGCCGTGGTGTCCCATGTCCTGCCATAGTGTGTTCACACGTCCCAGGAAGGGCAGAGGACTGGGCCAGGTGACAAGAGCAGGTGCTCGCTGCCTTGTGCTGCTGTGTCTCCCCTTCTTCCTGGTGTCCCTCAGGGCAGCTGCTCTGTGGAGCAGGAGGACCTCTGTCCCCTCTTAGGTGTCAGAGGGGGTTTTGGCATCTTATATGGCCTCCCACTGTGCTCTGCCTGGCTCTGGGTGTGTGTCCCCACTGCAGCCTTCAACAGGGGCTGCTCAGCTCCTAATGAAGGAGCTTCTGAACCCTCACAAATGACACCTGAGGACTGAGGTAAAACGGAAACCAGGGCGGCTGCTGCTGCTGCTGCAGCCCGGGAGGTGGCCCTGAGCTGTCCCCCCAGCAGAGACTGGGTCCTGCTGCAAAATCCCTGGTTGATGCCTGGGATGTGCCTCCTCTGCTGGGCCCTGAAGGAACCACTGAAGTACCTCAAATTTTGCTTTATTGAACTGAACGTAAAATCTTTGTCTCTTAATATGTGAGATTTCCAGGAATGTTGGAGGCCTAGTGTTTGAAATTCCTTGTTCATGATACTACCTTCAGAAGCTACAAAATAACCTGACATCTTCTAATTGTCTTCATGTTGTTTGCTGCCCACAGTCTGAACGCAAAGGCAAACCCAGCGGTATCTTTGATCAGTGGGTCCACTGCCAGTGTCAAAACATGTTGTGAACCAATAGCCAAACATCTCACAGATGTAAGGCAACACGACCCAACCTTCAAGGCCAGAAAGATTTAAGTGCAAAGATAACTGATGTTTGCAGAGAAACCTTAAAATTTTTTCTCCTGGTACATGTAATGTGATTTTTCCATCTGTTTGCTGCATAGCTGAGGAATGCAAAAACTAGAGTATGGTAAGATTATAATCAGATTCATTTGTTTTTCGGTTACTGCTGGGCATATTTTATTTCTGAGTTTGGCACAAGATCCAGCATTTTTAGCCTGAATGTGGATAATACGGGTTACAATTTGTTCCTCAAAATGTGGGGCTACTTATTTTTCCTATGTTCGACATTATGTAATCACAGATATTATAATTATAGGTATTCATTCTTTGCGGTGAAATGTGGCTAGTGTAACAACATTCTTTAAATAGCTCTCTCTGTTTCAGTGAGAAATAAACATTTGGCAGTATCCCATTCTGCCATTTAATTAACTTGAGCCGTGAAATATGTGAGCTGGGAGAAGAATAAAAATTCTTAAACCCCAGAACACATGAACTGGACACGTGTCTGTCATGGCCCAATGCTGGTATTAGTGCAAGTGTTTTTGATGCTATATTAGAGGAGCTGTAGTAAAATAGGGGGAAAACCAAGGAGGAATAAGTTGGCATCGTGAGGGAGGCATTATAATGCAGGCAAGCACACCAGCTACCAGTCATCTCGGTGAGCATGACAAAGCCCCAGTCATGGCAGACCAGCGGTAGGAGTTAGAAGGTAATTGCTGCTGCATTTCTCTTCCCATCAAGAGAGATCTTCAAGAGAGATCTCTGGAACTGAAACAAAAACCTTTCCTATTTTCCAAAGTGTGTTTGAAAGTGGAGGTAGAGAAGAGATGCAACTGTTGAATTTGGACTTGCTTGTTAGGAAGACTTCTTTTATTAACTTATGAGCCAGTATTCCTTTATTATTTATGCAAAAGTGTGGATGCATATGAACCCTATAAAGTAAACAAACTGTCAGATCTCACTCTATTCACTGTATTAATACTCCTTATTGCTTTAGACCTCGAACACCTGAGAAGGCAAGTTATAGAGACTTGTTGTCTTGTAACATGTTCTGTTTGCCAGTCTTGAATCTGATTTTTCTCCTATATCTAAACTCAAAAATTGGGTATAGGAAGGCTCGCCAGCAGTGCTATGTTAAGCAGCGAAGCATCCTAAGGGAGTCAAGGTGAGCTGTGTGTCAGGTATGCTCTTCTGTGTGCTTCCTTGAAGGATAATAATGCTTTGCTCCAGAAAATATTAAATTATTGACATCACTGATGCAGTTTCCAGTGATATACTGCAGGATGTACATTTTGACATTTAGACTTACTAATCTGAGCAATATTCTGTGGAAGACTGTGAATAGTGTAGGAAGGGTCAAGCAAAGGAGATCCTCTTATGCAAACATGGTATGAAACATCTACAATAAACTGATGGGGGGAACTGGGATGTGGGTGCTTTGATTGCATAGGATTTTGCTTCTGCTAAGTGTTTTCTATGTAGGCTTCATAAGCAGATACTATGAAGTACTTTGATCTCTTTTATTCACATGCTTGCTATGTGTCATTTTCATCTTACCCTGGGATAAGGCCTCAAGCCCAGTGCTGGAGAGAGAAGCTTTCCCTAAAGGCTCAGAAGCTTTCCCTAAAGGATAAGGCAGATACATCACTCCTGTAGTAAGCCAGGCAGAAGTGAGAAGGGGTAGTTGGTCTGAGGAGGAGATGTTTTTGCTGGACACTTAATGATAGCCCCTGAGAGCTACCAGTGGTGTTTCCTAGAGTGTCTCTCATTTAAGAAAACAGTGCAACTCCTGGGAACAAGAAGACTGCTATTTTTTGGATATTCCCACTATATCGCCATCAACTCTGTGCTTGGTTGAGTCCCTCTGTCAGGCAATCTTCCACAGCCAGAGCAGCCATCCTGCCCTTTGCACCAATGCACTTTCTCTTTTCTAGCAAAGCCTAGTAGCCAATTCATCCCCTTAGGAGGTCTCACCCCTAGACTCTGCATTGCTTCTTACATTGATGTGGTTGTCTTAGCAACAGCAAGAAGTTTAGGGCAGGGTGAGATGTGTTCTCTGTTCTTTACAGTGCAGTGCAGAATTCGCATGGCTATACAAATGTTTTATGATAATCATTTCCCTTCCCTCTATATATTATCTTCCTATTCTTTCACCAGCTGAACCTCATTTAGTTATTTGCTGCCCATCAGGACTGCTTCTAGGAAGGACTGACAAAACGGTTACTGAAATTGTTCACTTAAAGTTATAGATGGTGTTCACAGCACCTGCTGTTTTGTTGAAATGTGCAGCTCAGTAGTTTTTCTAGCCTCACATTGACTGTGGGATGCTATGCTAGCGACAGCAGTGTGTGATAACAAAAGCACCGCTGCTTCTACCAAATCAGAAATGAAAACTGACTGAGAAAATGGTCGGGAAGTGCTCTGCTAAGAATGAAGCACAAGTGCAGGCAGAGAGCAGGACATTGTTCCTGAGAGAATTGGCAGAACAGAGATGTAAGCTGCCTCTCTTGAAGACAGAAATCTCTGAGAGAAATAGGTCACACATGCTTGTTTAGTGGAGAGAAAGAAGTGAAGATGAGACCCAGTAAAAGCACACAGGCAGCAGAGTTATTTTCACAGAATGGTGTGGGTTGGAAGGGACCTCTGGTGATCATCTAGTTCAACCACCCTGCTACAGGAGGTTCACCTCAAGCAGGCTGCCCAGGATGGTGTCCAGAATATCTCCAGAGAAGGAGACTCCATGACCTCTCCGGGCAGCCCTTTCCGGAGTTCTGTCACCCTCAAAGTAAAGAAGTTTTTAATTGCTTTCAGCTGGAACCTCCTGTGTACCAGTTTGTGCCCGTTGCCCCTTGTCCTGTCACTGGGCGCCACTGAGAAGAGTCTGGCCCCATCCTCTTGACACTCACTCTTTAGATATTTATAAGGATTAATCAGATCCCCTCTCAGTCTTCTCTTCTCCAGGCTAAACAGACCCAGGTCACTCAGTCTTTTCTCATAAGGGAGATGCTCCAGTCCCCTCCATCAACTTTGTAGCCCTCCATTGATCTCTCTCCAGTAGTTCCCTGTCTCTCTTGAACTGGGGAGCCCAGAACTGGACACAGTACTCCAGATGTGGCCTCACTAGGGCAGAACAGAGTGAAAGGAGAACCTCCCTTGACCTGCTGGCCATGCTCCTCTTAAGGCACCCCAGGATACCACTGGCCTCTTGGGCCACAAGGGCACACTGGTGGCTCATGGTTAATGTGTTGTCCACCAGGGTTCCCTGGTCCTTCTCCAGAGAGGTGCATTCCAGGTGGTCAACTTCTAACAGGTGCATGGGATTATTTCTTCCCAGGTGCAGGACTCTACACTTGTGCTTCTTGAACTTCATTCAGTTCCTCTCTGCCCATCTCTCCAGCCTCTCCAGGTCTCACAGAATGGCAGCACAGCTTCTTCCAGTTTTGTATTATCAGCAAACTTGCTGAGAGTACACTCTGTCCCTTCTTCCAGGTCATTGATGAATATGTTGAACAAGACTGACCCAGTACTGACCCCTGGGAAGCACCGCTTGCTACAGGCATCCAGCTAGACTCTGCGCCACTGATCACAGCCCTCTGAGCTCTGTTGTTCAGGCAGTTCTCAGTCCACCTCACTGTCCACTCATCTAACACTTCCTAAGCTTCCCTATGAGGATGTTATGGGAGACAGTGTAAAAAGCCTTACTGAAGTTGAGGTAAACAACATCCACTACTCTCCCCTCATCTACCCAGCCAGTCATCCCATCATAGGAGGCTATCATGTTCGTCAGGCATGATTTCCCCTTGGTGAATCCATGTTGACCAGTCCCAACAACCCTCTTTTCCTCCACATGCATAGAGATGACATCCAGAACAAGTTGTTCCATCACCTTTCCAGGGATGGAGGTGAGGCTGGCTGACTTGTTGTTTCCCAGGTCATCCTTCTTGCCCTTTTTGAAGACTGGAGTTGATATTAGCTTTCCTCCAGTCCTCAGGCACACCTCTTGTTCTCAATGACCTTTCAAAGACGGTGGAGAGTGACTTAACAACAGCATCTGCCAGTTCCCTCATTATTCAGAGGTGAATCCCATCAGGGCCCATGGATTTGTGGGTGTCCAGCTTGCCTAAATGATCTCTAACCTGATCCTCCTTGACCAAGGGGAAGTCTTCCTTTCTGCAGACTTCCTCTTTTACCTCCAGGAACTGGGATTCCTGAGGGCTGGCCTTAGCAGTAAAGACTGGAGCAAAGGCGGCATTCAGTAACTCCTCCTCTGTATTACCTGTCACCAGGGCACTCACCTCATTCAGCAGTGGGCCCACATTTTCCCTAGTCTTCCTTTTGCTACTGATGTACTTGAAGAAGCTGCTCTTCTTGTCTGTGAGATCTCTTGCCAAATTCAATTCCAAGCGGGCCTTAGCCTTCCTCCTTAGCCTTTCCATCCCTGCATAGTCTGACAACATTCTGATGTTTCTTCCAAGTGGCCAGTCCCTTTTTCCACATTCTGTAAACTTCTTTCTTCCACTTGAGTTTTTCCAGAAGCTCCTTGTCCATCCATGCAGGTCCTCTGCCTCCTTTGCTTGATTTTTTTACTGATATGGATGTACCGATCTTGAGCTTGGAACAAGAAGTACTTGAATATTAACCAGCTCTCTTGGCCTCTACCTTTTAGAGCCCTAACACAGGGGATTCTTCCAAGCAGGTCTTCGAAGAGGCCAAAGTTAGCTCTCCTGAAGTCCAGGGTTGTAATCCTACTTATTGGCCTGTTTTGTCCATGTGTGATCCTGAACTCCACCATCTCATGGGCACTGCAGCCAAGGCTGTCCCCAGCCTTCACATCCCCAACCAGATTTTGTTCCTTAGCACACAGTAGCACACCTCTCCTTGTTGGCTTCTCCACCACCTGTGTCAAAAAGGTATCACCTGTGTTCTTCAGGAACCTCCTGGACTGTGTGTGTCTAGCTGTGTAGCCTTTTCATCAAATATCAAGGTGGTTGAAGTCCCTCATAAGAACCTGGGCCTGTGATTGTGAGGCTACTTTCAGCTGTTTGGAGAAGGTTTCATTGAGTTTTCCTGATCAGGTTGTCTGCAGTAAATACCCACAACAGTGTCACCCATATTAGCTTGCCCCTTAATTCTTACCCATAAGCTTTCGACTCGTTTTTCCCTCCACTCCAGGCAAAGCTCAATACATTCCAGTTGCTCTCTTACATAAAGAGCAACTTTACCACCTCACCTTGCTGGCCTCTTTCCTAAACAGTACCTAGCCATCCAAGACAGCATTCCAGTCATGCAAGCTATCCTACCAAGTCTCTGTAACTGCAGTGAGATCATGGCCCTCCGTCCACACACATCTCCAGTTCTTCCTGTTTATGCCCCATGCTGCGTGTGTTGGTGTACAGGTGTTTCAGAGAGGTAATTGAGCACGGAGTTTTCCCTGGAGGGGTGCAAAAGGATCCACCATAGTCTTACACGCCCTTGAGATGGTTTGCCTTCTGGCTTTCATCCTGGAAGGCAACTAAGGAACATTTGTTGCTGCACTGGTTGGCCTGGCTTATTCCTGAGTTGGGTGTGATGGCATGAACGTTGCCATCTTGGACCCCACCCCTTGAGTCCTTCAGTTTAAAGCCCATCTCACCAAGCTGGCCAGCTTGCTGCCCAAGATTCCTTTGCGTCTTCAGATGGATTCCATCCCTCCCTAACAGGTTATAGTCATCAAAGAATGTCCCATTGTCGTAAAAACCAAAACCCTTGTGCGGCAACAGCCATGTAGCCACAATGCATTATTCATCTATTTCTGGCTGCCCCCTTATCTCTAACTGGTCAAATGGGGGAAAAGATAACTTGAGCATCAGGATTTTTTCACTTACACTCTCAGGACTTTGTGGTCCTTGATTCTGCCTAGGTTCTGGTTGCAGTGTCTTTTATGCCTACGTGAAAGAATGGCAGTGGATAGTAATCTGAGCTCTTGAAAAGTTGGGGCACCCGCTTGGCAGCAGCTTGGATCTTAGCTCCTGGAAGGCAGCAAACCTCTCGTGACTCCCTGTCAGGTAGGCAGATGGATTCCTCAATGCCCCTTAACAGAGTGTCACCCATTACAAGCACTTATTTCTTTTTTACAGTATCTTTCACATGCTGTTGGTGCAGTTTCTCCATGCAGACCTTGCTTGTGGGTGTCTATAGGTGCTAAAGCTTCCTATCTGTTTTTGGTGGTGATGCTGGAGGATGGAGACTGAAGCGAAGTCCTGCTTTTGTGGGTCGCCAGGGTCCAAGATGCCTCATTCTTAGTGGTGTTTGCTACAGGAATGTGGTTATGAAACCACTTACCTCTGTCTTGGCTCCTCTAACACTGTATAGCTTTTTAACTGTTTCTTGCAACTCAGCCACCTGGTGTAACAGATCCTCAACCTGTGCACTCCTTTTGTGGGTGTTTACCTTTTCACCAGGAGAAGGGTCTGAGCACTTGCTGCAACCTACCACCTGTACTGAAGTCTTCTTCAACAGACCCATCTCAGTGGATATGTAGGAACACTGGTTTTAACTCTAAGGCAAGTTCCCACTGTTTTGGCAGAGATTTAGGGCACTTCCCTGAGCTGCAGACCTACAAGCAGTGTGCAGGGGCCTCCCTGCGCACCCTCCCACGCAAACTGCCACCCAGTTTTAAAGAGGTTTCTGACTTTTTCAAGGCACGTTTCACTTGCTGTGTCCCACACCCTTACCTTCTGTCCCCTAACTCATTGCCTCCACTTGCCCTTGTCTTGGCCTTCTGGCCTGGGGGCTGGGCTGCCCCCTCTTCTCTCTGCCATTAGTAGCATTGCTCTTGGTCTTGCCAGCATGGAGATTGCTTGCTTGGTGTCCTAGCACATATTGGAAATTAGGCTGGGATGGCTTCTTCAGTCCAGGTTCACATAAGCATCTGTGCTGCCTGCTTCCCAGCACTGCCAGCTCTTGGAGCATGGTGCACAGCCAGCTCGGCCAGGACAGAGCGATAAAACAAGATAAAAGGGCTGCTATTGCACCTTACCAGCAAGATGTAATTAGCCGGTTGGGAGCCATGGGTCTGGAGAGATTTTCTGTCTTTACAGGAGAAGCAGTATTTCTTTCTGAGGGATTTCATTATTCTGCGAAGATGGTGCCTGTGATGTCTAATAAGCAGCAGGAGTTGTAGAGGGACAGAGCATGGTCAGACAAGATTATATCTTCATGGTTTTCAGCTGCATAACAGCTTTTTTAACTGCTAATACCTTGACTGGACTGTGATTTGTCTCTTTTTTTTTTTAACACGCTCATAAATTGGCCGTATTTTGACCCTGGAAGGACAAAAATTCCATGCAAGCCACAAGCCACCCTCTGCCAAACTATAAGCTGCAGAGGACAAGGACACTAAAACGTGTAATAGAAAGTGTC